>CM065731.1:11609861-11614861 GCA_033310375.1 Conus canariensis
CAGACACGATAGAACTGATGCCGGGTAAAATTCTGAAACTGTCGGCTCCAATCATATCTGAAACATGTACATTCGTCTATAACTTTTGCATTGAACAATGTTCCTTTCAAATATAGGTCAAAACTACAAAAAGTAATTCCCATCTACAGAATTGGTGACAATTCTGAACCAGTTAAATACAGATCAGTATTTATCTCTTTATTATTATCCAAACCCTTGAAAAAGCACATAAATAGACACATTTACGACGATCTTTAGTCACAAAGTCTGCAACATGAAAGTCAGTCTGTTTTCAGAAAAAAAATGTTCATGTCATAATGCTCAACAATTTCAATAGATCATAGGTATTGTTGTTGATTTAGCGAAAGCTTTTTGTGTTAGGTAATTTATACGTTACACAACAAATGATCATTATAATCACGACAACGCAGAAAATGCGCTCTAACTGATTTCACCATTGCTGGACAGTTTTCAACAATTTGTCTGTTCAATAAGAAATAATAACATAATCTGTTCTATATGGTGTACCCCAGGGTTCAATGTTAGGCCCCGTTCTCTTTTTCGATTCTCTCTAAAAAAATAAAAAAATCTCCCTCTTCGTATTGAATTATATGTCGTGTGAATTACATGTAATTAAACCCTACTAAATTAAATCATGCTTATAACATGATATCAAAGACGGCAGAACACAGAACAGTTCGTTTCATTCTTTTTTTTCTTTTTTTTTCTTTTTTTTATTAATCAATAATATAGAAATTGAAGAAGTGGACAATCATCATGTTGAAGGCATGATTATAGACAACAATATTTTCATGGAATGTTCACATCAAAACCTTATATAAAATATTATCAATAAAATTACATTATTTACGCGGGATCGAGTAAGTTTTGAACTTTCATGCCAAAACATTTTATATGCATAGAATTATGCTTTCTCCAATCAATTACTGTTCGAATCTCAGAAAAAATCCTTATTCGGCTTGACTTTGTCATTTCAGCTCTTCGTCATTCTCACTGTCAGTGGGTTGGCCATCCCCTTCAAGAGCGCGCCAGTCATGGATGTGGCAGATCAATGTGCTCTGATGACACGCATCATCTCATATTTCTCTTTCAGACTGTCTGTCTGTCTGTCTGTCTGTCTGAAGATCCTTGCTCCTCTTCCTGTGCCAGCTTTATTTCTGTGTTTTATCTTCCGCTTTTTTTTTTCTTCCCTCACTTCCGCTGATATCTTTGCTTACCCCTTCCACTGATGATGCCCTCCCCCCCCCCCCCCCCCCATCCCCTTCCTCTGCTGTTGTCTTTGCCTTTCTCATTTCCGTCGATGTCCTTTCTTCTCTGGCTTCCGCAGATCTCCCCCCTACCCCCCATTCCGCCCCCCCCCTCCCCCCCCCCCCTCCCCTTATGATTCTACTTTTCTTGACGACCCAGTCTCTCATACTTCCATTTATATCCTTCCTTTTTTCATTTCTATCAATACCCTATCTTACCTAGCTCCTGTTGATTCTCTATCTCCAACCCCCCCCCCCCCCCCACCACACACACACACACTACGTTGATGTCCTTCCTTCTCCTACTTCTGTTGATGTCCTTCCTTCTCCCACTTCTGTTGATGTCCTTCCTTCTCCCACTTCTGTTGATGTCCTTCCTTCTCCTACCTCTGTTGATGTCCTTCCTTCTCCTACCTCTGTTGATGTCCTTCCTTCTCCTACTTCTGTTGATGTCCTTCCTTCTCCCACTTCTGTTGATGTCCTATCTTCTCTCAATTCTGTTGATGTCCTACCTTCTCCCACTTCTGTTGATGTCCTTCCTTCTCCTACTTCTGTTGATGTCCTTCCTTCTCCTACCTCTGTTGATGTCCTTCCTTCTCCTACTTCTGTTGATGTCCTACCTTCTCCCACTTCTGTTGATGTCCTTCCTTCTCCTACTTCTGTTGATGTCCTTCCTTCTCCTACTTCTGTTGATGTCCTTCCTTCTCCCACTTCTGTTGATGTCCTTCCTTCTCCTACTTCTGTTGATGTCCTTCCTTCTGTCCTTCCTTCTCCTACTTCTGTTGATGTCCTTCCTTCTCCTACCTCTGTTGATGTCCTTCCTTCTCCTACCTCTGTTGATGTCCTTCCTTCTCCTACCTCTGTTGATGTCCTACCTTCTCTCACTTCTGTCGATGTCCTTCCTTCTCTCACTTCTGTTGATGCTCTTCCTTCACCCGCATATATTGATGTCCTACCTTCTCCCATTTACATTTATATTCTTCCATTTCATGTTTCCGTCGATGTCTTCTCTTCTCACACATCTGTTGATGCTCTTCGTCCTCCCACTTCCCTTGAAGTGTATCCCTGTCACGTAAGCGTTAATACCTTTCCTTCTCCAACCTTCGTTGATGTCTTCTATTCCTCTACTTCCGTTGATGCCCTCATTTCTCCCAAGCGCATGGACGCTGTTCTCTATAACACTGTCCCCTTGATGTCCTTTCCTCTTTAATTTCCGAAGATGTCATTCGCTCTTTCACTTCCACTGATGTCCTTTCCTGGATATTGTCCTTTTTTTTTTTTCTTCCACATCGCCTGCCGTCCTTCAGCTAACGTCTTTTTCCCATTTCAGATAATGTTCGTCTGTCCCTCTTCCAGTTCTAGTGAGGTTCCTTTTTGTGAACCATTCAGACTTTCTGCGTGTCGTGCAAGGCATCAAAGTGAAAAATGCAAAGCCATTCTAAGGCTAAGCCATTCTGCTGCATTCTCCAAACGAGAATTGCAAGGGGCCTCCAATATCTTAATGTTGTATGCACTTTGATGTTAGAGTTGATTTGCCACCGTACAGATTTAAGTCCCCTTTGCCAGTTTGCTACCTCATTAACAGCAAGGTGGTTTGGTTTTGTTCCATCGACGTCTTCTAGGGCAGTGTGAATAGGGATGTGAATGGGGCACTGTCACGAATACTTCTTCTGTTTAGAGCCCCCCCCCCCCCCCCCCCCCCCCCAAGCCCTCGTAGTCTTCTGCTGTGTCAGTATTTTGATATGACCTGGGCCATGAGGCCGGCATTCAGCTGTTTGTTTAGACAACGCTGTGCTCAGAGTGCATGGCTTCCAATCCGCAGAGGAAGTTCCTGGCAGAATCATCTTCATCTTCTTGTTAAAAACAATCATATCCTCTGAAGACGGAGTGTAGACGCCTGCATGGACAGGTGATGGGATGCGGCCACACTCACAGTTCTTCCTCTTTCACTCGGTGATCTTGACGCTGGCCTATGAGGATGGATATACCAGGGGACTCCCCGAAGGGTCGGGTGGGGTACATCAACAAACAAGAAACAGACTGGCTGCTTCCGCAACGAGAGAGAGAGAGGGGGGGAGGAGGGGGGGGGAGGGAGAGGGAGGGAGGGGGAGAGTGAGGAAAGAAGGGAGGGAGGGAAGGGTGAGTTAGGGGGCAATGGAGAGTGAGGATAGAAGGGAGAGAGAGAGAGAGAGAGAGTTAGACTGACAGAGAGAGAGAGAGAGAGAGAGACAGACAGACAGACAGACAGACAGACAGACAGAGACAGACAGACAGAAAAAGAGATAGAAAGAACGAATTGAAACTTTCAAAGTGAGCAGCAAATAACGAATAGTCACTCTCTTCCCACGAGACGTCAGAGTGACGTCAGAGTGCGCTGAAGGATGCTTGAGCCTCCCGACGCCTCCACAGCTTACGTCACCGGTCAGGTGCAACAGGGTAGAGCTGTTGTAAACCAGTCCGAACTGCCAGGTAAAAAAAATTGTCACAAGCCACCACGCTTTTGCCACTACAACGAGGTGCGTCCTCTTTTAATTGCGTGCAGCGAGGTAAAGGCAGGCGGTAGACAACTCTGGTTGGTGAAAATAAAAGGATATCATAGGCCGGTGTTCTTCTGTTGCCAACGAAGGAAGGAATACAAAGGTAATTCTCGGCAGACGTACATTTTTTACTTGCTAATGCAAAAGAAATTCTCGACCAGTGTATATTTTTAGCCTGCTAAAGCAGAAGTAATAATCGGATAGCGTAGATTTTTGGCCTGCTAAAGCAGAAGTCATTCTCGGCCAGTATAGATTTTTGGCCTGCTAACGTAGAAGTAATCTCCGGCAGGTGTAGATTTTTGGCCTGCTGAGGCAGAAGTAACTTTCGACCAGTGTAGATTTTTGGCCTCCTAAGGCAGAAGTAATTTGTAGTCAGTGTAGATTTTTGGCCTGCTAAGGCAGAAGTAATTTTTACTCGGTGTAGATTTTTGGTCTGCTAAGGCAGAAATAGGCTAATTCTCGGCCAGTTTAGATTTTTGGGCTGCTAAAAAAGAATTAATTCTCGGCCAGTATAGATTTTTGGCCTGCTGAAGCACAAGTAATTCTTGGCCAGGGTAGATTTTTGGCCTGCTAAAGTAGAAGTAATTCTCGGCCGGTGTACATTTTTTGTCTGCTAATGTAGGAGAAAATTCTGAGTGTAGATTTTTGGCCTGCTAAGGCAGAAGTAATTCTCGACCATTGCAGATTTTGGTCTGCTAATGTAGAAGTAATTCTCCGCCAGTGTAGATTTTTGGCCTGCTAACGTAGAAGTAATTCTCCGCCAGTGTAGACTTTTGGCCTGCTGATGTAGAAGTAAATCTTGACCAGTAAAGATTTTTGGCCTGTTAATGCAGAAGGAATTCTAGACCAGTGCAGAGTTTTTACCTGCTAAGGCAGAGGTAATCATCGCCTGGTGTAGATTTTTTTGGCCTGCTAATGTGGAAGTAACTCTCAGCTCGGGTAGAGTTTTGGCCTTCTAATGTAGAGGTAATTCACTGCTGGTGTAAATATTTATTCCATGAAGGCCAACGTAATTCTCTGCCGATGTAGATTTTTATGTTATAAAGACAGAGGTAATTATCGGATGGTGTAGATATCGGACCAATTAAGGTAGAGGTAATTCTAGGCCGGTGTTGCTGTTCGTCTAATGAAGCTAGAATTAATTCTCTGCCTGTGTTGCTATTTGTCCAATTAAGCTAGAATGAATTCTCTATCT
>CM065731.1:11627361-11632361 GCA_033310375.1 Conus canariensis
AGCTGTGATATTTTTCTATGACAAAACACAACTGACTTACAGCTGGATTCTCTATAACAAAACAGAACCAAACTCGATTGGACTTTTCCTGTAACAAAAAATACAATGTACTAACATCAGCTGGGTGTTTCGCATCTTGACTAAATCACAACCAGGGGATCCGAATCTCTCAACTGTGAAACGGAGCCCTCGTAGGAGGAGGAGATTTAGGTGACATGGTTGTAATTCTACAGCCGAAGTGTTGTGAGGTTGGTGGTGCTGTGTGTGTGTGTGGACAAGTTCCTGCAAGCCCCCTCCCTCCCCCCCCCCCCCACCCCCCACCCCCACCCCCTACCGTCGGTCGGTTACTACAACGCCGCTTTCAGCGACCAGACAGGCGGCAGTGAATGAGTCAGTCAGAATGGCTTAGAGGAAGGTAGCCAGGTAGGAGGATTTTGCTTTATGGTCGCCGCTGACTCACCTTGCATTCTACCTTTTGGTGACTGGGTCTTTGTCTGTCTGTCTTCTGTCTGTTCTGTCTGTCTGTCTGTTCGTCTATGTGTCTGTCTCTTCGTGTGTCTATTAATTTTTGTGTGTGTGTGTGTGTGGTCTGTGTGTGTATCTGTCAGTGTTGTGTGTGTGTGTGTGTGTGTGTGTGTGTGTGGTGTGTCGTCTGTCTGTCTCTCTCTCTCTCTCTCTCTCTCTCTCTCTCTCTCTCTCTCTTTCAGCGGTGTACAGAAAGATCTATCTATCTGTCCATCTATCTATTTATTTATCTGTCTGTCTGTCCATCAGTTAATCTATCTATCTATCTATCTATCTATCTATCTATCTATCTATCTATCTGTCTGTCTGTCTGCCTGTGTACCGAGCGATCTATCATCTATTTATTTATATATCTATCTGTCTCTATTTATTTATCTATCTAACTATTCAACTATCTATCTTTGTGTGTGTGTGTGTGTGTGTGTGTGTGTGTGTGTGTGTGTGTGTGTGTGTGTGTGTGTGTGTGTGATTTTCTTCCCTCTCTTACTGTTTATTTGTTTTTAGTGCTGTCTCTATTTGTATCTCCCCCCTCCCCCCTCCCCCCCCCACACACTCTTTCTCGCCTGCCCCCCCCCCCCCCCCCCCCCCTCCTGTTCCTCTTCACTCCTCCCTCACGATGATTTTTCATGTCCCTGCCTGGTTCTGCTTCGTTTTGCAGGCCATGCTCACCGCGCCACTGGGCGGGTCTACTTAAGCCGTTAATGGCACTAGACCTACTCCTCTCCTGTTCCATTCCACCCCCCCCCACCCCCCCGCGCCCCCCTCCCCCCCCCCCCCCCACACACCTCTCTCCCTCTTTGTCTGTCTGTCTGTTTCTCTCTGCCTGTCTATCTGTTTCTCTCTGTCTGTCTCTCTGTCTCTGTCTGTCTGTCTGTCTGTCTCTCTCTCTCTCTCTCTCTCTCTCTCTCTCTCTCACTCGAGTGGCTTCCCTTGCTTGGCTACCGGCAAGAAGCATTTCAGCGAAGCTCTGACCATTTGGTTTTCCTTTGGCAAGAAAATAAGTGACACTGCCAGTCATAGGACTTCCAACGTCTCTTGAGTGTATGCTCAACACTTTGTCACAAGAACTGTCGCTATCGTCATTCAAAATCGAAGGAAGGGGAGCACAGACTGTCGTCCTGCTGCGTTTAACACAGCCACCAACCCAACCCGCCACCGCGCTCACTCGCCAAGACAACACTGTCGTCTTTCGTCGAAAATGTCCGTCACAGATTTCCAGGGACAGGAGACGGGCCGAGGAGACGGGCAGAATACGACAGAAGGCAAGTTCTTCCTCATCTCCCTCTGGCCTATTTCTTCCTACTCCCCCAAGTTTGTTTTACGGCACGGGAAATAACAATGTGTCGGAGATTATCCACGGCGACATTTCCACGTGTGTTGAGAGCTGTGCCCTTCAGACAGATAGAGATCTACAGTACTGTCCACCGCCTGCCGCTGCAAGTAACATTAACTTTCAGGAAGTGAAAATCAGTGACGTTTGTGACAATTCCGAAACCCAGTCAGAGGAATACAACACCACTGATACGATGACGTTAGAAAACGGTACGCAGTGGGTTACACAGGGGGAGCTCGGCGAAATCCTGACTTTCCATCCGCAGGAGACTGACGCAAAGAAAGGCACAGACAACAGCTGAGCGGATGTTCCTGAATCAGCGGACACCTCACAACTGAATGTAACGGATCTTTACAACGCGATTACGAACTGTTTTGAAGACACCTAAAAGAAAATGGACAGCCTTATCAATACCCTTAGATCAGAGAAAAAAGACAGATGTGACACCAGTGCTGGTTACCAAGAAAATCTTGGTTTAGAAGCAACCTAACTATGACGAAGTTCCTTGTTAAACTGTTCAGACATCAGTGAAGTTGGAAAGGAAATCATGCTTAAAATATGGCCCAACCACTATACAACTACCATTTAGACTTGTGATCAGAGTTCTTGTCATAAAGGAGATCTTGGTCTTCATGTGATGTAGACTTTAAAGTTTGTTATTATTATTTGAACTTGTGATGATCTTGGTACAAAAGCTCAAGTAAACTATTGACTGCAAAGCTGTTGTTATTGTGCTTTATCAGACTGATCATGAAATGAGTTGAATTTCCTTGATGTGGCTTCCACGTCATGATGACTTAACATATCTAAGTTTGATTATACATGTTGGTATTGTTCAGTTACCCATCATCCTCCCCCCTCATCGTCCCCATGTGAATGGGCACAAAGCCTCACACATTAAAATATTTCGTAAACTCTCTCTCTCTCTCTCTCTCTCTCTCTCTCTCTCTCTCTCTCTCTCTCTCTCTCTCTTATCCACAGTGAGTGAGAAACTGCATTTCGAACTGACAGGTACAAATGTCAGTGGTGTGCAGCATGTATGAAGCGGACCATCGGGACAAATCGTGTAAACACAGTGAGGGATGGTTTTAACAGGAATGCCATAATAACAGACGATATGTGTGCATGTTACTGAGGAAGTTTTGCATCCAAGAAGGTTGATAGATATCAGCTTGTCGTAAAACTTCGCATGCAAGAGGTAGGAGAGAATACACGAACCTTTCAGAAATTACGTGAATCAACGTTTTGATAAGTTTGATAAGTTTTAGTGTTTTCATATCAATAATAATATAAAAGATTCATACATTTCATAATAAAAAAAAGAATATGTACATGTGCATGACTGGTTACAAGTAAAAAAAGCCCTGCTGGACAATGATTCATCATCTAATTGCTGATATATATATATATATATATATATATATATATATATAAACCATTAACATTATACATAAATAATATATATGATATCAATTGCAAGGCGTACCTATCATTATCACAGTATCAAAGTGTACAATGTAATAATGTAGAAAGCGATCATCAAATTGGATTCAAACGTGGCTGCTTATTACGTGATCACTCTCTGCATACTCTACCTGAGTAACAGTTTTCTTTTAATTACAAACTATATTTGGACTTTTTTTTTTGGAAAAAGCATTCGGTTCAATCAATAGAAGCTTATTGGGGCTATTCTGATAAAACGAATATGATAAAGGAAAACGTTTAAATGTGCTCACAGTCTATGTAATGTCACGTTGTCAAATAAAGAATCTTTACGCAAAAACAGTGTGAAACAGGGGGATGTTTGCAAACCTGTTTTGTTTGTGTTATGCATAAATAAACTGACGGCAGGAGTATTAGATCACGGAAGACATTATGTCAGATTTACTATTGAGTATACAGCTTTGTTCATGTTGTTGCTAGTCCGTTATGATGTTTTGTCGCAGAACAGTTGCTGGGTTCAGACATAACTGAATGATTTGTGAAATTCGACTGTTAGTTGTTTTCTTTAGAAAAGGTTTCATATGTTATCGAGAGTAAAATTATACATGAGCATACAATAATGTGTAATACCTGGAACTCCTGTTAATGTTTACACATATCTTGGGAATCTTTCTTCTATACCAGTTTGAGGTTTGTAACTGTCTGAAAATAAATTCTAGCAGAGCAAGGAATGGCTTTAACTGTTGCCACATGTCATAAGGAGGAAGCTGTACGTATTGAATAAAAATGATGTGGGTGCCGTTTTCTGTCACAATCGTTGATTCTCACGTACAACCCGTTATTTGATATGATCCACAGCTGGGGTACTATGTATGATACTGCTCTGTATGGTGAGTGTATTCCTAAATGGCGGTTGACAGGAAAACACCAAATGTCGCGATGAAGACCAGTACAACCTATAATAAGAGAAAACCCTACTATCACGGCAATCATTATTGGCTTAAATTTGTGAAAGTGATTAATGATTCACTTCCACGAAAATAGTAGGTCGTTTTATACAATTTGGAACAAAAAGGCAAAAATAATCGAATGTCACAGCTATCAGCTTGATTTTGATTCCGCCTTCAAATAGCTCAATTCAGGCTGCATGAAAGTGTCTTTGAACAAACTCTTCATCAAGGATTAGAGAGTTGTAATGACAAAACCAGAAAACTCAATATCCAATGTAGTGAAAAGTTTGGGATGTACAGTTATGATTTAATTCAGAATCACGTTACCTTTGTGTGTCTGCGACTTCTGTTTAAAAATTGCATTTAAATTCAGTATCTCTGAGTTTAGGATGCATTCTTATTACTATAAACATTTACATAATGTGAGACAATTGCCTACTTTGCGTACAACATCAAATAATGATGAAGTTCGTTTTCTTTTGAAATATTCTGATCTGAATGATGTTCTTGTATCTAGTCCAGTGAAGTATTATGGAAATTCGTGTTTGCTCCTATTTTGAATATTGTTGGCATCAAACGCTGAGGAGCTATTAAAAAAAAAAAAAAAAAAAGAAAAAAAAAAAAAAGACAAATCGAGCTTGTATTTGTCTGCTGCTTTACAGTCTCTGGGAGCAATTTCACCATAACCTCCACACTATTTCTACATGGAATTGTATTAACTGCACCAATGTTCATTGTGAAATGAAAAG
>CM065731.1:11639861-11647361 GCA_033310375.1 Conus canariensis
ACACCCCCCGCCCCCCCGGCCTGAATCAGTACACTGCCCCACTGCTTTAAACAACCTCCTTATACACTGGCTGAACGTTATCTACACACCCGCGAACAGACATGGGGTGGGTTAAAAGGTGATGACGGAAACATGTTTACAAAAAAAACCTGTGTAAATCAATACGGGAGAAGCTAAAACAACGACGAGTAATCAGAACTGCAAGAACGATATACAAAACAATGTATAATGACATCGTTTAAAGCATTTCTCGAATAAAATAACTTCAGTGTAAAACACGTACATGAACCGATTTACTACATTCCGACAATTATTAGATTTTAATTCAAATTCTGTTCATTATGAGATGTATATGTTTTATCTGTATCAAACTAGGCAATGGTTAAACGGATTAGAATAATATCCCAATGCCTTTTATACAGAACCCTCCCTGTAATCAGTCACTCGCTAAAAGGCTTACAACAATTACCTCCGTGAAGCACTCTTGTGCACCTGAACCTGCCTTGTATCTATAATTACTCCGTGTAATCAGGTCGTGGCCCTACTGCTTGTACTAACGCTCCGCTGTACAGCCTGCGTAGCGTGCTGCTGTTGACTAGAACAGACACTACAGACTGTAGATAGATGACTAAACCTGCCTTTAGTAAACAACCCTCCGCTGTAATCAGACACTGCGCCCTAAACCTGCCTTTACTAAACAACCCTCCGCTGTGCGCCCTAAACCTGCCTTTACTAAACAACCCTCCGCTGTGCGCCCCTAAACCTGCCTTTACTAAACAACCCTCCGCTGTAATCAGACACTGCGCCCTAAACATGCCTTTACTAAACAACCCTCCGCTGTAATCAGACACTGCGCCCTAAACCTGCCTTTACTAAACAACCCTCCGCTGTAATCAGACACTGCGCCCTGAACCTGCCTTTACTAAACAACCCTCCGCTGTAATCAGACACTGCGCCCTGAACCTGCCTTTACTAAACAACCCTCCGCTGTAATCAGACACTGCGCCCCGAACCTGCCTTTACTAAACAACCCTCCGCTGTAATCAGATACTGCGCCCTGAACCTGCCTTTACTAAACAACCCTCCGCTGTAATCAGACACTGCGCCCTGAACCTGCCTTTACTAAACAACCCTCCGCTGTAATCAGACACTGCGCCCTAAACCTGCCTTTACTAAACAACCCTCCGCTGTAATCAGACACTGCGCCCTGAACCTGCCTTTACTAAACAACCCTCCGCTGTAATCAGATACTGCGCCCTGAACCTGCCTTTACTAAACAACCCTCCGCTGTAATCAGACACTGCGCCCTGAACCTGCCTTTACTAAACAACCCTCCGCTGTAATCAGACACTGCGCCCTGAACCTGCCTTTACTAAACAACCCTCCGCTGTAATCAGACACTGCGCCCTAAACCTGCCTTTACTAAACAACCCTCCGCTGTAATCAGACACTGCGCCCTAAACCTGCCTTTACTAAACAACCCTCCGCTGTAATCAGACACTGCGCCCTGAACCTGCCTTTACTAAACAACCCTCCGCTGTAATCAGACACTGCGCCCTGAACCTGCCTTTACTAAACAACCCTCCGCTGTGCGCCCTAAACCTGCCTTTACTAAACAACCCTCCGCTGTAATCAGACACTGCGCCCTGAACCTGCCTTTACTAAACAACCGTCCGCTGTAATCAGACACTGCGCCCTAAACCTGCCTTTACTAAACAACCCTCCGCTGTAATCAGACACTGCGCCCTGAACCTGCCTTTACTAAACAACCCTCCGCTGTAATCAGACACTGCGCCCTAAACCTGCCTTTACTAAACAACCCTCCGCTGTAATCAGACACTGCGCCCTAAACCTGCCTTTACTAAACAACCCTCAGCTGTAATCAGACACTGCGCCCTAAACCTGCCTTTACTAAACAACCCTCCGCTGTAATCAGACACTGCGCCCTAAACCTGCCTTTACTAAACAACCCTCCGCTGTAATCAGACACTGCGCCCTAAACCTGCCTTTACTAAACAACCCTCCGCTGTAATCAGACACTGCGCCCTAAACCTGCCTTTACTAAACAACCCTCCGCTGTAATCAGACACTGCGCCCTAAACCTGCCTTTACTAAACAACCCTCCGCTGTAATCAGACACTGCGCCCTAAACCTGCCTTTACTAAACAACCCTCCGCTGTAATCAGACACTGCGCCCTAAACCTGCCTTTACTAAACAACCCTCCGCTGTAATCAGACACTGCGCCCTGAACCTGCCTTTACTAAACAACCCTCCGCTGTGCGCCCTAAACCTGCCTTTACTAAACAACCCTCCGCTGTGCGCCCTAAACCTGCCTTTACTAAACAACCCTCCGCTGTAATCAGACACTGCGCCCTAAACCTGCCTTTACTAAACAACCCTCCGCTGTGCGTCTTCAACATCTGCTCTTTTCCCTTAATAAATTCTGAGGGGATCCTGGAAAGCTCGGAAAAGGGGCAATCATTAACACCTTCTCCAAAACAAAACACGCACAGTCCTTTGAAATTGTCTTTTTTCTTCTTTTCTTTTCCTTTCTTTCTCCGACCATCCCTCCCTCTTTTTTTTCTGGAAAGGGGGCGGGGGGGGGGGGGGGGGGGGGGAGCGGAGGAGGGAATGGAGAGCAGAATCGACAGGAAAGTTCACTCTCCATTTCATTTTCAGTGGAACAACGACGACGACGACACGACGATGATGTTGATGACAATGATGAGGATCGTGATGACGACGACGATGATGATGATAATGACGACTGATGATGAATAAGAAGGAGGAGGAGAAGGAGGAGGAGGAGGAAGAGAAGAAGGAGAAGAAGAAGAAGAAGAGAAGAAGAAGAAGAGAGAAGAAGAAGAAGAAGAGGAGAGAAGAAGAAGATGACGATGATAACGATGATTATGGTGATGATAATGATGCTAATAATGATGATTATGATGATGATAACGATGACAGTGCTGCTGCTACTGATGATGATGGTGATGATGATGATGATGATGACAAGGACATCAAAATGAGGAAGGAGGATGATGGGTGAGGGGTTTGGCGAGACCATTGCAATCGTTTGGGGAGGACGGCAGTCGAGCTGGCTTAATGGACTCTTGTCATCAGCTGGCGCAAATGGCGGACTCCCAATACAAGGACTCCGTAAATATGGGGCAACTGCAGGATCTTGGGGCAAACAATCCCCCAAACTATTGATTCATTCCCCTTCTCAACCACTAGGAAAGAAATAGCTGATTTAACACTGAAATCCGTAGAGTTTCTTTGTGTTGACAGGCTGTAAACTCGGACCCACACTGATTAACACGGCGAGTGTGTAGGCCTACATGATAGTAGCAGCGTGTTTATTTAGAAGAAATAGGGCCTGTTTTAATAAGGAAACAGGAAGACTCCATTTTCGGAGTGCATGATACTAACCCTGACTTAACCAGACCTTAACCGTGACCAAAACTCTAACCTAATCTAATAGTAAACCTGATCATAACCCTAAGTAACCCAAACCGCACAAAACGGAACAAACCTTCATTCTGCTTACAATGTGGGGGTAACAGAGTTGTCTTCTCCTCTCCCCATCAATGAGGGAAAGAAAAATCTGCCTATTAATAGTACTATGGAGGCGACCTGATCATGATCTATTACTTCCCTTATCTGCCAAAGACCCCCTAGCGCTATGAGAGGGAGGGGGGGGGGGGGGGGGGGGAAGGAGGGACCAAAAAGTGGGAAGAAAGAGGACAGCGGAGCCCAGGTCCTTGAGTGGGTGGGGGTAGGGGTGGGGGTAGGGGAGGGGGTGGGGGATGGCCTTGGAGCCAAATTTTTCCGCATTGGAAGAGATTATGTCGCTGCTATAACAGTGGCTGGTGTCTCCCTCCACCTCCTTCCCCGTCTCTTCCCCCTCCCCCCCCCCCCCCCCCCCCCCCGCCGCGCCTCTCCCACAAACGGGCCCCCTCCCTCCTCCTTCCCCAGGGCATAAACAGTGTAATGGCCTGCGTTGTGTGGGTGACGAACATCGGAGAAAGAGGGGGTGGAGGGGAGGGGGTGGAGTGGAGTGGTGAAGCGTGGAGGTCGTGAGGGACAGTGGAGAGGTTTGGGGGAAGGGAGGGTGGGGGGGGTGGGGGGGGGGTGGGGGGAGGGGGGTCAGGGAGGGGTGAAGAGGGGAGGTTTGGAAAACGTTTTGCATGAAAGCTCGGCAATGGCGAAAACATGCCGATTAAAACGATACAGAAAGAGAGGTGAAAAACGATGCTTCCACACACACACACACACACACACACACACACACACACACACACACAACGCGCGCGCGCGCGCGCGCGCGCGCCTTCTTTCTTAACAACATTCCGTTAGATCGCGTAAGAGCAAATAGCACACACACACACACACACACACACACACACACACACACACACACACACACACATTCTTTCCGCCTATGCTAACAACATTCCATTAGCTCGCAAAACAACAAACAACCAGACACACACACGCGCGCGCGCGCGCGCGCGCGCGCGACGGAGAGAGAGAGAGAGAGAGACAGACAGACAGACAGACAGACAGACAGACAGACAGACAGACAGACAGACAGGCAGGCAGACAGACAGACAGACAGGCAGGCAGACAGACAGACAGGCAGACAGTGGAGAAGCTGCGATTTGTGGCGGTGAATGGGGCGAAGAGGTTGGATGAAGAGTCAGGATCCACTTGGCAGGTCCGGTTCCGTAGTAAAGAATGAGTGAAAAACGAAGATTTGTTACATGAACATTTCTTTTATGGGACATGTGGGGGAGGGATGGAGCGGAAAAGGAAGGGGGGGGGGGGGTGGTGGTTGTGAGATGGAGATGCTGAATGCCTTGAAGATGAATATTTGTAATGAGGAAAAAAATATTCTAGGCATTTCAACTCGGACCCGGACAAGATGTTAACTCTGACCAGTTTTGTAATAAAAACCGGTAATTTTAGCTCGAAGATCTTTGTACATGAAAAACACCAGAGATTTTGAAGAAAACTTAAAACAGCTTATGACAGAGCTGCAAAATTTTGGAATTAACTTCCTTTAAAGAAGAAGAAGAACAACAACAACAACAACAAAACAACAACAACAACAACAACAAATAACTGCGACATTCAATCACAAAACATCACAAGATAACCCAAGCCATACTAAAAATATCAAACGAATGAAGAAAGCATCGTAACAAGAATGAGACGCACGAAGGTCTATGACAACTGATGGGCCAGTTCCGTACCTGCTACCACTTTTCTTAGCTCTTCTATGCGAGGTCTTAAGGAGAGTGCCGAACTGACAGTCTACCAATCAGATTAACGCTTCTATTTATAGAGTCTTGACAGCGCCCTCTTCCTTCCCATTGAAATGTCAGGCCTTCACAGCGGATCTTCGGCTTGATCGATCCTGCTGGGCTTTTCGCTTCGTCTCCTTCTCTCTCTCCCCCCTCCCTCTCCCCCACCCCCACCCCACCCACGCACTCCCCGACCCCCCCCCCCCCCCCCGCCTCTCCGACCCCTCCCCGCCCTCTGTTTTCCAACCCCCTGGACATTCCAGCTATTTCCAGCTCTTTTTCTGTCGCCTTTCGCCATGTTGTCACTGGCTGTCTTCTTTTTCGTGTTTCCTGGTCAGTTCAGTGCACGTTGTGCGATGTTGTTTAGAGCTTTGAGCAGGCAGTGTCTAATCCACTGCCACATCCCGTCGGGTTTCTGTTGTGCGTTCTACTGGTCTCTGCATGGTTCTGCACTAAAGTTCTTTATTGGTGATTTCATCTGTCTGTGTGATGTGGAGTATTTGTCGCAGGCGCTGGCTGTGGACACATACTTGCGACTTGTGTTTCCAGTCCTTCGGTGAGTCTCCGAGTCATGGAGCCATACGACAACACGGGTCTGACACTGGTGTTGAACCATCTCAGTTTGTTGGAGAGATAATTGTGCATATCCTAGAGAGAGAGAGAGAGAGAGAGAGAGAGAGGGGGGGGTAAATAGCCGGGAGAACAGATTTCTATTTTTTCCAATTAACTCCTAAAGACAATATTAATGGTCTTGCATGAAAGACTGAGGTTGCTTCAACAACAACAAAAAAGAAAAAACAAAACAAAAAGCAAAAAAAAAAAAAAAAAAAAAGCAAACCCCCCAAAAAAGCAAAACAAAAAAACAACAACATAGAATCAGTGTCAGTTCTTTAAACTGTCTTTTACTCTCTTTTTTTCAGATCTCTCTCTCTCTCTCTCTCTCTCTCTCTCTCTCTCTCTCTCTCTCTCTCTCTCTCTCTCTATTTGTATACACATCAATATGTGTCGGGGATGCGATTCTCCTAGTTCTGTCACATTTCTAATGACAGGCCGATATTTTTCACGACGTTGCGTGCGTGGTTCTGTGAGGTGGTTTGGAGTGCCAAGAACGTGAAATCGTGATGACAATGCTGCTCAAGTAAAGGGACATAACTCTGATCCTTTCAACCTGTTGAAGATAAAGGGAAGAAAAAGCTGGATCATAATCAAATACTTGAAAATATCCTCCCCTTTTGGACATATCCTATTATTACTCGGCAATAAGTGTAGCATAAGTGTAGTATAATTTTTTTTTTCTTTTGGGCGTTTTGTCAGTTTGAACCTACAAACCTCAAATAGTATCCACTGGTGGACTTTGACCTTACGAACAATACCCTCAAATAAAATTATGATGACATTCACTGAACTGGACACTCACGCGCCACTTAAGACCGAATGAAAAACAATACGAGTTGATGATAAACTTGATCTGAGATCAGTTTCAGTCTTTCAGGACATGCCTTCGTATGGAATGACAGTTGTCTGATTATTACAGCCCGATATGGCCTCCGAGGTCGGCTAGGCTGTAAACAACATGACCAGATGACGTGGAGATTGAGTCCAGAGCCAGGCTGTCAGGGAATGGAGTTGGGGGGGGGGGGGGGGGGGGGGGGGGGAAGGGCAATGAAGAGGAAGATAGGTAGTTATCGTGGAGCAAACAACTGTATGCATGCATGTATGTATGTATGTATGTATGCATGTGTGTATGTATGTAGGTATGTATGCATATATGCATGTATGCATACATGTATGTATGTATATATGTATGTGTGTATATGTATGAATGTATGTATATATGTATGTGTATGTATGTATGAATGTATTTATGTATGTATGTATGTATGTCTCTCTCTCTCTCTCTCTCTCTCTCTCTCTCTCTCTCTCCTCTCTCTCTCTCTCTCTCTCTCCCTTCCTCTTTCCATCCTGTTCTCTCTGTGTGAAGGAGAAATAAGCATTTTGAATGGAATGGCAGATCGATTTTGGTTTAAAAATCAAGAAGCGAAAAGGTGAAACACAGCCCATGGGGCCAGTAACTGAGTGTAAGTCTCTCTCTCTCTCTCTCTCTCTCTCTCTCTCTCTCTCTCTCTCTCTCTCTCTCTCCCCACACACACACACACACACACACACACACGTGCGTCTGTGTGTGCAGAGATG
>CM065731.1:11657361-11669861 GCA_033310375.1 Conus canariensis
TTATTGCGTGCGTCAGGCACCATTCTTGGCACTCCCAGCATGCCAGACTGTCCACAGAACCCCTGCCGTTTTAATGACCTCTCTCTCTCTCTCTCTCTTCTCTCTCTCTCTCTCTCTCTCTCTCCCTCCCTCCTCTCTCTCTCTCTCTCTCTCTCTCTCTCTCTCTCTCTCTCTAGCCGTCAGTCCAGGAGACGGTTGCTTACGGAAGATAAATGGCCAAATGGTCCCACTTAATTTGAAGTCTTGCCCCTTCACCCACCTCATTCCCTCTACCCCTTTCTCTCTCTCTCTCTCTCTCTCTCTCTCTCTCTCTCTCTCTCTCTCTCTTCCTCTCCCTGCTCTCTTCTTTCTATCTCCCCATCGCTCCCTCCCTCCTTCCCTCTCTCTCTTTCTCTCCCTCCCCTCCCTCCCTCCCTTCTTTCTCCATGCTTCCCTCCTTCCTTCCTTCCCTCCCTCCCTCTCTCTGTCTCTCTCTCTCTCTCTCTCTCTCTCTCTCTCTCTCTCTCTCTCTCTCTCTTCGTTCCTCCCTCCTTTACGCTCTGTCTCTTTCTCTAACCCCTCCCTTCCTCCCTCCCTCTCCTCTCCCTCCCTCCCTCCCTCCCTCTCCTCTCTCTCTCTCTCTCTCTCTCTCTCTCTCTCTCTTCTCTCTCTACGTGAAAGGGCTGGGTGGTCGTATTTCGGTGCTGAATGGATAAGTATCTCACAGAGACATACGACGTGAGTGTAACTTGCTCCCATAATAATTCAGTGTAAACTTCTCTGGATGTGAATCATGTTATTTGGGAGGGAGAAGGAGCTGCTGTGGGGGTGGGGGTGGGGATGTCGGAGTCAAGGGGCTGAGATCAGATGGATTCTGGCTGTGTGTCAGACAACAATGTCGCTCTGTTCCATGACTTCCCTGTCCGCGCCTCATTGGGAAATAAAGATCGCAGTACCAGCCCAAAAAGTTGTTTTTGCGTCTGCAAGCTTGCAGTGACCATCGTGAACCGCAAAATACAGGTTGAAGAACAGACAATGACATAGAATAAACAGAGAATAGAATGATAGCGTTATTTTCTCCCTTTTCATGGAAAAAGTAGTGACGCAAGAAGCGGTCTTTGGTATTAGGGTGAAAAAAAATACCGTAATATTCATTGTTTGTTTCTTTCTTTCTTTGTTTGTTTAAGATGAGAACATGCCTGGTGACAACAAGATCAAAGAAGCCCTAAACTGCATTCTTTGCTAAATAAAGAAAGACACAGATGGGTAGAAGGACTCAGGGATACAGAGACAGATCGAACTGATTGATAATCTTTATTCCCAAAATAACGACAAGGATCAGGATACAGAGACAGATCGAAGATTGATATCTTTTTCCAAGGTACACAAGCGAGAATTTTTTTTTCAATCTGGCCCTTGTACCCTCAGGGACAAAGGGGTCTTCAACACGAACACTATTTTACAACATGAAACTGGTTAAGGGTGGGCGCCTTGAGGCGATGTCCTTTTATACGTGTGTCTTACACAAGTCGCTATGGGACACCTGTTCAAGGTTGGAGAATGAAAGCCTCATGAAGTTCAGTTTTGTTCCTCTTCGACCAGATCCAGCTGGAACCTTTTCCAGCTGCTTGTCTTCAGGGTTCTGGTCCTCTTCTTACCGGAAATTCCGAGCTGTTTCATGAGATCATAGGCTGATGAGCCTGTAAATCCCCGTGCTCCGACCTTTATGGCGAGGACTTTGGTTTGGAAGCCAGATTACTTCAGGGTGATGGCTAAACTGGCAGACTTTTCGGTCTCGTGGATGTGTGCTTGCTCAGTTCTGCTGTCGTATGGCACAGTGAATTCAATCAGATTCAGCTGTTTTGATGAACTTGAGCGGAGTACAGTATTCGGTCTCAATCCACTCTTCCTGATGATCCCTGGGTAGTTTTCCCATTGTGGAAGATCTGTTGTGCGCTCCCAAGCATCCACCCCACCCAGTGAATCCCCATTCCATGCTCTTGATGTCACAGCTGTACCAGACCATGATCTGTGGCCTCTTGCCGCATAGATCGTCGATGCTGGAGCTACTGATGGCGTTGTGTTTCCTCTGGCAGTGCTCATCGCATGTGCGATCTCTTTAAGCACTTGATTGTGTCTCAGTGGGTACCTTCTGTGAGTTACCGCTGCTTTGCTTGAACTCGAGACATGTTCCACTGTTTGTATAACGTGACAGAGGGGACACGTTAAGCCATCTGACTTTCCCCATTTCACCAGATTTGAAATTCGAGGGTAGGAGGTCGTATACAAACCTGAGGATGAAGCTGATCCTGAGAGGTGCCACGTGCCATCTGTCATTTCCACGTAGTCCACTGCCTTCGCTGGCCTTGCTGGACTACCTCCTGGATTCTCTTGGCTTCCTCTTCTTTCTTCAGCTCCTGTATTACCATGTCTCTCTTTTGCTTTCCCTTGTGCTTTTGAGCACCTTTTCCATTCTGGTGACCCCAGTCCCAGTATGTTGGCCTGCGTGTATCCTGTTATTTTCCTGATCTTGGGGTCAACGTTCACCATGTCCACTGCCTTCTGGGCTTTCCATTTTCAGCCAGTCTTTAGCTTGCGTTGGATTGATCTCACAACGTTGTCTCCGGAGTCCTCAAACATTGTAAGTAACCTCACTTTGCCCACTTTGTACTCCTTCAAGATGGTAGAAATATTTCATCGTAAATTGTCATCAGAGAACAGTGACACATAATACTTATAGCAGGAAGGCTGTGTCTACATGTACATCAAACCTTTTTGTTAATTTTGTTCGTAGAACATTTGATTTGATGAATTTCACGTTTACAGGTATTCTTATATCACAATTACGCTTTTTCAGCTACACAGTAGCCTGTCATCTTCCGAGATTTAGAGTACTACCGAATGAAGCTGGGCTTGGTACATGTATTGTTGAAACCATTCCTTCTGCTTTTTTTAACGGGCAATGTTGATAAAACATAACAAAATCTTTATTATCTATTTTCATTTGCAACATGATTGGTAACTCGACATACCCATTCGATTAAAGAAATCCTAGCAGTGAACTGTATAATGAAGATAATACCAAATCTGAAACAACAGGAATGAGCTAGGTAAACAATGTAACCCCGTCAAATAGAAGATAATTAAGCTGCAAATACAACTGCAAATTCTGCATCATTATTATTGTCCAATATAGATTGCTTTGGTTTCTGATATAAAAAAAAACACACACACACAACAAAAAAAACATCGAATCGTTTCAAGATGTAGCGACAGCAGAACTTGAAGTTCTGCTTTCTTGCGGTCTATATACTGATTGTTACTGATGTTTCCCGAACAGAATTTCCACCTGGGTAACAGAAAACAAAAATTGGTTTGGTGCAATATTGTCTGGATCTGTTTCAGAGGCTTAGCAGAGGTCAAGTGTAATTCCCTATCGTTTGCACAGAAATAATGGACTTTAGACCATTGGCGAAAATGAATAGTTCATTTCCAAATAACTTCATTCACTTTTGAATTTTCGACTGAAGAACTCCTCATACATGCTTTGTTGATGCGGATATCATCTGCTTTTCAAATGGCAAACATTGCAAATTAGCGTATATTTGTACAAGTAATCTGTGTAGTGGAATTGCCATCACACGCGAATATGCTTTACTATCTGGACTTTTTAGCTGCTTTTTCCAAAATGTTCTGGAATCGAATTTTTCTTCTTCTTCTTCTTCTTCTTCTTCTTCTTCTTCTTCTTCTTCTTTCGCAATAAATCAATCTAGAAAGCTCTACGTAACATATTTGTTGCTTACTATTGTGTGTGTGTGTGTGTGTGTGTGTGTGTGTGTGTGTGTGTGTGTGTGTGTGTGTGTGTGTGTGAGTGAGTGTTTCACAACGTTTGTTAGCAAGTGTAGTGGCCGGGTGGGCAGAATAGCTGGCTCACTTCGCACAGTGCCGGCCTGATAATCCTGGAGATCCTAGGGCTGTTAGTTCGAATCTCCGCTGGGCCGTTTACGCACGAGGGTATTTTTCCCTTGGTGTTAACTGTGGTTCTGACTTCATTCCCTGAAATATCCTTCAAATGAGGCTATAAACGGAGGCTCCATAGATGAATGAATGGACGCGTAACATCTTACACACACACGCGTAAAATCCCATCACCAACGAACTTTCGGAGGGAAAGGACACTTTTGCCGTCGGCATGGATGATACGTATACACATACACATAGCATGTTCCCTGCGTCCAAAAAAAAAAAAAAAAATCATTTTTTTTTTTTAAGGGAAAAAATGAGTGACTGATGTTCGTCTGAATGACAAGATTCAGTTAAAATGTGCTGAAGTGACTTGATATGTAGCTGAATGACACGGGGAACGATTGAATGTAGCGCCTGCGGGCAGCTCTTCAGTCCATTGGATCCGCATAAGCAGCTTTTGTGTAAACGACAGTGTGGGTTGTAAAGCGCCAAGAGCTTGGTCTCTAACCGAGAAGAGCTGCTGTACAAGTGCTCTCCCCTCCCCTCAAAAACTGTGTGTGTGTGTGTGTGTGTGTGTGTGTGTGTGTGTGTGTGTGTGTGTGTGTGTGTGCGTGCGTGAGTGCGTGTGTGTGTGTGTGTGTGTGTGTGTGTGTGTGCGTGCGTGCGTGCGTGCGTGCGTGTGTGTGTGTGTGTGTGTGTGTGTGTGTGTGTGTGTGTGTGTGTGTGTGGTGTGTGTGTGTGCACGTGTTGAAATTTTGCTTTGATTTAAAAGTAAAACATATATCGTTTGCTAATTGCTTTCTATTTATTTTCCTCTTTATTCGCTCTGTTTCCGGTCTGTGTCCTTACTTTATTTTAAATTGATTTTTATTACTTTTAACCTCAGTTTTGAAAGATGGTGCTCTCTCTCTCTCTCTCTCTCTCTCTCTCTCTCTCTCTCTCTCTCTCTTCCCCCACCTGTCTTATCAAATAAACCAAGGGGTCCCAGCTCTAATGAGGTTACTATGGCGACAAGTGATCTCTGCCGATAGGAGTTGTCTCCCCGAAGCGGAGTGCCAGCGTCGGCAGACTTTATGATGGCTCTGCAGAAGATCAACAGGTGGCACTACCAACAGTTCACCTGAAGTACGCAGTGCCTGGGGCCACTGGAGTCCTGAATACACAGCTTGCGGGCCGCTGTGCAGTGTATATAAATTCTACAGCATGTGTGGGCCATTGTGCAGGACTATGTGTGGATTATACAGTGTATGGGGCCAATGTGTTGTGGATATGG
The DNA here is from genome assembly GCA_033310375.1 of Conus canariensis. NCBI lineage: Eukaryota > Metazoa > Mollusca > Gastropoda > Neogastropoda > Conidae > Conus > Conus canariensis. The sequence goes on from CM065731.1 coordinate 11,662,580, forward strand.
ATTATACAAAATGCTGGGCCACTGTGCAGTGTATGTAGATTATACACTGTGAGGGGCCAGTATGCAGGGTGTGTGGATTATACAGTATGCAGGGCCTTAGTGCAGTGTATGTAGATTATACACTGCGAGGGGCCAGTATGCAGAGTATGTGGATCATACATTGTGCAGGGCCACTATGCAATAGATGTGAATTATACAGTTTGCAGGGCCAATGTGATATGCAGCGCACATAATTGAATCATACAGGGTGTAGGGCAGTCTGCATGCATGTCACAACAATCAATATATACGTGACATGTCACATGACCATTGCATATATCGCGTCTTCCCACTAACATATAATTCATATAAATGTCCACGATATTTGATGTTAACATCGAAATCAGTTTAAGTTAGGGAAAGGGTTAAGTTCACAGACACGCAACAAATTTACTGTTAAGATAGGCAAACAAACAGTACGTTTCTTGTATATCACATGACATGTTACGCAAACTCTGAACAGCATTGTATGACACAGTTTGACAATCTGTATGGGATTGGTGCATATGCAGTTCGTATGTTGTTCGTCCGTCGAATCGACGAGGACCACTTCAGTCATCTAGGGGTTGAGGGGAGGGGATGATTTTGCATACGTAGGTGGCTGATCAAGCCGATGCATGCACGGAATGTGCGGTGACAGCTTGGACAGGCAATGTGGGAGACCTGCCTTTGATTGCTGGCGCGGGCTTTCCTTGCCTGTCTCTTTTGTTGCGCTGCAGCTGTCCTCCTTTCTTCACAAAAACTGGCACCTCTGTGGATAGTGTAACGCCATCTAACTCGATCCCTAGCAGTTTGTTCCCATGTGCCAGGGTTGATGTTAAATAATGATTCAGTGTGCAGGACCGACTGATGTTTCAGTCCTACATATTGATGGTGAGACAGTGAGCAGTTTATGGATTATACAGTGTGCGGGCCAAAGTGCAGTTGGTCTGTGTTTACATACAGACAGAAAGGAAATGTGTCGTTTGCATGATTATACAAGTGTGGAGCAGCGTGAACCTCGAACGATCATACAGTGTGTAAAGCAGTGAGCAGTTTGTGTGATTATACATGTGTAAGGGTGATATGTTTATAAACCCTGTAAGACAAACAAATTGTCGAAAGGGATTAAATCAGCGGAATGCCTTTGAAAATGGCAATAAGTTTTACTATATACAACTTTTCAGACCGGTTTTGAAATATTTAGAAAGTATATCATTGTCACCCCATATCTACGTAATTGACAGATTTAGTTGCAGACATCATGAACTTACATTTGAACTGGCTTGATGTTGATGTGATTTAACACTCAGGGACATTTCTGCTGCAGATTGTATTGTACATGAATTACATAGATGAGTTTGTTACGCTTCATGCGCTGACAAGGGGTACAAGGGGTTAAAGTATCAAGTACTTCGAATTTTGTCTGTCTGTCTCTCTGTGTCTGTCTGTTTGTCTGTCTGTCTGTCTCTCTCTCTCTCTCTCTCTCTCTCTCTCTCTCTTATGTGTGTGTGTGTGTGTGTGTGTGTGTGTGTGTGTGTGTGTGTGTGTGTGTGTGTGTGTGAAGAGAGAGAGAGAGACAGATAGACAGAGACCGAGAGACCAAGAGACAGAGACAGAGAAAGATGGAGGGAGAGAAGGGGGCAAGGAGAAAGGTGGGGGAAGTAAAGGGGAGGAACAACAATGCGAGGGCGTGTGCATGCAGAGATGAAATGTCTTACAGCTGAATTTTCTGTCACGTGTTTCAGGCAGTGCGATGTTGTGCACGTGCCATCCGCCAACCCGGGCTGCACGTGCCGTAGGAAGCCAGCTGCACTTCAGTGAAGCATGACGTCTTGCATGACGATGTCCGCCACAACTGTGCACAGTGTCTCGCTCTGAATGCCACACACCAGCAACACCCATTGTGGCATCTTGCGGAACCTCATCAGCAGTGTAATGTACGACATCTTGCAGTAACAGACCAGCACGGCATTTTCGGTGTGACTGACATCTTGTGGTAACAGACCAGCACAGCATTTTCGGTGTAGCATTTTCGGTGTGACTGACATCTTGCAGTAACAGACCAGCACGGCATTTTCGGTGTGACTGACATCTTGTGGTAACAGACCAGCACAGCATTTTCGGTGTGACTGACATCTTGTGGTAACAGACCAGCACAGCATTTTCGGTGTGACTGACATCTTGTGGTAACAGACCAGCACAGCATTTTCGGTGTGACTGACATCTTGTGGTAACAGACCAGCACAGCATTTTCGGTGTGACTGACATCTTGTGGTAACAGACCAGCACAGCATTTTCGGTGTGACTCGCATATCGCCCTACCATACCAGCATTTTCGGTGTGACTGACTTCTTTACATACCTGAATAGCATTTCGGTGTGATTAACTAGGCTAGCATATTTTGGTGGAGCTGATATCTTGCAGCACCAGATCAGTGTTTTCGGTGTGACAGCTTGCAGGGCAAGACCGGCATATTCGATTGGCCAGCACAGCATTTTCGGTGTGACACGCATATCGCACTACTATACCAGCATTTTCGGTGTATCTGACATCTTTCCCTACCTGAACAGCATTTCGGTGTGGTTAAACAGACTAGCATTTTTTTGTTGTTGGTGGTGGGACTGATTTCTTGCAGCACCAGATCAGTGTTTTCGGTGTGACAGCTTGCAGCACAAGACCGGCAGATTGGACTGCTATGTTGATGTATTAGATCAGTATTTTCGGTGGGACTAATCTTACAGTACCAGACTGAGATATTTGGTGCAGTTGACATCTTTGTCAGACTAGTATTTTCAGTGTGACTGACGTCTAGCAGTATCAGAGCAGCATGTGGTATGATTGACATTTTGCTGCTGCATTAAACTGGCGTTTTGAATACAAAGGAAATCTTGCGGTACCAAATCGGCGTTTTCGGTGTACCAGACCAGCTATTTCGACGTGAACGACATTCTGCAATACCAGAGCAGCATTTGATTTGTGAGGGATAGCTTGCAGTGCCAGACCAACATTTTAAATGTGAAGGATAGCTTGCAGTACTCGAACAGCACTTTTTTGTGTGCAATGGACATCTGGATGTAATAGACCAGTATTTTCAGTGTGACGACCACTTGCAGTACTAGACTGGCATTTTAGTGTGATTGGCATTTATCTGCAGTAAATCAGCACTTTCGGTGCGACTGACATCAAGCAGTACCAAACAGAAGCATAAAGAGTGACATCTTGCAGTCGCATCAACAATGGGAATGGTGGATTCTGTTGGAGACCTTCAACTGCAGTATGAACTGTGACCTTGTGTAGTGCATACCAGCAGTTGAGCGTCAAGTGCAACAACTTGCGTATTGACCAATATTGCAAAGTGTGACGTCAGCGTTTGCCCACACATAGATCTGAATTGCCACACGAACTGTGTAAACATGGGGCGCCAGCAGTGTAAAGGCAAGGTGACGTATTGCAGTGACATCAATCTTGTAAATTGTGACGTCATGTCGTGGTAATGTGTCCCCTGCCACAGAACAAAATGTGGTAAGTCCACAGTGACAAATCAACAGCAGCGTGGTAAATTTCACATCTTGTCCATGCTGCCTTACCATCAGTGTGAACCTGTGATGCCTTGCTATGGCATATAAGCAGTGTACAACCCATCATATGACATTAAGTTCAAGTTACACACGACTAGGGTAACGTAGCACTGTTGCAGTGTCAGGTTTGACGTAATACAGCAACTGTGCCAGGTGTGACGTGTGAAGTAACACAACAGAAGTGTCAGATGTGACGTAGCATATCAGCAAAGAGTAAAGCTTGACGTAGCGCGTGACGTAATCGTGTCGAGCATGACGCAGCACAGCAGCAGTGTCATGCCGGTATGACGTAACACAGCAGCAGTAGCCTATCAAACGTGGCCGTACCACAGCAATAAACTCAAAGAGTGTAACGAAGAACATCACGTCAGTGCAAAACGTAACGAAGCCTCGCAGCAGTGTCAGGTTGTGACGCGTAGCACAGGATCAGCGTCACGTGTGACGTCAGTGTGTCCCCAGCCATGGCCAGCTTGGGGCGGAGTTCTTCCTTCGGGCCGGAGGTGAGCCGGCGGATCCTGAGGCCTCTGCGCTCCTTGTCCTTCCGGCGACTGGGGGAGGTCCTCCACAGCGTCACCCTGCCAGGTCAGTAAAGACCACAGGGCTCACAGACGCACGGGCGCATGCACGCACATACAAATACACGCGCGTACACACACACACACACACACACATGAATTCACATGCATGCGCCACGCACAATACATACATACGCACGCACGCACGCACGCACATTCTCTCTCTCTCTCTCTCTCCTCTCTCTCTCTCTCTCTCTCTCTCTCTCTTTGCGTGACGGTTTAGCGTCATTCAGCATGTAACCTTAGCAACCGTTAAGAGTGGAATCCTGATGTTCAGGGTAGCATTCCTGTCAGCTGTTGGTGTGCAGTAAGTTTTTACTAACAGTTGGGACCAAAGATCAGAGGTGAAGGCATATCTTCACCCGCTGTTAGATGTCACCGTAGCAGCTGTTTGGATCAAACATCTGATATGTTGCGCATTTCCGCACCAGGTGTTCAGATGTGTCTAGGTGTCTGGAGAGAGAGCGAGAGAGAGAGAGAGAGAGAGAGAGAGAGAGAGAGAGGGAGGGAGGGAGGGAGAGAGAAGAGAGAGAGAGAGAGAGAGAGAGAGAATGAGAGAGAGAGTTTGTGTGAGAGAGAGAGAGAGAGAGAGTGTGTGTGTGTGTGTGTGTGTGTGTGTGTGTGTGAGAGAGAGAGAGAGAGAGGGAGGGAGGGAGGGAGAGAGAGAGAGAGAGAGAGAGAGAGAGAGAGTTTGTGTGAGAGAGAGAGAGAGAGTGTGTGTGTGTGTGTGTGTGTGTGTGTGTGTGTGTGTGAGAGAGACAGAGAGAGAGAGAGAGAGAGAGAAACAGAGAGAGAGAGAGAGAGAGAGAGAGAGAGATGCTGGAAACATATTTTCTGCTGCTGTTAACTGAAATGTAACATTTCTTTGCAGTTGTTTGGGGCGCAATTGTCAGCCGTTGTGGTAGCATACTATGCGAACCTATTGCGGGCATACTGGCTGAAACAATGTGGACGATACTACGAGAAGCCTTTAGGACATTATCCTGAAGGAAAACATTGACAATAGGGAAATCGGTTTTTACTGCCGTTATCCCTTTGGATTACATCTGTTTTCTTTAGGATTACGATTATTCGCCCCTTTTTACATAGGACGACAGCCTTATCCCCTATTTTCTGTGTAAACCATTTCTTATCCCTAAATTTAACGGCAATAACAGAGAAATCAGTTAATTCTCTATTTTTTATTGCTATCTCTTGCGTACAAATCTGGCCTTGTGTGTGTGTGGTGTGTGTGTGTGTGTGTGTGTGTGTGTGTGTGTGTGTGTGTGTGTATGTATGTGTGTTCGTGTGTGTGTGTATGTGTGTGTGCGTGCGTGCGTGCGTTGTGTGTGTGTGTGTGTGTGTTGTGTGGTGTTGTGTGTGTGTGTGTGGTGCGTGCGTGCGTGCGTGCGTGTGGTGCGTGTGCGTGCGTGGTGTGTGTGTGTGTGTGTGTGTGTGTGTGTGTGTGTGTGTGTGTGTGTGTGTGTGTGTGTGTGTGTGTGTTAGCCAGAAACCAGAAATGGGAATCCGGAAAATAGTTCTGATCTTTAATAAGGATGACAGAGATTATAGCAGCTGTTTCTCTGTTATCTTTGTTTTCCCTAGGGATGATAAATGTTTTCCCCAGGAAAACAGAAGAACACAGTCGTGAGTTTGAGGAGAACAGCGGTGTCTAGGTGTTTTCCCTGTTTCCTGTTTTAATGAGAGTTGATGACTGTTTTCTTTGGGGGAAAAAAATGATCGACGTTTGACGCTGCAGTGCTCTCATAGTAGTGGATGCTTAGGATGTACTGATTGCGGGTGTTCCAGTGAAATAGTAGCGGATGTTTGGGATGCATCCCTAGCAGCTGTTCAGGTGAAATATAAACGGATGTTGGAATAGGAGGTACCGAATGTAGCCGTTCCCATGAAACATTACTGGATGTTGGGATATGTTCGTCGTAGCAGCTGAGGTGAAACATTTGCGGATGGTCGAAATGCATCCATTGTATATGTTCAAGTGAAACATTATGGATGTTGGAATATATCCATGGCGCTGTTCAGGTGAAACGTTAATGGATGTTGGGATGGATCTTGGGATGCATCTGAAACGGCTGTTCAGTTAAGATATTACTGGATGGTTGGAATTCATCCATTGAAACTGTTTAGATGAAACATTTATAGATATTTGGGATGTATCCATTGTAGCTTTTCAGTTGAAATATTAGTGGATATTTGGGATATATATATATCCATTCCAGCTTCTCGGATGAAACATGAGGTGGTGTTCGGAATGCATCCATAACAGCTGTATAACTGAAACATTAGCGGATGTTTGGGAGGTATTCATACCAGTAATTCAGGTGGATCATAAGTGAATAATCGGGATACATCCCATAATAGCTGTTTAAACGAAACATTATGGATGTTTGGGAAATATCCCCAGCAGCTGGTCAGGCTACTAAACATTGGGGTATCCTTTGCTGTTTGGCTGAAATGTAATCTGTTATTTGGGGAGAACAGTGGAGATGGGAGAATTTGATGGTATTCGCGTGTAACCTTAACCGTTTTTTAGATATAATATTCTGATTGTTTCAAACATAACATCCATGGCAGCTGTTGGAGTTTAGTTTAGTATTTTTACTTATCTATTCAAGCTTACTCAGTGGATGTCTGGGGCATATCTTTAGCGCGCGCGCACACACACACACACACACACACACACACACACACACACACACACACACGCGCGCGCGCATATATATATATATATATATATATCACACACACACAAATACAATTCAAAACAATACAATACTACAATACAATACCTCTCTCTATCTCACACACACACACACACACACACACACACACACACACACACACACACACACACACACACACACACACACACACACACACGAGCGCGCGCGCGCGCACGCACGCATGCATGCATTCACAAACGCACACGTGCGCACTGGCACACGTTCACACGCAGACGCACGTGTGTCCGCATGCGCACACATCTTTAAGAAAAAGAAAAAAAAAAAAAAAAAAGCAGAGAAAAGTCGCGGCAACAATTTATTATTTTAGTGAAGCGAAAATCCAAAGTTTATTTAAACAATATTTTGCTTTCCATTCCTGCCAGAA
>CM065731.1:11679861-11697361 GCA_033310375.1 Conus canariensis
AACATCGTTTTCTTTCATACATTCATCAAAAGCGTCTCTGTCTTTCATGTGAAATAAAACCACTGTCTTTAATTGTTCTCTGAAGTCTTTTAAAACTGAATTATATTTTTGACTTAAAATCCATAAACTTATTCCTGCATGTCTCCCGCTAAAAGCCAGTTTTGATAAAGCGTTTCTTTTTTTGACAATATCTTTTTCTGCTGAACAATCATCTATAATAAATAGTGTCTGAGTTCCTTCAAACCATCTAAAGAAATGTTCTAAGCACTCGCTAAGTTTATTGCATGGATCAACTAAATATATGTTGTTGTCTGTCCATATAAACCTTCTGTCGTGATATGCTTTGTTCCATTTTAAGGTTGTACAGAAAATTACAATATGATCAAAATTATAACGATAAACTGTTTTAATAGGTCTAAGACGAATATTGTTTTTCCACAACCAGTCTGTCCACAAATCAATGAACAATGAGGGGTTTTTGTCATAAAGTTTAACATCGGCATTGACACCAAAGTTGTCTGCTCCATAGTTTTAAAACAGAATTTAATCTAATCCAGTTATTGTTTTTATCATACTCTCTGTCAAAACTTGTTCAGTATAATAAAACCCTATAAGGCCCAAATGTGTAAGATTAATCCAGTTCAGTTCTGTAAGATCGTTTCTATTTAGACTAATATCAATTTTGTTGCTTGTTGTCATGACCTTAATATCTCGCCATTGTAAAGAACAACGACAGTAACTTTAAGTTTGTCAACGTCTAAGTTTTGCCAGCTAATAAGAATTCCTTTCATAAGATTGTCACTGACGCCCAGAGCTCCATTTCTCGCCTCATCTTTTAAGACAGAAATTTTAAATATCATTGTGAACGTGTCTCCTAATTTTGTGCGTGGAATGAACTGTAATTTTGTAGAAGCTTTCTTTAAAACCGATTCTCTTCTGTGGAGGATGTACTGTTTGTCCCCAAACGGCTTTATTTCGATCTCTTTCCGACTGTTGTCCTCTGGCATAAGACTTACATGTAAAGGGCCAGAGTTCAATGCTTTTCTGAAACTTTTTTGACGGTCAAAAAATGTAAATGGGCTTAAGAATTCAAATTTTATGTCCCATTCTAAATATGGTTCTAAGTGCCATTTGTTGTCAGTTTTTCGAACTATTTTATATTTATACTGACCCGCATTATTTGCTTCTACATTGCGTAGTTGTTCTAGTTTAGGAAACCTTTTGCTGTCGCTAACCTCTTTGCGTTTATAATAACCATCTTTAGTGTACTCAAAACCATACAAAGTGCCTATCTCACCGTTTTGTTCAAAGTCCTCAACGTCTGCAAGGTCTTTTAATTCTAAAGTTACACACCTCTCAGGCGCTAATGTAACTCCTGATTCTTCTGGCCCACGAGACATTATTTTTTAGTACACCTTATTATTTTATTTCTAAAACAATGTGCAGGTTATCACATTTCACGACTTTCCCTGTTTTATCTGTGATCTTTATATTAAATGATCTGACCCTCCCACAAGCTAATTTCTTAAACTGTAAATTAGGGAATTGTATAATTTCATAATCGCAATATGCAGCTTTCCCTGATGGAAGAGCTCTTAAAACAGTTGAGGGCTTCCATCATATAAGTTTTCATCAGTGCTCAGCTCGTCCAAATGAACATAGAGTAATGAATGTAATGCAAGATCGAGCGGATTTTCCCCCTCATAAGTAGCTTCACTTTGTGTAACTCTAAAACTATGAAAGACTTCAAGGGCAGTTGCAAAGCCTAACATTTTAGCTAGCTCTACATCAAAAAGGTAATGGTCTACTTCTCCTTCAGGTTTGAATGTCAACATTGTTTTTAGATTTGCATTGTTAAGTTTGAGAGTAATGTTGAAGTTACTCATTGCTTCTTTTAGCGAGCAAAACCCGTAATAACCATCAGGTATGGTTAACTGGCTAACCAAGTTTCCACTATTGTTAAATTTTTGAATTATATTATTCTTCTTGGATTCACTTATATTAAACCATACGACTTTGTAAAAAATTTCATGGAGTGCGACCCTTTGGGTTCCGCAGTTATTATCAATAGCATATTCTAAAAACGAAGGACTGTCTTGAGTTGTTATTGTTACAAACATTTTTAAAACAAATTTAAAAATGAGTGCATTCAAATATACTAATGCAAAATATTCTGTCGGGCCGCACTACAATCTTAAAAATATAACAACTGACACCCTTGACATTTCTGTGACTCAGACTGACGCCTTTCAAGTAAAGGTTAGTACTCCATTGGATCGTTATCTTAACCCTCCTATTAAAAAGACTACATCGCGAAAGTGTGGTTTAGTCATCCGATGCAGTTTTATCAGAACCAGTTAAACTTTGCTGTGTTTTGCGCATCAACTGGGTGTGGAGTGTCGTATGCTGATCATTTAAATCATCCTGATCCTTTGGTGAGGTCAGTGTATAGATTTCATTTCTATTACACCTTCAGACATATTTTATCTGAACTGCAAGCGCCATTACCAAATGACAGAACGTTTAATCCATTCAGCAACAGAATAGATTACAAGGCTTTTGAAAGGATCTGTAACGAATTTGATATTGACCCAAAGACAGACTTTATACAAAAGTTGGATCTTAATCATGGTTTAGGAACCCTTTATTATTGGGGCGTGCACAGAAAGTATAACTATGATTACAATCCTCCTTACACATCTTTCTCTTCAGGCACAACTGTTCATCTCGGGTCCATAGAGCAAGAGCATAAAACAGCATGGACAACATTTATTTTGGATACCTCTAAGGGCCTAACAAAAGCGGGAATAGAACGAATAAACGACTCTATTCGTACTTATGTTTGGTGTTTGCTAGGTTCGCAAGCACAAACGAGATCAAACATAATTGATCCTTCTACTGGCTTTGACGCCCAAAAACAGTATTTAGCAAATTTAGAGGATTCTATTAATTCTGCAATTGATTTGCCTTCAAGTATTAAAAGGTACCAAAATGTTTTGCAATACGCAAGATCGAAAGTAGACTTCGCCGTTGGTACTAGGTTTATACATGCTGCCTTCTGACCTCAGACTCCAGATAGGAACAATAATAAACTATAATAATGAAATCCTTGTGGCTGGTAAAGAAGAGAAGGTCGGAAAAAAACGTCATAAATTCTAAGCCAGCAATAGCAATAAAAAAATAAGTCCCACCAATCACCCCAAAACCCCACCCCCAACCAATCCCCATGGTGAATAAAAGCGACCCCCATGAATATGAAAAGACAGCACTTGTTATTGGATTAACTGCCCTAGGATTACTTGGTCTTTATCTTACTATAAAGTAACCCAACTATTAAGACAACTAATGCCCATAAGTGCTCAGCCATAAAGCCAACTACTTTACTTGCAGCAGACAAAAGCCAGCTAACGATCCCCCCTAATATGCCAGGTAAAGAGTCTATGGCCTTAGTGGCTAATTTTTTTAATAAACCCGCAAGATGATCAAGTTGTTTTTTTACCCATGATTTATCGGGTGGAGGAGATGGTGGCGGAGGCACTAACCCTTGCCCACCACCGCCTGTAATAGCCAACACCAGTGTACTTATTGCAAATCCTAAGGCTGTTATAACACTTGCTGATGTGACACCTTGCTCTCTAAACAGTGTTCTTATTCGTTCTGCTAGCGTCGTGTCTTCATACAAAATTCTTTGGATAGTTTCTCTTATTCTGCTCACTTGAGTTCGTAATTGTTCTCGGTTATTAGACAACACTTCTAGTCTTGCTGATCTCTCTTGTTCAAGATCTTTTAGTCTTTGTGTTATTCTTTCTTTAACACCAGGTCCTAAGTTGTGGTCATCAGCCTCAACTAGTTTTTCTTTTTCTCTTTTTATATGCTCATCTAGTTCACCCAGTTTTGCTAAATTGTTTGTTAATTCGCCTCTGATGCTTCTCAAAGCATGATCAAGGGCCGTTATTTCTCTCATAGGTAGCGGCGGATCGTGCATAGTTTTTAATGCTTCTGAAAAACTGGTTTCTGCTTCTATTATTTTGTTTGCTGTTGGGCTTAAATCTTTAAGTTCCATGTTTTGTATTTCTGTTGGGAGTTCTTGTAGTGTGTTTTGAAGTTTAGCAACTGCTTCCCTATCTAATTTTGGTTTAGTAATGCCAAGGCGATTTTGTTCGCTCACACTGAGCCTTTGTCTAATTGTACTCTTTTTTAAAAACTTTGATGAGTCTGGTTTAGTTGTAAGCTGAACAAGTTGTCCTTCGTCGTTTCTCACAAACAAATGGTCATCTTTTGTTTCAAAATCATTAGGGTCTATAAATTCGGGAGGTTCTTGGCCTAAACTTTGATAAAATGATTTGACCTTACTTTCTGTTAATTCACGCCGCAATGATTGTAATGGATGTGTTAAAGGAGTCATTTCACTCATGTCGTCTCCAGGATCAAAAACATCATAATCTTCAATGCCTGCCATGTTTTTAAATAATTAACTTTTTATTTTGTTTTATAAAAAAATGTCACAAGCATATGGCTCAATTCTTGACCCGCATAGAAGACTGAAAGAGCCCTTTGGCGTGAAGGGAAATAAACAGAATATTATTGTTCCAAATAATCCATCTACTATTGATTCAGATCAAATTCTTACTGTTAAATTTCCAGACCTAGGAGCAGATGAAGTGATTGTGCCGGGATCTGCACGGCTTACTTTCAAAATAGAACTTGATTCAGCAACAGACACAAGCAGGACAGTTGTACAGAATCTGGGACGGGCAATCGTTAAGAAAATTTCTATAAAACTTGAGGGGCAAGAAATATTTTCTTTACACAATGCAGACATATTTCTAATCTATTCTGATCTGATGGCTAACCGATAATGAAAGGGCCGATCTTGCGTTTCAAGGAATCGAAAATAACGAAGCACTAAAACACAGAATAGACGCCGAAGATGCTAAAGCCGGCAACAAGTATGAAGCTGTAAGTTTTGCTTATGGAAATCGCTTTTCCATACCCTTAGATTTTGAGTTGTTAAAAGCGCATGCGCCATACTTTCAAGGAGCATTAAAAGACAGATTGTCATATGAACTAACTTTTAATGAATACAAACGTGTCATTAAATCTACAGACACTAACGCAAAGTACAGCATTTTCGACATCTCGTTAGAGTTTGACATTGTTAGCAACCCTAACTTAGCAAGGCTGATTGAGCAACAATATCAGTCAAAATTAGCAATATATTACGAAAGAGTGATTCATCATACTAAATATCCTAAAAGCAGGGCAGACACTATATGGAACTTTAGTTTTAGTGCCACAGCAAGATCCCTTAAAGGTATTTTATTGCTGTGTGAAGATGAAGAACCATTCAAAAGACAAAGTGAAAAGTTTATCAATCCTAAAATAACGAAAGTACAATGTTCAATTGAGGGTAGTCCTAACCAAGTCTACGGTAGTGGGCTTAAACCTTATCATCATTTTGATGAAATAAGAAAATTCTTTGGAGGCGGGAGGTCTAGAAGTCCAACAGTAGACCTTGTGTCTAAAGATCTACACCTTCACAGTGTTAGACTTGATGAATATTTAACAACGAAATACGGTTTATGGATTGACCTAAGGTCAACAGAGGATAATCAGTTGCATGGGAGTGGGAGAACAGTTAAAGACGTAATAAACATTCAAATTGATAAAGAAAAAGAGAGTGATAAACCACTTAATGTACATTTGTTTTTAATATATGATGCGCAGCTGAATATTCAAGATAACAGATTAAAAGATATCCAATACTAAATTATTTTTATTTTTTTAAAAAAGCATGTCTGTTCAGGTTTATCCAAAAGTGCCCAAAGAAGAGATAGTAGGCAACTCTGTTGCTGTAGACATAAAAACTTTCAGATTAACAAACATAACACAAATGCAAACCCAACTAGAGCAGGACCTTTCAAAATACAGTAAAACCAAACGAAGGTATTCTGCTGTCTTTAATGCTGTTACATATGTTAATACTGGAGCATCGATCACTAGTGCTCTATCAGCAGGAACAAGTGTAGGTCTCTTAGCAACAGGCGTAGGTGCACCGGCAGCTTTACCTCTAGGCGGTTTGTCTTTAACTCTTGGCCTGTGTTCATTGGCTGTAAGTGCTGTCAGCAAAAAAATAAAAACTAAACTCCAAAAGCACACAGCTACGGTTCAACTAATAACAGCTAAACTTAGTTCCTTCAAACTGATAATTGATAAAGCACTTGCTGACTCGAACATCACGGATGAAGAATTTAGTCGCCTACAGGCTGATTTTGAGGACTACAAAAGACAAAAGTTTGATCTTCAAAGAAAGGCAAGGGCAACTTTTTCTCAACAGCCAGACACCGACCAGATAAAAAAAGAATGTTTAAAAAAAGTAAACGAGACATTAAACTCTGTTCTAAACAGCTCACATTAACAACACCAAAGGGCGTTTATACTTTAGTTTATGAGTCTAAGCACAAAAAGACCCTGATATTGATTAATTAATTTAAATAAATATTTTGAGTTAGAAAAGAAGCTCAACATGGATAAGATATATGACAGTTTTGACTCTTGGTTAGATGCAATGGAAGAGGAAGAGCGTTTGTCAAAAGCTTTAAATGAGGTCGTTTTAGAAGTTATTGATCCAACAAACGTGCAGGCAAGCGTTGTGCATGCAATTTCTCAAGTTCCAAGTAAACTAACAATAAACCCTCCAGTTAAAGTAAGGTTAGTTGTTTTAATCGACTATATAACAATAAACGAAGAAAATCTAGAAGTCTGGGTCTCAACTAAACAGCAGACTATTCTTTCTTATAATGACTTAACACCCGGTTGGGCAGATCAACTTCTTACACAGTTTAATGAAGCCTCTGAAGCAGCTAAAATGAGAGGCTCTGGTTGGTCAGAGGGTGAAGTCCTAGACATCAGATTAAGACAGGCTAAGTATGAGCCGATTGTAGGCAAGTCTTACATTCCACTGCCTCCAACATTAGTTGCAAAGAGAGCAGTTCTGAACATAAAGAATTCAGACGACAAATGTTTTATGTGGTGCGTTCTTGCAAAGCTGCATCGCGTTGCTAAAAATGCAGAGAGAGTATCTAACTATCAATCTTGGGTCAATGATCTTAACTTTGATGGACTCACCTTTCCTATAGGTGTAGACAAAATTGATCAGTTTGAAGAACAGAATCCCCCAATAACTGTTAACGTATACACATGGTCTGAAGAAACCAACCTTCTGCCCATTAGAGTGTCTAAGAACAGCCCATCAATAGGCGAACCAACCAAACATCATGTAGACTTACTCCTGATGTCCAGCCATTCAGGATTGCATTACACGCTGATACGCACAATGAGTAGACTGTTAGCATATACTACAAAAAATTATGGCAAACAAAATTTTTGTAGAAAATGTTTAACAAGAATTCCATCCGTTCAAGCTGCGAGTGAACATGTAAAACATTGTATCAGCCCAGTTGACTGTAATACAGAACTAATTACGCTGAGAGAAGGCAGTAAGGTTTGTTTTAAGAACTGGAAACGACTGCAAACGAGTCCATATGTTGTTTACGCAGACTTCGAGTCGCTTATTGTTCCTTATGAAGGGCCAGCTCCAAAAAATTTACCAAAAACAGTCTTAATGAGTAATCACCAGATTTGTTCATTTGCCTTATTATTGTTAGGTCGGATGGCGTCCATTCAAAGCCAGAATTATACAGAGGGGATCATGCTGCAAAATACTTCTTAAAACGCATGCAGGAAGTGCGTAATGCCTGTTCTAATAATCTGACCCTATCCGATCTCAAGATGACCCCCGAAGACCAACAAAAATATGACTCAGCCACTCACTGTTGGATTTGTGGTTTAGAACTAACAAGTAAAGAAAACCCAACAGTAAGAGATCATGATCACATTAGCGGAAAGTTCAGAGGAGCAGCACATAGTAAATGCAATCTTCAACTAAAGTTTGAACCAAAGACATGGAAGCTGCCCATCTTCTTTCACAACTTGCGAGGTTATGACTCTCATCTTATATTGCAAGCAGTAACTAGCGCCTTTAGGGTGTCATGCATTGCGCAGTCATCAGAAAAGTACATGTGTTTCACTTTAAATAATTTATCTTTTTATGACTCTATGCAACACCTGATGGGTTCATTAGAGTCACTGGCTATGTCCTTAAAGTCCTGCCCAATAACGGAAGAATATTTTGACCCAACGCTCGTTAGAAAGGGCGTTTATCCTTATGAGTACATGAACAGTTGGGAAAGGTTTGAAGAGCCAGCCCTTCCGCCTAAAGGTGCGTTCTTTTCTAGTCTTAGAGGAAAAGACATTAGCGACTGCAATTACCAGCATGCTCAAGAAGCGTGGCAGAAATTAGAGTGTAAAACAATGGGAGACTATCATGATTCCTATTTAATGGCGGATACCTGTTTGTTGGCGGATATCTTTGAAAATTACAGAAAGACCTGCATGAAACATTATAGTCTAGATCCTGCGCATTATATTTCTGCGCCTGGGATGAGTTGGGATTCCTTTTTAAAATTTACTGGTGTACAGATTGACCTGTTGTCTGACCTACCAATGCTTCAGATGATTGAAAACGGATTGCGTGGCGGAATTAATATGGCGTCTCACCATTACTGTAAAGCAAACAACAAATACCTAGACAACTATGATCCAAGTAAAACTTCTAACTATCTTATGTATTTAGATGCAAACAATCTGTATGGTTGGGCTATGAGTCAATCACTTCCATTACGTAACTTTAAAATGTACACAGGAGGTGTAAAAGACATTCAAAAGTTTTTAAAATGGCTTCAGAGTCTAGAAGCTGATCGTAAAAGAGGTCTCATTCTAGAAGTTGATTTAGAATACCCCATGAACTTCATGATTACCATAATGACTATCCATTAGCGGCAGAAACCCTAAAAGTGTCAATGACAGAACCGCCTAAACTTGTGCCTAATCTTCGTGACAAAAAAAATTATGTCTGTCATTACAGACTTCTCCAATTTTATTTAAGACATGGTTTAAAGTTAACAGCAGTTCATCGTATAATCGAATTTGATCAAGAACAGTTCATGAAACCATACATCATGAAGAACACTGATCTCAGAACTAAATCCACAGATGCATCAGAAAAAGACTTTTTCAAGTTGATGAACAACAGCTGTTTTGGAAAGACTATGGAAAATCCGCACAAGCGCAAAGATGTCAGATTGGTCACTAGAGAAAACGATGCAATTAAGCTGGTGTCAAAACCCAACTACCAAGACTTCAGAAGATTTCATGATCAGCTTTTTGGAATAATGATGAAAAAAAAGAAAGTCAAATTGGACAAACCTGTTTTTATTGGCTTTACTGTTTTAGAGCTGTCGAAGCTTTTGATGTTAGAATTTCTTTACGACTACTTTAAACCCTTGTATCCAGAGTCCAGAGTTCTGTACACAGATACAGATTCCTTTGTAATCGACATCCCTACTGAAGATTTTTACAAAGACATGGAATTAGAAGTAGCAAAAGGGCATGCCGGATGGTACGACACATCTGATTACCCTAAAGATTCGCCTTTGCATTCAGTTATTAATAAGAAGGTTTTAGGTAAGATGAAGGATGAATTATCTGGAGGTGTGATCAAGGAGTTTATTGGTTTAAGGTCAAAAATGTACAGTCTCGCATGTCAAACTAGTACTATTAAAAAAGCAAAGGGAATATCTCGCAGTGTTGTGCAGTCAAACATATCACATGACAACTACAAAGAAGCATTGTTCAATAAAAAGACTTTTCATCATGACAATTACAAACTACGATCTAATCTGCATGAGATTAACACAACAGTTGTAACAAAACGGTCTCTTGACAGCACTAACACGAAAAGAGTATTTGTTAATCCAGAGTATTCATATGCAATTGGGCACTGGAGAATAGTATAATCATATGTCTTCATGGAGTTTCTGTTTGGTCAAGTGTTATCAGAAGCTCAACTATATCATTATCCAGTATAGCCAAATCATTATTATTCATTACTGCTAAATGTGCTTCAATTTTTTTTATCATTTCAAGATTTTGATTTTTCCATATCAAAATATCAGAATCTAGGGATTGGGGTAGTAAGCGATTGTCTGGCATAAGATTGTCAATGTTCTTAAATATTTTTTTGATAATAATATTATAAGCAGATAATTGACGTATTAATTTTGAAAACTCTTTTTTCTTTTGAGCTTCCATTTTAAACTCAAATGTATTTGCCTAAATTAACTAAGCGACTGGAACTGTGTCTGGTGGGATTATCTGCAGTTCTTCCTTCACAAAAGATCTTCGGGGGCTGGTCGTTTTGTTGTGTCAGTTTCTCGTAAATAATACACGGGCGGATTCATTTTCACAATTTTTTTTATCTCATATGGATCAACACTCCAAACTGGATCTGTTGCCCTGATGCGAGTGTCCCCTTCCGCTTCTCCCGGTGAATAAAGGTATCTCACTTTTAAACCAAATGGTAATAGTTTACTGGATGAGTCTTCAATAGCAACATTTATTCGTTTGGTTTTGATTGCTTGTACTGGTTTTAGCCCTTTAAATTCTTCATTATTCATTGCGCGCAAAACTGAGGGCAGTCTTTTTACCCATTCTGTGTTGCGAGAATTGTCAATCAGCTCTCTGTGATACTGGTAGGAGAAAAGTCTTTCAGATAACTGTTTGTTAAAGTTTTCAACCAAACCCTGTGATCTGTGAACACCCGGAATGCCTCTTTTAATGGTAACTCTATGTTTTAACAATAATTGATTCACTTGACCTTTAAATTCTTTTCCGTCATCGACTTGAATCATGCGAGGATAAGTTAAGGGTCCTCGTTGTGGTATATCAGCTGTATGGCAACAGCAACAGCAGAAGCACTCTTTTGTGTTAATGGTTCCGCATCTTTGTATCTTGAAGCTATATCAATAACTGTAAGTGCGTACTTAAATCTTTTTCGTCTAATCGTATCATGGGGTAAATATAGAAGGTCCATTTGATGGGTGTCGTTTGGAGTTATATTCACAAAGTGTGGTCTCTGTAGTTTTTTAGGCGCAGGTAAATAAATTTGCCAAATCGCTTGTTTAGATAACCATTCTTTTGCTGTTTGTTCACTGACTCCCGCTGCTTGGCTAAGCTTTTTAATTGCTGTGATTCCCTTCCAATATCCTTTTGGCGAATAATAGATCTTGTTCATTTTTTATTCCCAATATTATGTGCAACAAAATACACAACGGTCATACCAAAGACAATAAACAATATTTCTTGCATCTTTTGTTTTTCTGATGGTTGATAAAAGTCGCTGAATTTTGGTGGGGGCAATGTTTCAACTTGTTGGCCTGTTACTAGAAAATATTCTTTTATTGCCTGGTCAACATCTTTAAATGTGTAAGCTGCATGTCCCTGTTGTTTAAGTCTGTCGTTAATAAAATCTAACTGCTCCATTCTTTGCTTTTCATAGGTGTCTTGTGCAGCGGCTAGTTGCCCCATAGCTCTGTTATGTCTTTTTCTCTCATCGTTATTTTGTAGTTTACTAAACGCGTAATTACTTCCGCTGAAAGCAAGCGCGTTGACCACTGCGCCGCCTATCATCATTACGAGTGAAGCCATTTTTATAAATGTATTTTTTTACATATTTATATTTTCTGGAATTATTCCTTGCTTAACTAGAAAGTCTTTCGTAGCAAATGAAGCTGTAATGACAGCAATCAACTTTGCTGAGTCTTCAAAATCTAGCTTGCCAAGATCTGCTGGTTTTATTCTTAACAAGCTTTTACCAAGCATTGTGTATCCTACACTTAGACCTCCAATAACAGCAGAATGGTATACGAGGTTGGCAACAGTTTTTTCGGTGCTCATTTTTTAAAAATAAAATAAAATTTATTATTAATAAAACATGAACTGCGATGATTTACTTCCTGAACTTATGATTACAAATAATCAAGTTGATGACCAAGCTATTATGTGCCAAAAAGAAAGGCTGTATTCTTTGGCAGCATGTGGAAAAACAAAACAGTACCTCGGAAATGAATTCAGCATAGAACAGATTCAACAGATGTCGCCGCAAGACATTGTAAAGTATCACAACAGGTATGAAGCGCAACTGGGGTCAAGAATGGTCAAAAGTGTCGGACAAACTGTTCTTAGTTTGTACACTAAACTAGTTAGTAGATTTGCGCCCATTGATTCTGAACAAGATTTTATGTATGATTTAACGCAGGATCCAGTTTTAACAAAGTCATTAGAGTCTCTAGGATGTGATCTATATTACAGATTTGGAACATTATTGTCGCCAGTAATTATGGGGTTAATTACGTTTAATCATATAGATTTTATTTCCCTTAAAAATGACGAGCCAGAGAATCAGAAAATACTGATGGAGAAAGTGACCAGTAAAAAGCCTCCTCATCCTGGGCGTGTTGCAGCAGGACAAAAATTAGCAGAGTGGAACAAACAAAGAAAATTAATGTTACAATCACATAATGTAACTCATAATGAAAACATAACACCGCCAACGCCAACAGTGTTGCCACAGCCAGTTGTTTCAATGCCAGCTGTAAATACACAAGTTAATTCAAGACCTACAACAACACCAAAGTCGTCATGGGATATTGAATTTAAAACAGTTTTCATTTTTGGCGTCATTGCTGCTGGGGGTGGTTATTACGTTTATAAAATATATAAACAACGCCAGCAAAAACCAAAGCAGTCCAAAAAATCTCAACCACTAAATACAGAAGCCGAACAAAAAAGCATGCTAGAACCGCCAACAACAAAAGATCATTTTGATCCATTTCAGATGCAATAATATTTATAAATAATTATAAATTGACTTGAATAAGAACTTGGTTGTACTTAGAGGATGACTTAATTACGATCTTGGGGTGACTTAAGTTAAGAACTTAGCAGTTACTTGATTAAAAACTTGGGGTGACATAAGTAGGAACTTAGAGTAACTTGATTAAGAACTTGAGGTGACTTGATTAAAAACTTGATTAAGAACTTGGGGTGACTTAAGTAGAAACTTAGAGGTTACTTGATTAAGAACTTAGAACGACTTGATAAGAACTTGAATAAGAACCTAGGGTGACTTGATGAAACGTAAAAAAAAAACACAATTCATTGTTACATTCTTTTTCCTTGGGGAGACAACTCCTCTTTTCTTATTCTGAAGGGCTGCTTTCCTTTGTGTAAACCCTTCATTATTGGCTTACAAAATTGCAGAGCAGAGAACTATAAAATCTTCGTTCTAGGGCAACCGCCCGAAACTGGTTGAGGGCGGTTGAGCTAGAACGAAGATTTTATAGTTCTCTCACTGTAAGTGTGGTTACCCACGAGGGCGGCCCAGCCAGTTGAACGATTCTTAGTCGTGCCTAGGTCAGTAACTTACGCGAACGACTGGGATTCTGACGACAAATGTGAAGGGAGAGTGAAGCCTGTTTCAGAAGAAGTCGGGCAGAACTCTAGCCCACAAAAAAAACTCTGTAACCTTCCCCCCCCCCCCCCCTCCCCCTTGTTTTTTTCCCTTTCTTTTCTTTCTTTCTTACTTTTTTTTTCTTCCTCTTCTTCTTTTTCTTCTTCCCCTTCCCCTTCTCCTTCTCCTTTTCTTCCTCTTCTCCTCTCTCCTCCTCCTCCTCCTCCTCCTCCTCCTCCTCCTTCTTCTTCTTCTTCTTCTTCTTCTTCTTCTTCTTCTTCTCTCCCTCCTCCTCCACCTCTTTCTTCTTCCTTTCCTCCTCCTCCTCCTCTTCCTTCTCCTCCTCCGCAACCCCCTCCTTCTTTGTAAATTTGTTTTATCAGCTCGCAATGGTTGACAGGACATAATACTGGAGCCGCTGATCGGTCCCTGGCTGGTTGAGTCAACCTTCTCTCTCTCTCTTTCCGTCGCTGTCTCTCTTCCTTCTGCCCTCTCTTCGCTCCTGTCGCCACAGTACAGATCAGGACTGAGCGTGTTTGCTTCCCGGAAGCAGCAGCAGAAGAAGAAGCCTGGAGGCGAAATACCGATCCTCTCATCTTTTCATCTTTGGCTTCAAAAAGCCCGTTGATGAATCACAGTATGTAACTCAAGGCCAGAGAGCTCACCCGGTCATATTTCATTTTCATTTAATTATGTGTTTGTTTGTTTGTTTTTTTTTTTAAATTTTATTTTACAGAGAGATGTATGGGACCTGGGGAAGCTTCGTTTTTTGGTGTGTGTGTGTGTGTGTGTGTGTGTGTGTGTGTGTGTGTGTGTGTGTGTGTGTGTGTTTGTATGTGTGTGTGTGTGTGTGTGTGTGTGTGTGTGTGTGTGTGTGTGTGTGTGTGTGTGTGTTGCCGAACGTCACCCTCCAGTCAGTCTGTCTGTCTGTCTGTCCGTGCGCGCGTGCATGCGTGCTTGTGTGTGTGTGTGTGTGTGTGTGTGTGTGTGTGTGTGTGTGTGTGTGTGTGTGAGTGTGTGTGTGTGTGTGTGTGTGTGTGTGTGTGTGTGTGTGTGTGTGCATCGAAAAAAGAATTTCACATCGCATCCACAACACGTCAGGCCAACTTTCATTTCCGATGATGTATTTATCAGTCATTAGCTCGAACAGTATATAACTGACACAAAATACCGAGCATAACCGATTTCGCCACGTAGCATGGTCCAACATTCCGGAACCAATCAATATTAACAGTAACAGCTTTTGTTATCATCGAATCCACGAACCAGCCATGTCAAAATGACGTTTAAACCTGTGTTGTAGATGGGCTACTACTGCGCAGTGAAAGGTGACTGACTTTTCTGGCAGATGCCATCTCTGTGACTGACGGATTTAATGCCTTCCGTGTGCGGAAGCGTTCCAACAGTGCAGATGACGACACGGGGAAGACCACCCACGTCGTCTGGAGGCGGTCTTGCCTTCTTCTTCTTCTGATGGCCGTCACTGTGACCTGTTGCAGCATTTCCGCCCGTACTGTGAGATTCTGGAGACTGAAGCAAGCTGCGGCTTTAGTTTATGAATAGGCCAAAACCAGATTTAATAGACACACACTCCCACGCACGCACTCAGGCATGCACTCGCACGCACGCACAGAAACACACCCACACTCACACGCACGCACACGCACGCGCGCACACACACACGCATGCAGACACATACACACATACACACACGCGCACGTACGCACACACACGCGTGCACGCACGCACGCACACACATACACACACACACACACGCGCGCGCGCCACACACACACACACACACACACACACACACACACACACACACACGAACGCGCACGCACGCTCTCTCTCTCTCTCTCACACACCACACACACACACACACGCGCGCGCGCGCGCGCGCGCGCTCACGCACGCACGCATACACACACGCACCTCCCCCCCCCCCCCCCCCACCACACACACACAATGTACAGAGTAACGCTTATTTAATAGACAATACGAAAGAAACGAGTGAATTTCAACAACTCTTCTTCAGGCGTCAAAAAGAACACACACACACGCACACACACACACACACACACACACACAACACACACACACACACACACACACACACACACACACACACACACACATCAATACTTTGGCCAGTTGGGCTGTAAGCAGGTGTCTGACAGCTGTCTGTGGAGTATTTGTTTATAAATTCATCCATTTATTTATCTATTTATTTATTAACTTATTTATTTACTTAGTTATGTATTTACATATTTGTCTATATATTTATTTATTCATTTAGTTATTTATTTGTGTATTTATTTATTCAATCATTCATTCATTTACTTATTTATTCATCTATTTATTCATTTGCTTATTCATTTATTTATTTATCTATTTATTCATTTGTTCATTCGTTTGTCATTTCTATGCCCATTGTTATTTGCGACTTCTGAAGATATCATATTACTCAGCTACCAGTTTAGGTTCAGATCAAGCGGATCTTGTACAGTCCAGACAGACACTAAGCGCATAAAATATTGGCATAAAATAATAGGATGGTGATGACAAATGACAAGTATTGATGTAATGAACTTAAATCTCCGAAAGGCATTTGACAAAGTCCCACTCATGAAACTGCGACATTCAGAATAAGCTTCGCTCGTGGATTCAAGATTTCTTCACCGACAAAACCCGTTACGTTAGTATTAGGTATGCTCTATCAGAGAGTACATGGTTTACCAGCAGAGCAATGTTTTGAAACTACGTCGTTCATGTTAGTGACATGCCAGATGTTGTTGGCTGCTTTATGAAAAGATTCGCAGATGACACTACAGCTTACAACAGTGTTCTTGATGATGGAGGTGAAAATAAGCTGCAGGACTGTATCAGTAAGTTAGTGAGTTGGATTGAGGGAGGGTAAATAAAAGTTCAGTGGTATGGTACTTCACATTGGCAAAACTAACACCAGTTATAGATATGCCATTGACGAATGTGATCTGGTGTCCATGTGATTTAGGGGTAATTAGGGTTGAGGAAAAGAAGATAAACCCGAAGGTACCAGTGGAGCCCAGAAAATTACTGTCTTCAACTGCCGAATGTTCATTCTGGGAGCAGTCATGCACCACTCCTGAAAGCCTAGGCTATCTTGACGTATGATTCAGGCATGCGCAGTGTATTCCATTAAGACATCAAAGGACTTAACCGCTCCCTGGCAGATGCCATTGTGTGACAGCCACTGAACGCGACACAACACAACATCCACGGAAGCGTCCCCATGGTGTGTGTATCAGTCCGTATATCATGACTGCAGAGTCCATCGGCGAAATACGCCACCACCAAACGAACTGCTGTGCATATCTTGCAGTCCTACTCGTTGCTGTTTTGCTGACAGGTAAAACCAGTACAATTCCAGACACAGCCAAACCTTCATCACACGATGGTGCCCTCTGAAGAAGATCTCGAGTTGGTCTTTCCCACTGTCAACAGGACTTTCCCTAAGGTAAATAGATCTTTCCTCAACTTCAATGGGCCTTCCAACAGAGTCGGGCAAAAGGCAGGCAACTAAAAGATACACCCAAAGGTACCAGTGGGATCAGAAAAGTACTGTCCTCAACTGCCGAACCAGCTGGGAGCAGTCCTGCACCATCATGATATACAGACTGATACGCATACCATGGGGACGCTTCCGTGGATGTTGTGTTGTGTCGCGTTCAGTGCCTGTCACACAATGGCATCTGCCAGGGAGCCTGCGCTATGTTGACAAACGGTGCAGGCTCCCTCAGAGTATTCCGTTAAGACATCAAGGGGTGTAACTGCTCCCTAGCAGGTGCCATTTTGTGATGGCCAGTGGACGTGACACAGCATCCACGGAAGCGTCCCCATGGGTGTACCAGCCTGTATTTGGTGACTGAAGAGCCTACCGATGAAAGACGCCACCACCAAGACGCACATCCCGCAGCCCCACTCGTTGCTGTTTTGCTGACAGGTGAAAACAGCACAACTCCAGACACAGCCAAGCTTTCGCCACATAGTTTTTTCTGTTCCTTCTGAAGAGGATCCCACCACCGAGTAGGGGGGGGGGGGGGGGGG
>CM065731.1:11702361-11717361 GCA_033310375.1 Conus canariensis
AATGTTCTTTGTGCCAGATCCAAGCGTTTTCCTTCAATATCTGGCAAAGTTTGAAGAGAGATCACTGTTATTGTAAGCCTGAGCACTCACATTGGTCCTGCCAACCCCTTCATCTCTGCCCCCCCCCCCCCCCTCCAACCTCCAATTACAACAAATTATCACTGATTTACTTAACTCTCTTTTTTTGATGTGTACTCCAATCACACCATTTTTTTTTTTCGCCTATGTTATTACTTGATTATGTGATTATGAATGATAAATGTCAAATGTTAGAAATAGTTCACTTTTGATTTGCCACCAAAGGAGTGGTGTACGTCATGTTTATCACTTGTTTGCTAATGTTTACTAAGTAAGAATTTTAAAGTAATGCCACCATGACTTAACAGTTATTAGTGTATGTCTGTTTGACATCTCTTTGACAAGTGACATTGGCTTTAGAAGGAAGTGAGATGCAGTTTTATCAAGGAGCTGGTGGTGACAGTGCCACTGCACAATTGTGGGTAAACTTGTACATTGTTTCTCAAAAGTAGTTCAGAAGTATGGACTTCTTAAGTCTGCTAAACCTTGAGACCAGACTACTTCTAAGAAAAGACTCGTTAAAAAAAAAAAAAAAAAAAAAAAAATTGGGATGGGACGTTTCATTATACCATTAACCAAACACCAAAGAACTGGCGAGACAAGGAAATAGGTCTTTCTGATGCTAAAATAACACAGTGGTAGTACGTAATGTAGCTTGAGAAAAAATGATATGATATTTACTGTACTGCTTTGTTTAGATACAGATTATAGTGCTGTTAGATAAATTGTTAAAAAAAAAAAGCAACGTTATCTCGTGATAGTTTGCCAAATGGGTTGTGCCTCCATATTCAAGTCAGACAGTGAAATTGACAAACTTCATGATAGGATTTCATATTGATGCTGAGGTGAAGAGGAGAAAGCATCTGTTGGCAAACTAAGAACAGTCCATCATTTAAACTCAATGTTATACTGTTACTGTTACCGACCCCTACCCCCCCCCCCCCCCCCCCCCCCTCCTCTTACTTAAGCTCTTCTTCCTCACACAGATGCACGCACATGAGCTCTCTCACATACACACACACATGCACATGCACACACATATGCATACGCATGCACACACACGTATACACACACACACAGATGCACACACACACACACACACACACACACACACACACACACACACACACACACACACTCACACACACACACACACACACACACATGCCTGCATGCACATGCGCGTGTGCACTCATGCATGTGCGCGCACACACACACACACACACACACACACACACACACACACACACACACCACACACACACATGCCTGCATGCACATGCGCATGTGCACTCATGCATGCCGCGCACACACACACACACACACACACACACACACACACACACACACACACACACTCACACACACACACACACACACACACACACACACACACACACACACATTCAGACACACACACACTCACACACACGTACACACACACAGACACACACACACACACACACACACACACACACACACACACACACACACACACACACACACACTCCTGCACAGACAGACATCTCTCTCTCTCTTTCACAGAGTGACACATGTATATTCTTACTCATTTTCAAATTCTCTCTCTCTCTCTCTCTCTCTCACACACACACACACACACACACACACACACACACACACACACACACACACACACACACACACACAGAGTGACACAGACACTTACTCATTTTCAAAAGTTTTCACTCATTCACTGATTCACACAGCTCTCATGAACATATACACTAAACTGTAAACTATTCACTGATTCACACAGCTCTCATGAACATATACACTAAACTGTAAACTATTCGCTAGGGGTATGGATGCTGGGGGCTCTACATGGCTAAAAATTCCCAAATGATCTGTAGTTGCCTTGGGAACAAATGAATACAAAAATCTGTATATCCCCCCAGATTTCCTTGTCCTTTAAGTAAAAAGACGGTGAATGAAATAACTAAGCTTGCCCGCATTGCAATTACAACTGTGACATAATTCGTTTTGTTTAACAGATGAACAGCTTACAAAAAATGCTGACTTTGAATCAGACTCAGCAGCGTAATTTATATTCAGAACAGCATCGGTAGTGCAATGGTACTTTTTTTTCCTCTTTATTGTAGAACAGCTATTCATGATTTTTCTGACTCTATTTCTGAAATGTACTTTTCCTTGTTAGCCTTGGTTGTATTCTTTATATCTTTAATTCGGTTAAGGTCTGTGATGAGGGTTTTTTTTTCAGCAAAAGGTTCTTCAACTTCTTGTATTCCAGAACTAGAAGAACTGAGAGGGAGAATGAAAGGGATTAGATCTAATATTCTCGTGCTGATCAACACAGTGCATGCATGCTTATGGCACAGTAATTGAGTGAATTAATGAAATTGTGTAAGTCATACATCACACCTTGGTTGGGAGGAGGGAAGTATGATTAGTCTGCACCCAAGCTAACTGCACGGTCATGCTTTGACACAGAAATCAGTTGCCCGACAGGAGACCAGTTCTGCTTGTCCACCAGAAGATTTAGTTGTCAGGGACATTAGGATGGGTGGGTATTTCGAGCTAAACTATAGTTAAGTAGTTTCAGTGAAAATTGTATCCCTGCTTTCTGAAATAGTTTCAGTGTAAATCGTATCCCTGCTTTCTGAAATTCTGTGCCTGTAATCTCCTCTTTTCTGTTACTCTTAGACTCTGCTGTTTTGACCTGTTCATGTCGTTCTGTTTCTTTTTTTTTTTTTTTTTTTTTGTCCACTGTGTTTGTTTTTATTTCCCACACGGTACATTTTACATCTCTTTGTATTGCAAGCAACAAAGTCCTTTTTTCTTTCTCTTGTTATAACTTATAATCTATTAAATGTCAGCTTTTGTTTTGTTGTTGTCGTTTTTGACTTATTAAAAAATGGGGTTTTTTTTTTTGGTAATGTGGTCAGTAATTAGGCTGTAAACAGTTACACAGAGTGGGATTAGCTGTCCCTGATGTCTTTTTGCCCATTGATGTAATGGCATTTTTAGGGAATTCCATTATATGTATTTAATTAACATTTGCTCGCTTACTGATACTTTTAGGGAAATTCCTGGTGCCTGAAACGCAGTTTCGTATAGTTGATTTGAGGCTGTAGTACAGGTAACACGTAATGGATAGTGTAGCATTGATCTGTTTCGTTTTCAGGACAGGATTTTATGATCCACTTTGTGGTGAAAAACTTAAAAAGAAAACGCTGTATGGTTGGTGGGCTATGAGTATTTAAGTCTTCTAACACTGTGGAGCTCCTCTTTGCATACATGTTCTCGAAACACTCGCACAAGAGCTCCTGAACACAGAAGTGTATACATTATTAAAAAGCGCTGTTGCTTAAATTGTTGAAAAACACACACACAACAGACATGTATATGTTGTAAAAAACAAAAAAGCGTTTTCGCTTAAATTGTTTAAAAAGAAAAAAGATGTGTCCAGACACATCATAAAGCTAGTGTATAAATTATTAAAAAGCACTGTTGCCTAAATAGTTGGGAAAAACACACACACATAGACTTGTATATATATGTGGTAAAAAAAAAAAAAAGTGTTGTTGCTTAAGTTGTTTAAAGAGAAAAAAGATTTGTCCAGACTCATCATAAAGAAACACCACACACACACACACACACACACACACACACACACACACACACACACACACACAAGCAGAAGAAAAAAGGAAGGGGAGGGGGGTGGGGGGGAGATGGACAAGCAGACTCATCCAAAGTGAGCACATTTTTTTTCTTGGTTTAGAATTTCTTCTGTCTGAAAACTTGCCAGTACAATCCCTATTTACCCTTTCACAGTTTCAGCAGTAAGGAAAAGAATAACAGAAAGTTGAGTTCTGCTACTATTGCACTGTTGGCTGTTTTAGGACCATAGAATTAACAGGATGCTTTGAAAAATGACATGGAAAGAATCTTTGAGAGAAGAAGAGTAGCAAGCAAAACACTTCACTGGAACTATGAAGGAAGCTATTCAGGTTGCTAGAGATGAGGCACATATAGAAGGTACCTGAATCTTTGCTTGTAGTGTCAACACTGTTGAGAGCAGCATTTTTGTACCTGGAACAAGAAAAGGATTATAAGCTATCAGATGATGTGAAGCACCTGGACAGGGACATCATGTATACTAACAAAATGGGAGGAGGGTGGGGACCTAAGGGTGGTGCAGAAAATGCAGGTGTGAAGGAGGGACAGTGATCTGCTGTTCTGCCAGAGGAGATGGGGGGGGGGGGGGGGGGGGGGGGGGGGGATAGATGGCAGGTTTCAGTCACTGGTTGATGCATCAGTCTGTTTGTGTCTTGTAGAAAACATTGAAATCGCTGATGTTTCAGGGAGACCAAGGAGACAGACAGGGGATGACGGGGAGTGTAGTTTGCATTCATTGAAGCTTTGCAAAAGGAAACTTAACTGTATGGACTATATGGAATATTGCAGTTAAGATGTAAAATTTTACTAGAGAGGATCGTATGATGACACATTTGACAAATTTTTAACTATGTGGTATCTTGTTGAGTTTTCCACAGATTTTTACCCCTTGTAGTCTTTAAAAAAAAGGAAATACTCAAACAAACAGAACTGCAGCTCAGATGGACTGTATTGAGAAGAATATACAGGGGAAATATTTTTAAAACACCCTGGTCTATGAAGACTCTTTTGTCAGACAACTTTACGTCCTGAAACTTTAAAAAGTTTTCTTAAAATATTTATGGATCTCGCTGTCTTCAACAAACTGTAGTTGTGGCGTAATTCCTTGATTTGATATGAGGGGTTTGACTGTTGTGGGTAATCTTGATATATAGTGAGTGGGAAAAAAGGGGGTACATCAAAATACTCAGAGTTTGAGACTGTGTATCAGATGGCAGACTGTTGTACAATCGGAATGTGTATCAGATGGCAGACTGTTGACATCGGATTCAGTTTGTTGGAAGGTCACATTAAGTCATTGATGTCAGTGATGTAATAGCCTTTTGGTCAGATTGTTAATTTGCTCAGACTACACAAGCAAGGTACAGTTGACCTGTGAGATCTCCTCTAAAAGAGGAATTTGCAGTACCTTATTATTATTAGGAAATGATCACCCGACACTCAAGGCGGGCTACTCTGTGTTAAATGCAGCTGATAAGACGTGGTCCTAAACATTGACAGTACTATAGATCAAAACATTAGGGAGGCTATTAAAAATTTAAACTTTTTTTTGGTTGCTTAATCCTGTTTTTCTTTGGTGAATGATCATATCCCATTGGATGAAAGCACCGTAGCTTGGAAACTTAAGGCAAACATAAATTTCCAGGTGTGATTGCATTTTAGATGCTTGACAATCCTTTTAAAAAAAAAAAAAAAAAAAAAAAAATATCAGAATGCTTGGTTTATAACTTTATTTTCATTTCATTTGTCATACTGTGGTATTTCATTTTCCTGGTTATTTATTCTTGACTCATCAACAGAAAGGGAGTGCTGAAATAGACGTAGGGATGCAACTTGGAACACTAGAAAAGGTGTTCCAGTTAGGGTCAAGTAAAATTTTATGATTTTCCTCAGAATGGGATTCTTCCTAAAATCAGAAAAAATGGCATTAAAAGATAATTAAATCCCCACAGAAAACTAGATGAAAAACAAACTGTAAACAAACAACAGAAATAAAAAAGGTATGGAGACTGGCAAATTTGTACTTTATTCATTGGCAACATTGTCATCAGTAAAGAGCCCAGGTCTTGGTAGTCATAAGGCATCGGAGGATTTCAAGCCAGTGGTCTGTGTCAGAGTGGATGCCCTGGACTGGGTGGTTTGGAGGAAGCTGTCTGTAATGTCTCCAACAGGAGGGTGGGGGAGGGGGACTACAGGTAAGGAAGGAGGAGAGGGGCAGCTTCTGAAGAAGTTCATTTTGTAACAACTATTTGATTGGTTCCAACATAGTTTTAAAATGTATTAATTCAATGGCTAAATTTACGGAGGAGTTGCTGATACAGGATTCTGTTAAAAGCCATGGTGAAGTCAGGGATAGAACTGTTTGCTTCTGTACCTCTTTGGAGAAATATGGTCCAGATCGTAGACAGGAGACTTCAGTTATGGCACGCTTTATGTTTTGCAACCTGGTTTCCCTGGAACACTTACAACTTACCTGACAATTTCAGTTTGCTGAGGTACTCCCATCAGTCTGCACACTCATTGTCATCCTTTGAAACAACTGTCCCATGACATCTGAGCTTCTTGAAAGGGGTAGACCCAGAATGATGCCCTCAAATAATGCTAAAGATTCTTCGTCATGTTGAACCTGCTACTTTCCCTTCGGTTGTCGCTTGAGGAAGGAGAATGAAAACCAGTCACAAGGGTAAATCTGGGGAATATGGCTGGTTAGTGACCAGCTAAACAGCATTTTCAGCAGCAGTTGCAGCTGCTGCATGTGCACTGGCACTGTCATGATGGAGCAGTAACCCATGCACCCTTTTTGGGACATTGTTTGCACCCTGCCTGAAAGGCATTAGGCAAACAGTGGTTGACGTACCACTGAGCCGTAACCGTCTCTATGTCCTCAAGCAGTATAGTGGCTACATGGCCAAATCTGTGGAAAAAACAAGCCATTGTTTGTTTTGAAACACTTGTGTTTCTTTTGAATTCCGCAGGTGGGTTCTCACCTGGGAAGACCCATACTGCGGACTGTTGCCTAGTCTCAGGATCATTCCGGTATCCAAGTTTTGTCTCCTGTTACAATGTCCTAGACTCGCGCAGACCACCCTCTGTCAAATGTTCTTTGCACATGGGTACCCCAGTCAACCGAACTGTGTGGTTTTGTCCTGCTTGCAAGTTAGGGACTATTCAAAAGGTGCTACATTTTGTCACATCGAGTCAGTCACAAAGAATGTGAGTGACACTTTTGGATGAGCTCTTCATGATATCCTGTATTTCAGTTTAGGTGATTTCTGGTCACTACTAATCAGGGCGTCTACCTGAGAGTTGTTTCTGTTGTTGCCTGTCAGTCATAGCAGTTAGTGTTTTCTAAAAGAAGTTTAGTTGGAGCTAAACTGTCTAAGTCATCTGAAAACAGTGGCCTTTGACTAAGGGAGGCAGATCTCCAAAATAATGCTGTAAACTTAGAAAGCAGTTGTGAGAATATTTTCCAAAGCATTGTAAATGAAAAAATATGGCATGAAAATTCTTTCACAGAACTACTCTTCTGGAAAGACAATTGTCTCCCTCACCAGACTTTTCGTTGAATGAGACAGAAATGATTCTGTGGCATCAAATTTTTGTTTTGTTTGTTTTTGTTAGGAGAAATACATTGGTTTGTGGTGACATGAAAAAGCACATAAAGTGCCATTAGGTTATCCAGGTTGCAAAACTTCCTGAGTGCCTCAAGTGTTTCTTTCAACAAACAAAGCCAAGTTATAAATGCTACAGATTAACAGTGTACTCACTTCAAATTTGTTGACAGAGGTCATTTCCTCACATTGAAAAATATTTATGGTATGTATACACATAGAATTTGCAGGCAGAGTTCATTAAAAAAAAAAAATGTATACATTTACATTCATATGCACAGCATGCACGTTGTTAGTAAGGGAATGACCTCAGTCTGCAAATTTGAAGTGAGTAGGCTGTTAATCCAAAGTTGTTTTTGCTATTTGTTTGGCTATTTGTTTGTTTGTTTTTGTTGTTGTTTTGATGAACTATGTTTTCAAGTGCAGGTAAGAGAGCCAAAATTCAAGCAACACTCAGATTACATTCAGCAAGGGATCGTTTTATCATGGGCACAGGTCGTTGGATTGTTATGACTCGGTAAATCGTCAGACGGAAATCTGTTCCAATATTCTGCAGGCCATTTAAATTATGTCGTATTTCTTTGATTCCTTCTGACTTTAACCCCCACCCCACTCCCATGCCACTCCCGTTCCCTGACCACCCTCTCCCCAACCTTCGAAATCAGCAGTTGCACACACAGCGTGTCTGTTTGTGGAATGAGCAGACTGGCGCCTCCCCCCCCCCCCCCCCCCCTCCCCCCCCCCCCCCCCCCCCGAACCCCAGCAGACAGGGCTCAGTGAACTGGATAGCTCCTGTGCAGGCAGTTGGTTGTAGTCTAACTTTGTGGGCGCCTTGCCAATAGATCTGAAATGGGAAGAGGAAGGTAGAGGGGGAAAAAGAAGAAAAGGACGAAAGTCAACACGGAAGGGAGGCCATTATCAGGAAATGGTGGGGCGGCCTGCACAGTGCCCCCTCCCCTCCCCTCCCCTTCCCATAAGTATGCGGTATTATTCTAGAGTTCAGTGGTTGTCTGGCAATGCCTCCCCCCCCCCCCCACCCCACCCCACCCCCCTCCCCGCAGTGTAGTGTGTCTGACCGTGGCCCCCGAAAAAGAATTTTTCTTTTTCGGGGGCCACGGTCTGTCGCTCTGTCTGTGCTTCCCACTATTTTAAGAGGTCAGCATTTCAGGATTCCTCCATCACAATTTTGTTGAAGCTAGCATTCGTCTTGTGCCTAACCAGGGAATGGCGACTAGCCGACTCCCTTTTTTCGCCCCAGGTTTTTAGAGTTGAGTGTTAATAATATTACCAATGTCTGTACGTTGCGATTTGTCCGTGGGATCTTAAATGTAACTGAATAGCCTTTGTGTACCAAACAGCGCATGTACTGTAAAGATTGTGCCGGCGGCCATTTCAAAGCGCACGCAGAGCACTTTGTGTGCGTGCTGCTTGCCACGTAATCGGTCGTTTTTTTCCCCCCCAAAATGATACCTAGTAGTAGTAGTTCATAGGCCATGTGCAGTTTCGAAGGTTACAAGATATTAAGACGCTCACAGAAGAAGAATGTCAATGTATGTAACGGAATCAATTCAACTTTTACACTGTTTTTACTTAACGACCAGATAGTTAGTTGTTTCTTGTCTCATATAGCCCTCACAGGGTTCTTGTATGAAGCTGGTAATGGTATGTTCAGTTGTGTGTATATGGTTAGCATGTTACACAGTTTAAACGAAATCTAGCTGAGATTAACTTACGTGACGACTTGATGTGGGCGTGTGTTGAAGCCCAGCAGACTACAACATGGATCAGAAACACTGGTGCAGAAACCGTGGCTGATTTTTTTGGTACTTTTTGCAGATTATTAACATCATTAAGGAATTTGTATTGTCATTTATATTATACTGACTGAAAAATAAGACTGAAACTTTGGAAAATTGAAAAACCACAGAAAGACAGACCCCCCCCCCCCCCCCCCCACACCCACACACACACACCCACCACCACCACCACCACTACCACCACACATATACATACATTCCAATCACACACAATACGTGCACACACAGATGCACGGGCATGCACGTGCACACACACACACACACACACACACACACACACACACACACACACACACACACTGTGTGTGAGGAGACATGAAATGGTCATAGAGATAAATTGTATGATACACATGTTGATTGCAAGAGGAACCCATGTAGTTTTTTGTTGGATTCCTTCACATTGTTCTTTTCATTATAATGAAAAAGTAGACAGGGCAGCTAAACGTGGAGCCAAAAATAGTTTTGGTTCAGAACTGTTTGATTTCCCCTTATCAGTACATGAACAGTGTAACTTAGTTAAGTTGCATATCTGGAAAGCTTTCGAATATAGTATGGTAGATCACGTTTATAAAGAACAGTTTGATATTAAAAGAATCAAAGAGTATTTTAATCTTAATAGAAAATTACTCTCATTAATGCACAGGTGGAAACTTAATGCATTTAAAACAAAATATGTAAAAAAAAACGTAGTTTGCGTACGTGGAAACAAAATTACTCCAATTCATATTGTTTCATGCAATGATATGAACAAAATCATTCCAGTATTGAAGCAAAATACTGTGCAGGCCATTTTTCAGTCACCAGCTTTAACGTACGAATTCTTTGTACACTTAGAGCGCACCCCTATTGGAAAATACTTATAATATTTTTATTAACTTTATTTGCGGGGGATAAGAAAGGAAGGGGGGTGGGGTGGATAAAATGGAGGGGGGGGGGGGAAAGGATTTTGTTTGTTTATTCTTTTTCTTTTTTTTTTCCTTTTTTTCTTTAGTACTGTCATCCGTTTTGACTTTAATTGATAAGTTAGTTGTTGGTTATAAGTATTTTG
This sequence comes from Conus canariensis, assembly GCA_033310375.1. Classification (NCBI taxonomy): domain Eukaryota; kingdom Metazoa; phylum Mollusca; class Gastropoda; order Neogastropoda; family Conidae; genus Conus; species Conus canariensis. The sequence goes on from CM065731.1 coordinate 11,712,576, forward strand.
TTTCATGTTAATCTTCACTTATGACTTGTGTAAAGATATTCACACACTTACACATCCACAGCTCTCTCACTCACACACACAGGCACACATACTCACACACACGCACCACACACACACGCACAGCGCGCGCACACACTCAAACACACACACACATTCGCGTGCACGCACACCCATACATATACACATACACATATTATGTGCACGCTCGCAATTACTTCCGTACACATTCACTTTTTTTTTTTTTTTTTCTTTTTTGTGTCTAATATCACGAATAGTGGATAGACGTTAAATGAAGGACACACACACACACACACACACACACACACACACACACACACACACACACACACACACGTCTGACATTGTTTGTAACTGTTCAGTGCAATAACAGCGTTCTCTCTACATGTGCACCAGGCAATTTCCCTATAGTTGAATGAAGAGGTTTCAGGTGAGGAGATGATCATTGCCCACTCTGCTGTCATTTAAGGATGGAGGCACAACCTTCTTCCGACCTTCGCCCTCCCCACGCCCTACCCCCCCCCCCCCCCCTTTTTTTTTTTTTCTTCAGGAATACTGAGTGTGCCTGAAGTTGGCAGCTGTGCGAAGAGAAAAGCTATGATAACATATAATGTGTGTGTCTAGTGTTTTTGAACAAATATACTGTAATAGCAGAACATTAACAGTATATTAGGTGGTTTTTTTTTTTTTTTTTTTTTTTTTTGTTAACATGTGGAGTGACCATTTTTTAAGAGGAGAAAAATGGATTTTTATGATTATTGTAAAGCAACCTCTGTCAAATTATGATTTAGCACCAGCTTTTTCTTTGATGTGTGTGTAGTTCAAAGCCTGTCAGAGTTTCATCTACCATCCTTTTTTTTTTTTTTTAAAAGAAGAAAGAAAAAAGGTTTAGGCATTCGTGAGTCAGTCCTCAAAATTATGGTACTGCTATCAGACCTCAAGGGGAGAAAAAACACACACATAGCAAAGTAGCAGGCACATGTACTAGGGATAGGAGCTGAATGTGTGTGTGGTGAAATAGGAATGTCCCTTTTTGTCTCCAGCCCTTCCCTCAGTGGTGTCTTCTCAGGGCACACAACACACCTTTCCACTGTTCTTCCACAACCCTCCTCCACCTGACCCCCCCCCGGCCCCCCCCACCCCCAGCTCCTCTCTCTGTCTCTGTGGCTCTCTGTTTAACCAACCTACCTACACCTACCTGGCTGTGACCTAGGGAAGGTGATAATTAACAGTAGAGGGGACTTAGACAGAAGAGGGGAGGGGGGAGGGGGAGGAGGACAGGGGTGGGGCGTAGGGGTTAGGGGCTGCTGAGCTAAGTCGGCCATGATCTGTAGGAGAGTCAGTTTTGCGGAGTGGAGGGGGTTTGTGTGGAACAAGGCAGACAAAGACACAGGACAGTGATGACAAAAGGAGTGGTGTTAAAAAGTGGACTCTGATGTCGCTTTGCAGGTGTGTAAAGAAGTGAGCTGGGATGAAAAATGGATGGAAAAGGGCTAGAGAAAAGGCAGGTGGAGGGTTGAGGATGTTGGCCAGGAGGGGGTGTGGAAGTGGAAGGGTGATGGTAGGGGAGGGGGGGGGGGTTCAGTCACGTGATGGGGGTGTCACACTTCTCCATTGCTGACTGGGTAAAGGAGGTTTCCTTGGGTCGCCCCAGCAGTAACCACTTGCCAGGCTAATCACCCCCCCCCCCCCCCCCCTTGTCTGCCCTCAGGGCTCACTTTCTCCCCCCCCCCCCTCCACCCCTTCCCCTCCTGCCCGTCTCTTTCTTACATACCTTACCAGCAGACCTTGACAGAGATCCTACTACTTTTTCATGCATGCCTTCTCAGTCAGTCTGTCTGTCCCTCTCCCCCTCGCCAGCCCTCCACACTCCATACCCCGCCTGACCTGTATGTAAACATGTTTTCATGCTGGTTGTTATAAGGTTGCATTCCAGCTTTGACAGTAGGAATGCTACAGTTTATAGTTCAACTGTTGTAACTGTGTACAAAACCAGTGTGGCAGTGTTACTGTTCATAGTTTTCAGGATTGTCACTAGTGTCTGGTTGTTACAGGAGCAGTGTTATGCCTACAGTACAGATGTGACATGAAAAAAATGTGCTGCTTAAATAATGCTGTCAGAGCTTGTGTGCAACTCCTAGTCCTAATGATAAATGTCATGTATGCGGAATGGCCTATTCAGTAATTGCGACAACTAAACAAGCCCTGTATTGTGTGAGTCATGTGTCCTAATACTAGTAATAGCTAACAGAGTGATGTATATGCTGTGTGAACAGTGTTAATCACATAATGACCAAACAGGTTGTGTGTATGCATGCATGTGATGTAAACAGTACTGTCACAGTGTGTCCAATTAACTGACCAAGGGACGCACAGTGTGCCTGCAGTGTCATGTTCAGCACTGTCAGAGTGTGTGTAACGTCTTCAACATTTCTGGTTGATGGAGAACACAGTGTGTGTGTGTGTGTGTGTGTGGCAGTGAGGATGGGGAAGGGCCACTTAGACATATATATCTTTGTGGGAAGGGCAGGGGTGACTGGAAGGGAAGGGAAGAAACATACCACAGCCACTTTGCAGTACTTACTAAAAATGGTCTCCTGGACAGAAGCCTGCTAACTTTGATGTGAAGATAGGCCGTGAACCTTGTTGGCATAACTTCCGTTTGGGATTGTGAGATTTAGCACCGCTCTTGTTGTGGACGTGTGAACCAGAGGACTGGAAGTTTTGAGTTTGAGGGCGAAATGTTCCCTGGGTTAGTTGGGAACAGTTTAAGGGTTCTTGTTTTTAGAAAGTTGCTGAGAGATGCCTCCAGGTGCGGAGGGATGTTTTCAAGTGCCTGTGGTCCAGGATCTTGTGGTTGAATTGTCAGGTCAGTCGGTCAGCCAGCAAAAAGCAGGCAGCCTGGCCGGGAGGAATCTGGATACATGTGTGTGACACCTGCAGACATAGGAGCTGCTGCTGTTTGCTGGTAGAACACCTGTGATGATTTCTAGGCATGGAAATTGCTGTGTGGATTGACGGCCACAACACCTGTGATAATCTGAAGCTGTAAGGTTTGCTGTGTACAGGTGTAACAGTTGCGACTGCTGTGACAATGTGTGGCCTTGAGAATCATTCATAATTGAGTTTCAACATCTGTGAAGATATGTGGCCCAGAGAGCAAGCGAGCCCAGAGAAAGATGAGAGTCTGTAGCCAGTGAGTCCCAGCAGAAGGTAAAATGCTGTGCATAGGTGACTCAGAAGTTGTATTACGTAATTGGTGAACAGACAATATCTGATGGGAAAAACAACTCTGAGAGGCTGCCATCAAGGAATCCTAAAAGTGAGGAAAGACCAGTTGATTAATTGAGTGGGTCTGACATCCTCCCTCTCGCTAACCCCTCCAAAGAAAAGCTATTTTAAATCTATTCGTCCAAGAAAAAGTGGAGAGAAACATTTACCTGAGGGTTTGAAGAAGAAAGAGAAACGTATCAATGGATCGTGAAACTGAACAGAACTGTTTATCGGTAGATCTGAGAAAGGGTGGCCGACTTTCATCAGCGAGTCCAAGAAGTGAAGAGAGGCCGTTGTCAATGGATCCCATCATGGAAATACCACCAAGCAGAAAGTCTCTGGGACAGCCGACACTGTCTGCAAACTCCTCACCTGTGTCTTATAAAGGTAGCAGATTAGGGTGGAACTGTGTGTGTGTGTGTGTGTGTGTGTGTGGAGAGATAAAGGGAGTGCGAGAACACAGGATTCTACCTGTGTAGAACCAAAATAATGTAATGATGATAACTTCAAGACAAAAAGCTTTGCATACTTTTGTTCCCGTCTACATCTGGCAAACAGTATTGAACTCAAGTGGATCATGAAAGTTTAAGGAGCTGCTTTTTGACAATTTTCTTTTATGATGTGAGGATAAATGAAAGGTTGGTTTGATTATTGCTGAAGAAGACAAAGGCACAAAAGCACTGAACACGCATTCTGAATGATTTTTGCAAAATACTTGTCCATGAATCAGATTGAGTTATAGTGGATTCAGAATTTTGCAGCCAGCAAGTAAGCATTACTGTTTGCATTGCTTAGTCTTCATAGATATAAGTTAAAAGTGTTTTTTTTCTTTATTGAAATCTTGCTCATAATCTTTTTCATGTTCTGCAAACTTGTACACTCCTGTTTTAATAAAGGAAATAAAACTGCGACAAAGCATTTTTTTTTTTTTTTAATCCTCCCTCTGTTGATAAATGTAATGAAAATACAGTCATTTTTTAAAAAGTTCTCTCAGGCTGTGCTCCTTCATCAGTGATAAACAACTTCAGGTTTGTGATATAGACCATGCTCACGAAACAATACTTAGTAACTCTGCCAAGTGTAAAATCTCCCACACTGCAATGTCAGTCTTCAGTTCCTAAATAGGAACAGTCAGTCCAAATATTTTGAAATCTGGCATGGATTCAAATCAAAGATTCAACCATTTGATTTGAGCCCACGCCAGATGCACCAAACAGCTCAATATTTTCCTCTCCGGTGGTGTGTTTGTTCATCCTTGACTTTCCCGTGGAAAACCCAAAGGCTGAAATGCATTGCGTGTCTGTCATCGGTGGTTGAGTCTGTCATGCATGCCAGTTCTCAGTTCTGTCTTTTTCCTTTTTCTTTCAATCAGTCAGAATGTGTGTTCAGTACTGCAGCAAACTAGTTAAGACGAAAACTTCCCATGCAACAGGAAAAGGAGGAAGATGATTTCTTATGACATTGTGAATCGAGAATTAAAGAAAGTGTTTGTTAT
>CM065731.1:11722361-11802361 GCA_033310375.1 Conus canariensis
CTTTGCATTGCCATCAACAGTGACCAAGTTAGAGTGGAGGGAATGAAGGGGGGGGGGGGGGGGGGGGCATGCTTCTGCTTTGCATTGCCATCAACTGTGACCAAGTTATAGTGGAGGGAATGAAGGGGGGTGGGGTGGGGAGGGGGGGGGGGGCATGCTTCTGCTTTGCATTGCCATCAACAGTGACCAAGTTAGAGTGGAGGGAATGAAGTTGGGGGGGGGGGGGGGGGGCATGCTTCTGCTTTGCATTGCCATCAACTGTGACCAAGTTAGAGTGGAGGGAATGAGGGGGGGGGGGGGGGGGGGTGGTGACATGCTTCTGCTTTGCATTGCCATCAACTGTGACCAAGTTAGAGTGGAGGGAATGAAGTTGGGGGGGGGGGGGGGGGGCATGCTTCTGCTTTGCATTGCCATCAACCGTGACCAAGTTAGAGTGAAAGGGCAGCTGTTCATGCTTGGCTGGTTTTCCTGAGCTTCACTGACCAGCACTGGTCAACATGAAGGTTGTGTGATGCTGTGGTCACATAGCGTGGAAGAGGAAGAGGTTGACACAATGCATATCATTCAGGTGTGGACCTGAAGTCAGCATAATGTGCTGCTGAGTTGGAACTGGCGCAGAGAGGGGAGTGAAAGATAACATGGATATATATGTTTAGATGTTTACCAGCTCCGAAGCCTGTATGCCAGCTGAGAGTGTATTATGGTGCTGTGTTGACTGGAAACTTGTAAGCTTCAAATTTGAAAAAGAAAGGTTATTAGTTCTGCAAGACAACACTGACAAACAGATTACAGGACGAAACACAGTGCATTTCGACGTCTTGGGTCTTCTTCAGGCAAAAGCAAACAAGTTAGGAGGATGAAAACAAAGAACGAGCAACTGCTCATCTTATCATATTCAGTGCAAAATGGGTGTTGAATGAAAACGAGGCCGTTGGGAAGGGGACCATGGGAGTTCAAACAATAATGATGAAAATAATGATAACAATAGCAGTAATAGTGATGATGATGAAAATATTTGAATAATATGAGGAGGAAAACAGTTATTTTTGGTGATAATATGACGATAATAGTTGTAGTGTTCATGGTGGCTAAACACAAAAGAGAAGGGGGGATGGAGGGTAGTAGAACAGCACGGTTGGTTGGTTGGTTTTTTAATTATCGTTTAGTGGTATGATACAATTGTAATGATAGTAATTTTGGTAGATTGATAATAATGCTTAATAGCAAGGAATAGATATGATAATAATGCTTAATAGCAAGGAATAGATACGATCAGTGAATAGAAGTTTCAGTTTCATCAAGGAGGCATCATTGCGTGTGGACTAGTCCATATACGCTACACCACATCCGCTAAGTTTTGAGACCACAGTACGCATGATTTTAAGCTGATGGATAAATAAATTAACAATTAAGATGAGAGAATTGAAGAAGAGGGTTTCGTGGCTACGACTTAGCAGATGTCTGACCTACGCATTAGCCCAATGCGCTGGGCAGACCTTGAGTGCCTACCTAACATTGGTCGCCTCTTTTTTTTTTTTTTTTTTTGAATACAAAGCAAATGAAACTAAAGGGTGGTGATCATAATGATAGTAGTTATATGTCGTGATGTTGGCACTGATAATAATGGTTGGAAAGAAATGGAAGTGATCAATGAGTGAAGGGCTGTCATTGCTGTAAGCTTGTAACTTCATTTTATAGGTGAGCCAAAGGTGACAGAATAGGATGCTGTTTCACCAGTTTCCTCGTTCTGTTTATATAATCTGGGTTGGTTTACAGTGGCAAAGTGTTGTGACATTGTGACAGATTCCATCAACAATTTTACTGTGTGGGTCAGGGTAGAAGCGACTTAATATGGTCCTGGTTTGACAGGAAATTGTGTAACCTTTTTTGATTGAAAGGTCAGTTAGAACTGAAGTGACAGCTTGTGGTGGTGGTTTAACAGGAAACATGTAACCTTTTTAGTCTGTGGGTCAGTTAGAATTGACAGTGTGTGGTGCTGGTTTGACAGAAACTTGTAACATTTTTTAATCTATGTGTCAGTTAGAAGTGACCAAGTATGATGCTGGTTTGACATGAAACTTTGTAAACTTTTTAAATCTATGTATCAGTTAGAATTGACAGCGTGTGGTGCTGGTTTGACAGAAACTTGTAAAATTTTTAAATCTGTGTGTCAGTTAGAAGTGACCGAGTATGATACTGGTTTGACAGGAAACTTGTAACATTTTTTAATGTGTGTGTCAGTTAGAAGTGACCGAGTATGATGCTGGTTTGACAGGAAACTTTGTAACCTTTTTAAATCAGTGTGTCAGTTAGAGTTGACAGCATGTGGAGCTGGTTTGACAGGAAACTTGTAACCTTTTTTAATTAATTGATGTGTCAGTTTAGAAGTGACAGAGTATGATGCTGGTTGGACAGGAATCGGCACAGAAGGGCAGGGCGCGGAGAGCACCATGGATTTGACCGAGTTCCTTGCTGAGGCTCAACTTGCCCATTACCTGACGGCTCTCCGCAATGAACTCAAAGTCACCTGTGTGGAACACCTTAAGGTTTGTACATGTGTGGCTATGGCTGAGTGCGGCTATGGCTGAGTGCTTTGTGTCGACCAGGGTTCCCATCTATAGACGCACTTATGTGCGTAAATGAAGCACAGAGGTTCAGTTATGACTCATAGAAGTATCAGTCAGTGCATGGTTGCGTTGCACGTTATATTTTAAATTGAATATGCTGGCCAATTAGTCATATGACATCGCAGTTAGCATAGCAGATGGCACAACAGGTAAGAACCAGAGATATTTTCCATCAGTGTCCATGAGCGCACGCATTCATAGGCTTGGTTGATAGTGTCACCCATACAGTGGGTCAAAAAAGCAAACACATAGTCTGCGAGTCTATGGCAGATGGCCGACCTGAACCCAAAAGTGCTCCCCCAACTCCCCTCCCCACATCTCTCCCCACACCACACACACACACACACACCACACACACACACACACACACACACACACACACACACACACACACACACAACACTCCCTGCTCCCATTCCTCCTTTCACAAAAATCTGCAAGATGCCCTTTGCCATTTCCCAACTTTTAACCGAAAAGAATGTGTTGACAATGACCCTCTGAAATTTGCATGTATATCCCTCAAAATTGTAGTCTAAGGATCATATAGACTCTCAAAATTTGATATCCAGGAGGAACACTGACAACATTGTATTGTTAAGGAACAGTTCAGTATTTGATGCAAAATTAGCATGATATATACAGTTAAGAATATGTACATATTAAAAGAAGTTTTTTTCTCAAGAATCATGACTGTACAGTGCATAATGTGCATGCAAGTAGGCACAGTCCACACACACACACACACACACACACACACACACACACACACACACACACACACACAAATGCACACACACACACAAATGCATACACCACACACAGACACTCATACACACTTTGACTGTCTCCTCTCTCTCTCTCTATCTCTCTCTCTCTCTCTCTCTCTCTCTCTCTCTCTCTCCGAGTCATATGCACACACATGCAAATTGCCACACATGCAAGGAAGTGTACTTCCTCTGTCTTCACGCTGGACTGGTGCTTGGTAAGGCCTGCCTGGCCCCATCCAGTGCAGTGCTCACATTAATATAATCATGCCTGCCTCACTATGTTCACCTCCATTAGCAAATCGTTGTCACAGCATGCTTTTACAGGTGTGGATACCTGCTGACCCATTGATTAACTTATTGCTTTTCTTGAACAATAATTCTGTAACTGAATGAATGTTCCTGTGCAAAATTATGTTTTTTTTAATTGCATGTTTTCCTGCTTTTAAGGAGAAAAAGAAGGGGAGAAAACCTTGTTCTGGTTCTTTCAGGTCATGACCCTTTTGTGATTTTTTGTTCTCATCTGAATATAGTATTGGGTATGTGTTTTCAGTGTTTCATATTTTCTGTGATGAAAAGAGGTTCAGCTTAGGTGGCAGCAGCGATTGACTACACCGTTTTGGGACAGAGACTAGCTGTTTGCTTAAATTCTGCTCACCTTCCTCACCCAACCTCTCCTAACAGGATTATTGACTTTGCTCCTCAAACGAAAGATTGGCAGCGGTGCAGTTTGTCTTGGCCTCCCTGTTCAGCAGATGACTTGATTCTTTTCCTGTTGAAGGGGTTCCGGTGAAGGCTCAGGCATTTCCTTAAATGCAAACGCTTAGGCTGTGCTCTCTGTGTTACAGTATGTCAAGGAGGAGGACTTGGAAGGGATCGGGATGACGCGGCCCGAAATGCGACGACTGAAGAAATTCTACAAGAAGGAACACCCACAGGGAACCTTTGGAAAACTGAAGAAAGTGAGAGATGAGAAGCTGTGTAGCTTTACTTTTTAACTCCAGACACTCACATGCACACACACGTAGACACACACACACACACACACACACACACACACATACACACACACACACACACACACACACACACACACACACACACACACACACACACACACACACGACACACACATGAGTTTGCCAGTTTTGCTGTAAGATTGGAATGTGAGCATGTGACTGGTTCACCTAAAAATCTTGAATATCATGGTATGGGTAGGAATGCAGTAAATTAAGGAAAAGCAAATAAAGAAACTAAAGGGGAAAAAAAAAAAAAAACCAAGCAAATAAAGAAGCTGAGAAGAAAATAAAAAAAAGAAAACAGGAGGAGAGCCTAGTACGAAAAGAAGTACAGATGTACATTCTTAGCCTGACTATAAAAGGAATGAAGGTCCGCAGAATACAGAACGTCGCTGTTTTAAAAAAAAAAGAAAAGGTTATACAGTGAATTCTCTTTGCCTGCCTCCCCCCCCCCCCCTCGGCCATGAAATGTTTCCAGTGACGTGGTATTTGCTTTTGAAGGTTCATGTGGCGGGAAATACCCCGAAGTGCTCAGCAAAGCAACCAGTAACTAGAATCCTGGGATATGTCATCCAGATATTGACATGAAAACATGCTGGAGTCGGGGACGTTTCAGGGAAAGGGTGTGCAGAATGTTCAGCTGAGGATTCTCAGCAAAACAAGTGACTTGGAGTCAGGAGACTTGCCAGCACAAACATTGAACTGAAGTGATCTCCCACCCAGGGGCTTTACAGAAGTGTACATCAGTTCTGACTGCGGCAAGGGGAATGGGATGTAAACTGACCTGAATTCTTTCAGTTCTGTACATATATTGCTTTCCTCTGTCTCAGGGACACTGAAAAGAAGAAACGGTGATATGCATGTTACATACTTGCCACTTCTTCCTCTCATATTCTTACAAAGGGTGAAAAAGGCTGTGTGGTGCATGTTGTACAATGAGTCATTTGATGTCAAACGTCTGGCTGGGATCTGCACAACATAGTGCACATGTATGTCAACACTGTAATGTAAAGACCTTGTTTTGATGTGTTCTGCCTGATGTGTCATCCTCCATACATCTGAGGCAGCGAAAGGATCAAATCAAAAGTGGAAAGTTTGTGGGAATGGGAGGGTATGTGAGAGTTTGTTAAAGTTTGTGTGTGTGAAAGAGTGTGTATGTTTGTGTGCTTGTGTTTGATTATATATTTGTGCATTTATGTGCATAATGCCTGTGTTTCCCTACCATGATATGTGTGGTCAGTATGTATGGTGAATGTGTGTGATTGTGTACATGCTTGTCTCTGTGTGTGGTTGTGTGTGTGTGTACATGTTTTGATGTGTGGGGTGTGTGTGTGTGTGTGTTGGTGTGTGTGGTGGTGTGTGTGTGTGTGTGTGTGTGTGTGTGTGTGTGTGTGTGGCGCGCGCATCATGTTTGTATGTGTGTGTGTGTGTTACATAAATATGTGTGTGTGTGTGTGTGTAGGCTATCCTGCGGTCAGGTGGAGGAGAGACTGGAAGGTCATCAAGCCCTCCGGCTCCAGATCATCGTGCATCACGGCCTGTGTCCCTGCTGCGTCCAGCGGGCAAGATCGTGATCCCTGTGGACTGTGTGGCTATGGGCAAGACTGTGGGGCAGGGACACTTCGGCACGGTGTGTCAGGGGGTCTGGACTGCAGAGATAGGGGAAAAGGTAACTGCTGGTTGTTACTAATGTTAGCGAGGCGGGGACACTTCAGCACGGTGTGTCAGGGGTCTGGACTGCAGAGATAGGGGGAAAGGTAACTGCTGGTTGTTAGTGAGGCAGGGACACTTCGGCACGGTGTGTCAGGGGGTCTGGACTGCAGAGATAGGGGGAAAGGTAACTGCTGGTTGTTAGTGAGGCAGCGACACTTTGGCACAGTGTGTCAGGGGCCTGGACTGCAGAGATAGGGGGAAAGGTAACTGCTGGTTGTTAGACAGTGAGGCAGGGACACTTTGGCACAGTGTGTCAGGGGGCCTGGACTGCAGAGATAGGGGGAAAGGTAACTGCTGGTTGTTAGACAGTGAGGCAGGGACACTTTGGCACAGTGTGTCAGGGGGCCTGGACTGCAGAGATAGGGGGAAAGGTAACTGCTGGTTGTTAGTGAGGCAGGGACACTTCGGCACGGTGTGTCAGGGGGCCTGGACTGCAGAGATAGGGGTAAAGGTAACTGCTGGTTGTTAGACAGTGAGGCAGGGATACTTCGGCAGGATGTGTCAGGGCATCTGGACTGCAGAGATAGGGGGAAAGGTAACTGCTGGTTGTTAGACAGTGAGGCAGGGATACTTCGGCAGGATGTGTCAGGGCATCTGGACTGCAGAGATAGGGGGAAAGGTAACTGCTGGTTGTTAGACAGTGAGGCAGGGATACTTCGGCAGGATGTGTCAGGGCATCTGGACTGCAGAGATAGGGGGAAAGGTAACTGCTGGTTGTTAGACAGTGAGGCAGGGATACTTCGGCAGGATGTGTCAGGGCGTCTGGACTGCAGAGATAGGGGTAAAGGTAACTGCTAGTTGTTAGTGAGGCAGGGACACTTCGGCACGGTGTGTCAGGGGGTCTGGACTGCAGAGATAGGGGGAAAGGTAACTGCTGGTTCCTAAGGTACAAGAAGGTTGCCAGAATACACTCTGGGTCGAGTTATTAAACTTGATACTAAGGTAGAAAGATGGCCACCTGATGGCATCCTTTGGTATGAGTTTGACAGTGGCTGAGGGCATGTGAAAAAACCACAAAAAATTGTAGGATGGGAATGGAACGTAATTATAGGGAGAAGAAAGTAGAGGGTTGAATTAGTTAAAGTAAAGAGATGCAGAGGGGAAGAGACAGGGGAGGAAGCCATAGCCGGAAGTAGAGGTGAAAAGTTAGCGAGAAAGCAAAAGGGACGGATGGAGACACAGAAGATGGGAGACACAGACAGATGGAGACACACACACACACAGAGAAGTACAAAGTAGTTGGGGTGGGGAGGTGAGAAGGGGAGGGCGTCACCTCCTGCTGTCTTTCTTGTGTCACAGCTGTCGCTGTTCATCACATGGTGTCCGTCTGGAGGGGCATTAAATATAGTCACGTCACACTCAGTTATTCCCCTTCAAATTGACAGGCTGGTCTCAGCCTGTCCGGTTCTCAGTAACAACAGTACAATGTTACTGGTATATTCTACTCCACTTTTGGAGCACGTTTTACAGTCAAAATCTATGCAGAATGAATAGATAATTGAATGCTTATTTGAATTTGCTATGGCTGTAAAGAAGCGTGATAGACACGCAGTCACTCAACGTAACGCAGTCATAAACAACTGACGGTATTTTTTGCTTTGTACTGTTACTGACACGTTTTACTGTCACAATCTATATAGAATGAATAGATGATCAAATGTTCCCTGAAATTTCCTATGGCTGTAAAGAAACATAGACACACAGTCACACAACATAACACAGTCATATACAACAGTGACAGTGTTTTTTGTTTCATCTGTATTGAGCTTGCTCTCTTACTGATATTTGTGGTAGATCTTAAGATATATGTGTGTTTGTGTGTGTGTGTGTGTGTGCGTGTGTGTGTGTGCGTGCGTGCGTGCGCGCTTGTGTGTGTTTGTGCACGTGTATGTGTGTGCACGCATGTGCATGTGGTGTGGTGTGTGTGTGTGTGTGCGTGTGTTTGTGCATGTGTATGTGTGTGCACGCATGCGTGTGGTGTGTGTGTGTGTGTGTGTGTGTGTGTGTGTGTGTGTGTGTGTGTGTGTGTGTGCGTGCGTGCGTGCGTGCTTGTGTGTGTTTGTGCATGTGTATGTGTGTGCACGCATGTGTGTGTGGTGTGGTGTGTGTGTGGTGTGGTGTGTGTGTGTGTGTATGTGCACAACAGGTGCAGGTAGCCCTGAAGCGTGTGGAGAAGGACAAGGTGCCCCAGATGTCAGACGAGGTGCTGAAGGAGGTGGCTGTCCTCCAGGCCATAGACCATGAGAACATTGTCAGGCTTTACGGCGTGGTCACTGTCACGGGCATGGGCCTGATGTTGGTGAGTTATTGATGTCCACCAGGCCATAGACCATAAGAACATTGTCAGGCTTTACGGCCTGGTCACTGTCACAGGCATGGGCCTGATGTTGGTGAGTTATTGATGTCCTCCAGGCCATAGACCATGAGAGTATTGTCAGGCTTTACGGCGTGGTCACTGTCACAGGCATGGGCCTGATGTTGGTGAGCTATTGATGTCCTCCAGGCCATAGACCATGAGAGCATTGTCAGGCTTTACGGTGTGGTCACTGTCACAGGCATGGGCCTGATGTTGGTGAGTTATTGATGTCCTCCAGGCCATAGACCATGAGAGCATTGTTAGGCTTTATGGCGTGGTCACTGTCACAGGCATGGGCCTGATGTTGGTGAGTTATTGATGTCCTCCAGGCCATAGACCATGAGAGCATTGTCAGGCTTTACGGTGTGGTCACTGTCACAGGCATGGGCCTGATGTTGGTTAGTTATTGATGTCCTCCAGGCCATAGACCATGAGAGCATTGTCAGACTTTCAGAACTGCCAAGTGCGCAGCGTGCTACAGGTTTGTTGACAGTGCTGCACTGCTAACCTTTGTGACCAACTGCTTCAGTACAAACAAAAAGTGGGGGGAAAACAAAAACATAATGCAAAAACAATGACAAAAACACTGCTTCACAAACTTCATGAAGGTTGGGAAACAAAAACAAACACAACAACAGCAACAACAAAAACACATGTTCACAAACTTCATGAAGGTTTAGACTGAGTCAAGATAATGTAGAACTTTAGGTTGTCAACTTATTTTGTCTAAAAAAAAAAGGCCAAGGAGAGGAGATGAGCAGAAGAATAATCGCTAAAAATGATTGTGATTTGTTCACCTTATTGATTGATTTTGTAGTCAGCCATATTGATTGATCATAACAGGAAGATTACTTGGAGAAGAGTTAAATGTTGTTAGGGCTCCTGAGTGTGTGTGTGTGTGTGTGTGTGTGTGTGTGTGTGTGTGTGTGTGTGTGTGTGTGTGTGTGTTTAAGTGCATCAGTACGTGGGTATCCATTTCAGAGAATAAAGCAAAGTCAACCACACCTTTTCTTAGGGTAGGATCTGCTGTGATGGATTTCAGTTGGGGTAAATTTACTTGTTCACAGATCCCCACCTTCTCCCCCTCCAGTCCTCCCCTACCCCGTTTTTTTCTTTTTTTTTTGTTTTGTTTTTGTTTTTTTTAGGGAAGGGGAATGAGGTGGGGGAAGGATAGAGGGAGGAAGAGGGCACACAGCAACACCAGACCACATTATATGGCAAAACACTTCAGCGGATTCTAACACCCTAATGTTTGTTTTTAATTTTGGCACAGTGCTACATGTTTTTTTTTCTTTTCAGTTCTTTCTTTTGTTTTGTGATCTGGCAAGTGCTGACTGTAAGCAGTGCTTGTGAAGAGATTGGCTCTGAAATGTTAAGTTCACATTGGGGTGGAGATTTCACAGTGCCACTGAATGCGTTGGGAAGAAGTCCATTCCTCGTTGACGTTTGACAGCGTCCTTCTCCACATGGACATTACACTCAAATGTGCAACATTGGAAGTCTTGCTTGTGCTTATGTTGGCTTACTTTAATAGGCAGCTAGTAAAACACAAGAATATCATGAACAATAGTTTTGATGGAGCGAACTTGCATTTAACAGTAGTTTGTAACTGAAACTCTTGATCCTTTATGATTTGAGCAAATATAAATCTTTTGTCTGCCTAATAGTTGTGTGGTGACAGTATTGGATTCACCTTCTTAACTGCATTCCTATCAAGCAGATTAGGGAACCGAACATACATCCTTATGTGGTGCAGCTGTGTGGAACACAAATCCTTAGCTCTTTTGATGCTATACATTTTTTTTTAACTGAATATGGCAAGTTGCAAAGCGAGAGGACTGCAGGCGGAAATCTAAACAAATCTTAAATAAATGTTAGCGAACCGCCCAGAGAACGTGGACAAACGAGTCACAAGACGAAACACAACTAGTTTCGACCTCTTAGGTCTTCATCAGGTGAGACATTAACGAATAAAACAATGAAAATTCACTTAGCTTTGATCGCTTCAGATCACTTGGTAGGGTTCAGCGCAAGGAAGAAGGCGTTGAAATTTCAACGCCTTCTTCCTTGCGCTGAACCCTACCAAGTGATCTGAAGCGATCAAAGCTAAGTGAATTTTCATTGTTTTATTCGTTAATGTCTCACCTGATGAAGACCTAAGAGGTCGAAACTAGTTGTGTTTCGTCTTGTGACTCGTTTGTCCACGTTCTCTGGGCGGTTCGCTAACATTTATTTAAGATTTGAATATGGCAAAGAATAAGTCATGTGAAAATCTGAAATCTGCTAGATCACAGAATGTGATCTAAATTTGATTCTAGAAAGGATTGTAGCAAATCAGTGGATTTAACATATCTCAATTTTTGAAGTACAAGAGTGGTTTTTTTTTTCTCCAGTGAGTGTTTTTTTTTTTTTTTATGAAATGCCCTGTGTTCAATAAAATCAGTTTTGGTAACCAGCTTTGTAGGCCACCTGTGACTCGCACAGAATCTGGTGTCATATTCAGTGTTCATATCAACAAATATTGCAGCACTGATGTCCAGTGTGCTCAGTAACAGCTCAGAATTGCAGCAGGCACCTAAAATATGCTGACTTTAAGAATATACTGATATTGGGCAAAAATGAAGTCTTTTGCTTGCACTTTAACTTTCTTCATGGTAGTCTGCTTACCTGAAATATCAAAGCAATCGTACTTTTCTTCACAGCCCCTGATCGGCAGAAAATTACAATATTTATTTTCCAAAGTATTGTGATCTTTGAATGTAATGATGGTCCAGAAGAAAATAGTTGTTACAAGTTGAATTCAAGGATGCTTACAACGTTATTTTGGTCACATCATGTGCAAGTTAGATGCAGTAACACTTTGAATCTCATGTTGATTCTCAGCATATGAACTAATGTTTGATAAGTTGGAGACAGACTCTTCACAATGTTATGTTGATCTCGCCAGATGATGTATATCAAGGTAAAGTGATTGATGCTGACAATGTCGTGTTGATCTCACCAGGTGACAGAGCTTGCTCCTATGAGGTCACTGCTGGAATGCCTGAAGGAGGGGTCAGGCCATGTGGACTTTCCAGTGCCGCGCCTCTGTGACTTTGCCCAGCAAGTGTGTGATGGCATGAGCTACCTGGAAAGTAAGCACCTGGTCCACCGTGACCTGGCCGCCAGAAATGTCATGGTGTTCTCCAAGAGCAAGGTGAGAGGGGTGTGTTGTGGTCCGTTGTGGTGGTGGTGGTGGTGCTTCTGCTGTTGCTGCTCATCTGTCATCCTGCCTCTATTCTTGGTGCTTTCTTTCCCCATACTGCGGGTCTTCAAAGAAGAGGTGTCTGCTGGTCTGCCTGCCTTGGCAGTCATGCAGATCTCAGCTTTTGTGAGATTTAGGCTTTTTGAAAAAAAAAAAAAAGAAACTGCAACTTTTTTCTTTCTTTCTTTAATTCTACACTTTTTCTGCAAAAAGAAACATGATCAAAAACTTTGGGATTGGATATTCAGGTACAGTTGCTTTCTTAGTTTGAAGATATGAAATTGAAAATAAGTGTCGGCTCCTGTTTGAGCAGTTTCATGAACGAACGTGCAGAACATCCAGAAGTGAATTGATGCCTTCCTCCAGCCTTTCCCCACGGCCCCAGATGTTAGATTAGTTCACCTTTCTCTGTGTAAGGATACCGCCGGATTTCTGCCCTCTTCGTCTGTCATAACAGGTTGTGTGCAAGGTGAAGTGTGTTTGAAAGTGGTGTTGAGTTTGACTTGAGGACGCCACAGAGAGTGTCAAGGAAGAAACCAGCGAGCACTAAAGCTTAAATTTGGAATGTTTCTGTGAAAATATCAAAATGCTACACTTTGTGACCTCGGCTGCTCTGCTCTCTGTCTTCACCCCCCCCCCCCCCCCCCCCCCCCCCCCCCCCCCCTTCCCTCTGTCCTTTCGTCATTTGTTTTCTGATTTTCCACTCTCTCTCTGTCTGTCTGTCTGTCTGTCGGTTGTTTCTGATTTTCAGTTTCTCTCTGCTGTTACAGTTTTTTGTAACTTGTACTGTCTTACAGTTAGTAAAATCTTTAAAAGAAATTCTTTGGCATGTTTAGAAGACTGTAGTAAGTAATGTGTGTAATTTTACCATAGGTGTGAAATGCTTTAAGAAGTTGATAAACATGTTTTGTGTACTGTATATGAAACTGGTAAGAAAGTTCAAAGAAAGTCATGTGTCATTTGCAGGTAGGTTATATGTGTTAACAGTACTCAAGACAATGTGTGAAACATTGGAGAGAAGCCAGCCTGTTGAAGTATTAGTGGTTGGAAATTATTAAAAAAAAAAAAAATAAGTTTTAAATACATTTTGAAGTCAAATGTTGTTATGTATCAGTGATTGGACATGGTGCATGTAAGATACATTTGAAGTTCAATGTGTTTATGTTCAATGTCGGACATGGTGTGAGAAAACATTTGAAGCAAAGTGTTAATGTATCAATGATTGGAATGTGTAAAAAATTAAATACATTTGAAGTCAAATGTTGTTAATGTATCAGTGATCGGACATGGTGCATGATAAATACATTTTGAAGTCAAATGTTGTTTAATGTATCAATGAATCGGACATGGTGCATGATAAAATACATTTTGAAGTCAAATGTTGTTAATGTATCAATGATCGGACATGGTGCATGATAAAATACATTTTGAAGTCAAATGTTGCTTTTGTATCGATGACTGGAAGTAGTGCATGAGAAAAAGGTGACTGGATTTCAGGTGAAGATCAGCGACGTGGGCGTGACGGGGTTGCTGGGAGTGGATCAGGAGTACTACCTGAGCCAGCATTCCCGGCCCCCTCAAACCCCTGTGGCCTGGTGTGCCCCGGAGTGCTGCCATGAACTGCAGTTCACCTCTGCTACTGATGTCTGGGCCTTCGGCGTCACTCTGTGGGAGTTCTTCACCTATGGCGCCCAGCCCTGGGCAGGACTGAACCCACAACAGGTCGGCTACACTGCGCAGGACTTCTGATGTCTGGTTATGTCTTCACTGACTGAAATGACCTGAGTCTTTGACATGAATGTCTTAAGTCCTGTTGAATGTCTGCCTGTTGGAATTTTTTTTTCCATGCTTGTTAAACCTTATCAAAAACTTTTGTAGTACTGGTAGTGGAATTTTACAATACAAAAAGATACTGCTCAAAAGATTTTTATGATGTGTGTGTGTGTGTGTATGCGCGTGCTTGCAGGCACTACTGTGACTGTGTGTGTGTGTGTGTGTGTGTGTGTGTGTGTGTGTGTGTGTGCGTGCGTGCGTGCATAACGTGTGTGTGTGTGTGTGTGTGTAACCAGCAGATCTTGACCTAAAATGTGTAAAATGACGCACATGGTGTGTAGACACTTGGGAACAGAGCACAGCATAGTTGCAGAGTAAGAGTTATGAGAGTCGGTGGTTTTAACAGATCTTCACACAGTAAATATAGTGATCCACAGTGAAAGTAAAGTGTGAAAAATAAGTAGACTATGTGCTTTGGAGATATACTATGTCTGGTTTGGGCCAGATTTTCACTTTCATGTTTAGCTTTTCCATCAACAAGGAAATGTCCCCTGCATTTTTCAAGACACATACATTGTGATTGCATGTTTGGGAACATCTATGTTCTCAACTGTAGTGGATGAGAGAAAGCAGAACTGCCTGTCTCAAACATGTGTATGAGACATTGAGAGCAGAAAGAAAGATACAGATCAGCTTGTTCATCCCCCTCTTCTCGTTTCTGTGTGATGACGATAGGCAATTTGATACCACGTCTTGTGAATGTCAGATGTTTTACGTATTTTTTGCTGAAGTTCACATGCCTGTCTGAGCTCTGTAGAGATAGAGATTTTGCCTGGCCAGAACAGTGGAAGTGGTGTGTTTGATAGTTTGTGTATGTGTGTGTGTGTGTGTGTGTGTGTGTGTGTGTGTGTGTGTGTGTGTGGTGCGTGCGTGCATGCGTATGTGTGTATGTGGTGTGTGTGTGTGTGCGTGCGTGCGTGCGTGTGTGTGTGCGTGTGTGTGTGTGTGTGTGTGTGTGTTGCAGATCATGGAGAACGTGGATGAACCCCAGAGCCTGAGGCTGGATCAGCCGGACCTGTGCCCCAAGGAGTACTACAGCCTGATGCTCAAGTGCTGGCAGCATGACCCCGAGCGGCGGCCCACCTTCAGCCAGCTCTTCCTCACCTTGCCACAGGTAATCGTCTCTTCCCCCTCCTCTGGGATGATATCCATGGTCAGTTAGGGTACTGCTGAGGACAGGTTTTCAAGTGGCGGGGCGGAGATGGGGGAGAATGGAGGGGAGTGGAAGGGGCGGAGAGGGGAGGGGGGATGGACAGTTAGGCAATACTCTCCTGACAGAAGACCTTGCATAGCAGCATCACTTCCCTGCTGCTGAGTGTTCCATATATGCTGACAAACATTTTTTATGCGTGATTTTGGCACTTCTTGTTTCATAGCCCCCTAATGCAGAACATAGTCGCCTATTGCGTATTAAAAGGAAGAGGTGAAGCAGGAAACATGCTTTCAGTATAATTTTAGATACCATATAGCTAATAGGGCAGGAATATTGTGAGGAAACAACATGACTGAAATGTAAGAAAGGCAGTCTTTTGTTTAGCAAGTAAGACAACAGCAAAACACAGGGTAAAAGGAGGGAAATTTCACTGTCACTTTCAACAGATGTGGAAAAAGGTGCAGAGTATGTAAACCAAGTAAGACTCCAATAGTCATATGTCATGGTCTGCCCAACATGTTGCTGATCTAGGAAATACCAGACTTGCTGACAGACTTGCCATTGTTTGGGCTTGCCATTGTTTGGGCCTGTTTCACACACACACACACACACACACACACACACACACACACACACACACACACACACACACACTTACATACAGACACATACATGCATACAGACACACATGCACACACACACACACACACACACACACACACACACACACACACACACACACACACACAAGGAGTCATTTCAGCAACAAGAAAACTGTATCCATGTTACTTAAGAAGACAAAAAGTTGAAGCCACACAACACCTATGAATTAATTGCAATATTTCGATTTATTACAAAACCTTTTTCAAGCATGAATATGTAAGTTAGTTGGTTCCAGTAGACCATGGACTGGAAATTAGGAGAATTTTTCACACGTGTTGGGTGTGTTGACAGGGTAAACAACCTTGCAGGCTTGTAGTGGCATTGTCATCACCAGGAAAGGACTCGGTTACCTTTCACCATGAACGTTGTCGGCAAAAGATTAACAAGGTTCTGAGTGATCATGGATCCTGTGAAAAAGAGGAAGAGATAAGGAAATTTGATGATCATTGGTTAAGAGAATTGGGGGGAGGGAATACAGAGATGGGATTGATTGTGAGAGAGGATTTAGGGATATACTGCGTCAGCAGTGTTGGTGAGTAATATGTACTGACGATGGAATAGGAAGAATCACACAGGTGAGTAGATGGAGGAGGAGGAGGGGGGGGGGGGGGGGGGGGGGGGGGGCTTAACTGGGAATGGATCTGTTGTTGGGCAAACAGGATAGAAAAGCTCTGTTTTAAATTGTGTAGAAATGGGGGGGTGATACCCTTTGAAGCTGAAAATCATAAAGAGAAAAATCATGAAAAGGGGTTGAATCAAAATTGTTGTTTGTGTGTGAATAGATTTTATCAGCTGCCAGATTGTTGAACTTAGAATGCTGTATGTGTGCCCTTCTGATGTGTGGCCTAGTTTTTGAAACAGGAATTTTGTTTGTGTGCCTACCGAGCTTATCTGTGGCCTAGTTTGTTTTTTTTTAATGTGAATTAATGTTTGTATACTAGCAAACTTTAGTTGTGGCCTGGTTGTTGAAATGGGGATGTTAAAGTGCCAACAGACTGTATCAGTGGCCTGGTTGTTGAACCTGGAATGTTGTTTGTGTGTCAAAAGACTTTGTGTGTGGACATTTAACCTGTTCCCAGCCAGCCTGTGTAATTCACTGCCTGCTGTGTGACAGTCTTCCTGCTGACACTGTTCTGTAGAGCCAAGCTGTCAAGCTGAATAGACACAATCATGCTATGGGTTATTCTTTGTTGTTCTCAAGTCACTAAGAAGCAGTATCATCAGTTAATTTACTGACATGTTCTTCTGCTTTCAAGACATACCCTCACTGTATTATATCCTCCTGTACATCAAAAAATTGCATGGAAAGTTATAAAATATGGGCTGTCAACAAAATACACAGGGCACTGATACAAAGATGTTTGTATTTAAAAGTCATGAGATGCAGTATTGTCTTTGATTAAAGTGAGCAGAAAATGTGTTAAAAGTCATGATCCCTTCTGATGGTAATAAAACTGTGAAGCTGGCATATACTTTCCCACAGATTTGTCTGCATTCATGAAACTCATATATGAAATGCTTGCCAACCTAACTTTTGACATGATTAACAACAGGCTGTGAAACTGAGGTGTCTGTGTGCCACCAGATCCGCCCGGTTCAGGTGAAGGCCGTCAAAGATGCCGTCAGCTCCCCGACCCAGAGCAGGGATCACCTGCAGTACAGCAACTATGACGTCATTGTGGTGCTTGACAAAAGGTGGGTATGCCTGTGAGTGGGAGTGTGGGTGTCGCATGTTGCAACAGTGTAGGGTACTTAAATGATAGAATCTATTGATAGTGATTGTTATTTTTTTTATTTATGTACCCCATGTTGAGCAAACATGTATGTTCATGTTAGAACTGATTAAGTAATCTTGTTTTGTTTGACAGTGTAGCAGGAACACTAGTGTTAAAAAAACGGAAAAAAGTGAAGAGTGAGTAAATCAGAGTGAGAAGAAGAAGTTCAAGAGAAGTACCTATCTGAGCATTTTTCCAGGGAATGAAATGCTGAAAAATGTGGAAGGGAATACCCCCTTCTCTCACTGTCACCATGTTGTTTGAGATGCTTGTGTTGGATTCTTATTTGTAACACCCACCCACCCCTTCACACACATCCCCACACACACACACACACTCGTACACACGCACACTCATACACACACGCACGCACGCGCACGATTTGTATTTTTGGTTTTCATTCTTTAGGAAATTGGCACATAAAATCTAGGATGTTTGACATGCATGAAAATAACATTAACAAAAAGTGACAGTATGCAAGGATTGCAGAATGTAGGATGCATTGCATGGATTAAAAAAAGGACCAAAAAGTGATCCCTTTGTTGACAGCCCCACCAGTGTCCCCAGCGGAGGATTGTGGAGGGGCTGTGTATCTGGGGGACAGAGTGGCTTCTTCAACCCCACTCACACAGTGCCCTATGTGGAGCCCAAGACCTCCCCCATCTCTCTGCCCAAGACCTCCCTCAGTCGCAAAGGTGAGTACTGCACCACTGTCGTCCCCAGTATATGCAGCAGGGAGCTTTCTGTACTCCCCTCATATATGAGTGTCGAAGCAGTTTGATCCAGATTTGATGCTGAGTGTTTGCACATGTGAGTTGTAATATATATTTCATTACATGAGTTTATTAGAAAAAAGGTAAAGCATTTCACTCCTTATCACACACACTCGCACACACACAAAACACACACACACACACACACTTGGGAATATTTTAGAAGTGGGCAGAACAAAGCTGTTACTCATGTTCAGACACAAAATAATCCTCTTTTTAGTATTGATCATTTCAAAAGCATCCAGAATCTGCACATTTATGATATGCATCAATACAGAAACTTCGTTTCAATATTTCATCGATTGAAACTGAATGCTTTTAGAACTAAAT
Organism: Conus canariensis; assembly: GCA_033310375.1. Lineage (NCBI taxonomy): Eukaryota > Metazoa > Mollusca > Gastropoda > Neogastropoda > Conidae > Conus > Conus canariensis. Next base: position 11,740,612 of record CM065731.1, read on the forward strand.
ATAGCTCTGCAACAAAATGCATATGCGGGGAAACAAAATTGACAAGAGATCATGTTTTGTTCGAATGTGTGCCTCTCAAGGCATTTCTGCCACATTTATCAGGCATGTCTGTGAGAGATATTTTTTCTGATATTGATTTTGCTTTGAAAGTTACTTTCTGCTTGGTTTGTAGTCCAGTCAGGTATTTGCTTTAATCTGATATTGATAGTGTGTGTAGGTTTGTTTGTTTATTCGTTTGTCTGTCTGATTGTTTCTGATGTTATGTACACCACCCTCCGCTCACTCCCAGCCCCACCCCGTCCCTACCCCACACACACACACACACACACACACACACACACACACACACACACACACACACACACGCATGCACGCTTCTATGCAACATGAACAAATTCTATCTGTCTCCCTCTATTTGCCTGTCTGTCTCTCCTTTCTTGTCTAATATCACATAGTTTGTGAAAAGACGTAAAATTAAAGTACTACTACTACTACTGCTACACACACACACACACACTACACACACACACACACACACACACGCATACGCGCACGCACGCACGCACGGGAAAGATGGCAAACCTTGAACATAAGGCAGTTGGGAATAATCTTGAATATTCAGTTAACCCAAATGAAAACCTTAAAAGTACTACACGTGAGGGAGAGGGACGGCGTGTCAAGCAGAAAAGTTGTAATGACAACAAGTAAGTCAGAAGAGCCAAGGAATTTGTTATGGACACATGACACCCGTTTGCGTATTTATGAGTATTAGAGATGGATTGCTTTGCAAGAAGTGCACTGACTGGGGAAGGTGACCTTGTAGGCTAGCAGTAGTCCTAGTCCGTGGGTTGTGTTAATTTTAGAAAGGTGTGATTACTGTGCTGTACTTTGAACAGATGAGTCTCTTTTATGTCACTGAGACCCAGCTTATTCTAAACAGAGCTATCTGTGAATGGAAATTTTTAGTCGATGTCACTACTGACGCCTGTGTTATATTGTTGAAATTATTACTCCAGAATATATGTATCAGAATATAGCGACAAATTTTTTTTTTTCTCCTTCGTAATCATATTCAGCTTGATTCTTAAGTTTTGAATATGTGTATGTAATATTTTGTGTCTTTTTTTTTTCATATATGGGAGACGTGCATTATAGTAAACAGCAGGTGTGTGTGTGTTCAAGGTGATGATTGTGTTAAAGCATTTTTGACAATGCACATTTTGAGATGACTGTGTTAGGATGATTTGCAACTGTGTGCTTGGCTTTCAGAATCGGGTCGGAGCTCCAAACGAAGCAAGTTGCGAGCAGACATGATTGGAGCTCCTCAGAATGACCTTCGACATACAGGTCACATTGGTTATGATGGGGCTGTGTTTGGGGACGTTTCCTTCATTGGCGACAACTACGACAAACTCCCAGTCAGAGTTGGTGCCTCAGGTAATACTTTTTTTTGTGTAACACATCTTTATTAGTGACAACTTCGACAAACTGCCATTCAGTGTGGGCGCTTCTGGTAGTGACTGCCATAGAAAAAGGACACTTCAGATGATGACTAGCAATGAAAGTAGGCATCTTAGATGATACCCGATTTGGAAACTGGGCACTTCAGTGAATAAATAGCATAGAAAATGACCATCTCAGGTGGTAACCAGAACGGAAAGTTGACACCTCAGCTAATAAATAGCATAGAAAATGACCATCTCAGATGATAATTAGAATGGAAAGTTGACACCTCAGCTAATAATACAGTAGTTACTGCATTGAAAATAGGTACCTGAGATGATAACTGCCATTGAAAATGGGCACCTCAGGTGATGACTACCATTGAAAATGGGCACTTCAGGTGATAACTAGCATTGAGAGTGGGCACTTCAGGTGATGACTAGTATTGAGAGTGGGCACTTCAGGTGATAATAAGCATTGAAAGTGGGCACTTCAGGTGATAACTAGCATTGAAAGTGGGCACTTCAGGTGATAACTAGCATTGAGAGTGGGCACTTCAGGTGATGACTAGCATTGAGAGTGGACACGTCAGGTGATAACTGCCATTGAAAGTGGGCACCTCAGGTGATGACTGCCATTGAAAGCGGGCACCTCAATAGCATTGAGAATGGGGACTTCAAGTGCTGACTGTCATTGAAAGGAGGCACTTCAGATGATAACTACCATTGAAAGTGAGCTTTCAGGTGATAACTAGCATTGAAAGTGGGCACTTCAGGTGATAACTACCATTGCGAGTGGGCACTTAAGGTGATAACTAGCATTGAAAGTGGGCACTTCAGGTGATAACTAGCATTGAGAGTGGGCTCTTCAGGTGATAACTACCATTGAGAGTGGGCACTTCAGGTGATAACTACCATTAAGAGTGGGCATCTCAGGTGATGACTAGCATTGAAAATGGGCACATCGGATGACAAATAGCATATTGAAAGTGGGGGTGATTTATGAACAAAATCTTTTGGTTAACATTCTCTCCCCTTCCAAGGACCAGCTGTCTGGAATACACTTCCCATCAGTGTCGGACACCTACCTTCACCCTCTTCTTTCCAATCTGCCATGAATACAAACTTCTTTCAACAGTCGTAACCTCCCCCCCACCCACTTCCCAATCCACCTTCCAAGTGCCTGAGTGGGTTTTTGCGTGCAGGCGTGAGTGCCTGGTGGTTGTGTCACTTGTGTGTGCAGGCTGTGTTGATGTGAGTGAGTGCATACGTGTGTCTGTGGGTGTGGTTGTGCGTGAAATGTGTGCATGTGCACGCACGTGTGTGTGTGTGAGGGGGGGGGATGTTGAGGGGAGGCGGGGGCAGTGCGTGTGTGTAGGCTTGCGTAGATTATGTTTATACATTAAAGTGGTATATTTGCACTATGTTCCTTGCCATTGCTTATGAGTAAAGTTAGTTCCTTCTTGTTATTAGCTTGTCATGTCTTATCATATAAATTTATTATGTGTTGGTTATGTAAAGCGCTTAGAACCCAAATTTTAGAGAAAAGGCGCTATATGAATTAACATTATCATTGTTATTATTTCAGGTGATAACTAGCATTGAAAGTGGGCACTTCAGGTGGTAACTAGCATTGAAAGTGGGCACTTCATGTGATAACTAGCATTGAGTGTGGGCACTTCAGGTGATAACTAGCATAGAAAGTGGGCACTTCAGGTGGTGACTACCATTGAGAGTGGGCATCTCAGATGATAGCAAGAACTGAGAGTGGGCACTTCGGATGATTGTATCATTGAAAGTTAGCACATAAGTTAATAACTGCATTGAAAGTGGGCACCCCAGCAACCATTGAAAGTGGGCACCCCAGCAACCATTGAAAGTGGGCATTTCAGATAACACTGCCACTGAAAGCATATGATATTTCAGACATGAGCGCCAAATATGACTCAGTCCTACACCTGTACTGTGTTTCAAAAATGATTGGTATTTATGTCACGGTCTCACCCTTATTCTGTATTGCACTGTACTCCTGTGTATGTCAAGAGCTCGACTTGTACTTTACTTCAGACATGGTTGCCCTGTATCGGTTTCTACACATGTATCATATCGGAGCTGTTCTGTTGTATGGATAAACAATCTAACATTCGTATTGTATTACAGGGAAGGTTGATGTCAGTCGAGGATCTTCCCTGTCATCCATTCCCCGTACAAGTGACAGTCCTGATCGTAATGGCTTTGTGAAAACTAGCACCTCAGATGACTCTCTGGATAGACGGAATTATGGACACAGCTGGTGAGTTGTATGGAAGTGATTCTTCTTTATGTAGCCTACGTTTGTTAGCTGGAAAAGCTGCATCAGAAGTATGGTACATGTGAAAGCAGTGCCTCATGTTGACATGGGTTACCCATGGTTCAGCTGCGTCAGGTTTTAAAAGCAAGGGAAGCGGGGATGAACACCATCCTCCCAAATCCTGGTTTGATGGTCTTGACATGGTAGAATCTAAGAAGGGCTGAGTGATGGTGGAGTTCTAAGAGAAGCTGCAAGAAGCTTCTAAAGAAAAAGTAAGCTTGAAAAGAAGCCTCTTTCACTTATTCTTCCATAGTAGGTCGCAGTGCTTCCAAGTAACAGGCGATACAAAAAATGCCTTTGGTCTTTACTTTTTTTGTAAAAATGTGGACAGTGATTCAGGGTAGGGTCATTGAGACTTGAAATGAATGCAAAAAAAAACAGATATTCAGGATCAATGCACTGTGTGGGAACCATGTTGGCAGGATCAGCCAGGAGTCGCTGGCCAGCACACAGGACGATCAGCATGATGGTTTTATGGACACTGAGGACAACTCCATCTTTGCTGACTTCAAAATGCCGGACCTTTCGGTGAGTCGATGGAGGTTGGGGGGAATTTTCCTCTTGGCCTGTCTGTGTGAGTGTGTATGGAGGTGGGCGAATGAGAGAAAGGGGATTATGGTAGATAGAGGGCTAGTGTGTGTGTGTGTGTGTGTGTGTGTGTGTGTGTGTGTATGTGTGTGTGCGTGTGAGTGTGTGTGTGTGTGTGTGTGTGTGTGTGTGTGTGTGTGTGTGTGCTACATCATAGGGAGGTGTGGGGATAGGAGGTGAGAAGAAGAGATAGGGGAAGGTGTGAGGAGAGATGAGGTGTGCAAACAGACTTGAGGAGGAAAAAAGGAAAAAAAAAAAAAAAACGCTAAGGAAAGACGCCTTTGCAGGAAGTGAGAAGGAGTTGTGGAGAAGGGATGGTAGGAAAATATTTCCAAAAATCCAACAACATGAAATGGGTCTTCAGAGGGAAAGGAGCCTTAATTAGGCATGTTTTTATTTAGAGCTTGTACAGTGTCTGACCAATTGTCCTGTACTGAGATTCATGTATTCACACAATGCTCTTCATTTCTTGGTGTCTGGTCTTAATATTAATCACTCTTCCTGGTCTCCATACAAACCTCACACTGGTTATTTAACGAAGTACTATTAAGTATGATGTCTGGTGAATTAACAGAACAAAAGTTTGAAAAAAAATAGTTATGTTTGTATAATATGCATAACTTTTCAACGGTTAGTATTTGAACATGACATGGAGAATGAAAATTGTTAGTAATTAAATAAAGAATAATATAAAACAGAACTGGTGTGCTTGTGAGTGTTTGATTAGGTGCTTACCTGTCTAGAATGTGAAAATAACAGGTGAAAACAAGTGGCATATCCTGCTTGTCATTCTCGAGAGCTTGTTCACAAATAATCCAGTCAATGATGTTCCACAGTATCCAGAAATAAGTTACAGCCTTTTTCAAAGGAAAGTCAGTGTGGATTATACCCATCTTCCATGCAGGTAATCCAGGTAAGAATGAATAAGGTACAGTTCAGTTTTCACATTGAAATCACATGCTGATAACACACACACACACACACACACACACACACACACACACACACACACACACACACACACACAAAATAGTCACTATCAACAAATGTAATAGTTAGCCCACACTGTCGTCATTTACGTTTGAAAGGTTTAGGATCATCTGGAAGCGCTACACTGTGTTTTTCTTCCCTACTGAAAGGCATGTTGAGATTCCCCTCACCCTTAGGCACTCATCCAGTCATTATCTGTGTCAGTCTCAAAATCACGATTACATGGTGCTTGATCTAAATCAAAATTATCACCCACCACACCCAGTTCATTCAAAATGTCCGTAACTTCTTCTTCACGTGCTTTTTCCACAACAGCATCAGCAAAAACATCTTCAAACAAGTTCCTAATTCTTTCACGTTCTTCTGTGGTAGTTGTTTGCCAGACGAGTCAAGTCGCGCTATGCATATCAAGTTGCTACTAACTATAAACTAAGCTAAAATGCTGTAAATCCTTCTTCCGGGGCTTATTCAGTCGTTCATGCAAATTAGTTTGTCACTGAGCCATAGGTTTCGTATCTGTGTGTATTGGTGAAACTAGGCTCACAAGGTTAACCCTACAGCGCGACTTATGTCGCGACAACCAGTGAGGGACATGACGTCGTGGCGCGACTTATGTCGTAACAACCAGCGTAAGGGTTAATTATTGGGTTTTTTGGGGGGGTGGGGATGGGGGGGTGGAGGAGTGTTTGCTGCCTTGAGCTTTCACATTTGGGAGAAGTGAAAAGTAATTGATCATCCTGTTCTGTTTGATTGTTGGATGGATACATTTTTAAATGACCAGAACAGGATGGTAAGGAATGGATCTCCTCAGCCCGTGTGTTCAGAAGGGTAATGCTCAGTCATCTGTTACATGAATTGGTTGTTCGATACTGATTTATAGCTATGGTTTTGTAAAGGAGGGTTTGGGTTAGGGGTAGCTGGCTGAACCATAATGATTCATTGTGTGTATGCTGTGCAGAGTTCATTTGATTTAGGGCCATCGTTCATGGATGAGGTGCTGAAAGCGCTGAATGAGAAAGAGAAGCAAGCCGAAGCTGCCAGATCCCCCGCCTTTAACGGCTGCGACTTTGGCGATGACATTGACCCCAACCGGGTGAACCTGGATGACAAGACACCGTTGGCTGAAGATGAGAAGACGCCTGTGTTCGAAGAAAAAGGATTTGGTTACGCACAGAGCTCGGTGCCTTTCAAACAACGAGCATCACCCCCACCCCTCCCAGCCAACCCTCCTCGTGTGGTTAGTGACTTTACTGGTTGGATGTCAGTGTGTATGTGTGTGTGTGTGTGAGACCTTATTACATGATCAGGCTCTGATTCGTTAGTTTTGTTGGGCCGTGACTCTGAGGTGAGTGGTGTGACTTTGGCAGAGTAATTATAATAGTACTTTGGTTCTTACTTGTCTGTTTGTTTTTGTTGGTTTTTTACCTTGATTCCATCGTAATTGTCTTCTTTCTGTGCACGGTTGATAAGCAGTCTGTTTCTCTGCACTTGAGAGTTGACTTCAGCACGGTCTTGATATGGCCCTTTGCAGTTTGCTGAGCTCTAAGCAACATTCTCTCTCTCTTTCTCTCTGTTTCTTTGGGTGATAACTCGGTTTTTTTAAATTTTTTTATCATTAATGAGTGATGTGCTGGTTTGCAATTCATGTCTGGCTGAGATGGCTTACACTTACAGCTGGTACAGCTTGTAGCATTGCTTACAACACAACATCTGCACCCTGTTTTGCCTGATACGGCTTGCAGCATTACTTACAATTGTACACCTGTACTCCACTTTGTTGGATATGGCTCGCAGCATCACTTTGGATGATACACCCGTACTTACCATGTTTGGTGTGGCTGTCATCATCATTTAGCATAGTACACCTGTACTGTGCCTTCCTTTACAGCATGACTTGAGATGGTACACTTGTGCTATGCCTTGTTTGATAGGGCGTACAACATCGCTTAAGGCGTACAACATCACTTAATGGTACATGTGTGCTCTGCCTTGTTTGATAAGGCTTACAGCATCACTTAATGGTACATGTGTGCTCTGCCTCATTTGAAACAGGTTACAGCATCACATGTGGTGGTAAACCTATAGTCTGTTTTGTTTAATGTAGCTTGCAGCATCACTTACAATGGCATACCTCCACATGCCTTGTTTGATGTGGCTTTCAACATCACTGAGATAGTACATGTGCACTTTGCCTTTTTTTAACACGGCTTCCAACATCATTCAGGATGGCATACGGGTACTCTGCCTTTTTTGATATGGGTTACATCACTGAGGATGGTAAACTTGTACTATACCTTAATTTCATCTGGCTTACATTATTATTTAGGGTGATACATCGCTGCCCTGTTTAATATGGCTTACAATATTATTTAGCATGGTATAGCATCACTGAAGATGGTACATGTGCACTCTGCCCAGTTACAGCATTACTTAGGGTGCATCTGCACACTGCCTTCTTTGTTAAGGCTTTCATCATCCCTATGAACAGCATATCTATACTCTTAACATAACTAACAGTATAAGACAGGATGGTTCACCTGTACTCTTGTCTTGTTGGGGAAGGATTACAATATCACTTCAGATCATTCGTCAAGTCAAGCTTGCACAGCATACTCTGGCAAAGGTGGGTACACCGGCACTCTGCATTGCTTGAGTTGAAATACAGTACTTTTGTGGTACACCTGCACTATGCCATGTTTTCAGCATCACTCAGGTTGGGTACCTCTGCACTCTGCCTGGCAGGGCTTACAGCTCGATTTAATAAAGATATAAATTCTTGCATGAGCTAAGCACTACCTTCATGAATACATGTAAACTCTTGTGTGTTTGGTAAACCATAACATGTTTTGGAAGCACATTTGCACTCAACCTGGTTGAATACCAGACATTGCTTCCAGCACCATTAAGGATGGAGAATGACGTGTCTGAATTATGGCCTATAGCATCTTTGCCTGCCATAGCTTTTGACAGGACATGAAATGGTATATCAGTTCTTTGCTTGGCAAAGCATGTAGCATTAGCTACGATAGGTTTCATATGTGTTCTGCCTGGCTTGGGATGGGAACATCTGAACTTTGTCTCATGTGCATATCTGTATTCTTCTGTCTCTGCCATACATTATCATTTTTTTTTAGGAATTGTCTTTGTTAAGGTAGCAGTATCACTTGGGGTTGGATAAACCTGTGTACTGTCTGGCCTGACTTTCATGTATGTTGAGAATGGATGCAGTTCATATCTGGCTGGCATGGCTAACAGCACCACTTGGGTATACAGTTTCCATGTTGCAGAGTGTCAAAGGGGTCACTTCACTCTTTGATGCAAGGCTTGTACTCTCTTTACATTGTCTGTACCAACGTGTGAAGGGGTCACTGTTTGGTTACTCATATTACCCTCAGACGACTTTGTGACCCTTCATACTGAAGAAGAATGGAAACTCCCTCTCAGAGCATGCCTCCAGGGGCATTGCCTGCCAAAGAACCCAAGATTCCATGAGACACACAAATGACCTGTTGCCATGGTACAGTGGTCATCATTGCAGACCTGTGGCTGCCTGAGAGGTGATTGGTTCAAATCACTTTAAATGATTCCTTTTTTTTTCTTTCTCTTTTTTTTTTGTTGTCGATTATTTCAGTCCTAGCTGGCTCCTGTTCAGAGTTGAATGGGCGGGGTACTCAAATGTGAAAGTCAGAACACCACCACAAGCAAGTTCAGCCGCTTAATGGATGTGTCTGCGTTAATTTCTTGACCACCTATCTGTATCTGTCTGGCCTAGTTGGTGCTGGGATATGTTGTGAAAGGAAGTATAGGGTACAGCCTTGCTATGTAGTTTCAGATTAGAATGGAACTCCATTAGCATCCTTATTGATCATTGTTTAACACACAAAAAAAGAAAATTCTGTGGCCATGCTCTCATTGTGACCTCGGCTTCAGTTTCCTTTCCGTGTGTGTGACCATTGTGTGAGTTCATGTCAACATCATCAGCAAGTTCAAAGGAACTGTCATTAGATGGACCTTATGAGGGGTGTCATCTGGAGGTCGATATTAACCGACACTTATCTCAGCGACTTAGCAATAAATGTGATTAGAAGGGGGCTTAATGGTTCACATTCTGTGTATGTCAGATCAGAACAGGTAATTTGTAAGTCACCAAAGTGATTCAGCTGTAGGAGTCTTTGCTGCCTTTTAGAGTACCTTTGAAATGACCAGCTGATGTTTGTAGCAATCCTTCATCAGCTTCTGTGAGGGGTTTTCTCATTCTTTGTGGGAATGTTTTTATTTGGCATCCCTATGGTTGGCACCCTTGTGACTATCACTACCTCCGTCTGGACAGATTCAAAGGCACTGATGTGATGTCTTTATGTTTGTGGTGTCTGCAGATTAAACTGATGTTATGTTGAATATGATTTCTGTCGTCATTTCATGTGAGATGTTGACTGATTGGTGTCTTCAGAATGGTGAGATGTTATACTGACTGTGATTGGTGATTTCAAATTGATGTGATGCTATGTTGACTAAGATTGATATTTCTAAATTGATGTGATTTCAGATTGTAAAAAGTAATTTGTGTATGTATTGTATTGAAGTAAGTATGGTGACTTAGTGGTGTTTGTTTATTTTGATTGTGTGGATGGCTGTTGTTAGTCATGCACTGATACATGTGTTGTGTAGTGTTGATGTGTAGTTTGTTCAGTTGATGACATGTGTAATAGTGATTCCTGTTGATGTGATGAAACAGCTCATTGAAGATCATTATATGTTGTGTTCACAGTTATAGGATATGGCTCATATTGATGGTCTGCATCTAGTTATGAATGATGCTGAAGTTGATTTTGTTTGTTTGCTTTGCTTATTAATTCACACACGGGCATGCGGACACAAACATACATGTATACACATGAGTGCAAACATATATTGCTACATTCACAATCATTTGCACACAGATACTCACACAGACATGCACATGCACACACGCACACATGCACGCACATGCGCGTGCACACTCACGGAGGATCATGCATGCACTCATGCACACACATTGAATGACCTGCTGTGTCCCACAGTGAGCCTTGTGAGGAGAGCTTTGCCTGCCCCAGTAACCTGACAGTGTGCTGTGCTAACATTGCAGGACGTGCCGCGAGAAAAGAAACAGGCCAAAGTCAAACCCATGTCGGCCTCAGAGGAGAAGATGATGGAGGACGCCATCACGCTGGCCAACGAAGTGACAGCCACGCGTGCCCAGCGTCACAGCCAGTCCCAGAGCCCTCCTCAGAGTCCCACCTCTGAGAAGGCCGCCATGGACTTTCCTGACTCCGTTCTGGACCCTTCTCCCAGCCTCATCTGCAAGCTGAAAAACTCTATACGGCGCAGTCCCAAAACAGAACGCAAACGGACTTTTTCGGATGACCACCCTCCTAAAGGAGACGTGGAAGAGGACTTTCCCCCTGGTGCGCAGGAAGCCTACAATGCTCTGGTGGTTAGAGGCTCCGACAAGCAGGGGGACAAAGAGGACCAAGCTGCTGAAGAGAGACTGTCTGTTTCCAGTGACGCTGTCTTCACCTCAGAGTTGGGGGACAGCCACCCTGCAGAAGCCAGGGTTCCCTCTGTGGGCGCTTCACAAATACATGTGTCTTCCTCCAAGGGCTCAGGAATGCCGCAGCCACCCCCCAGACCTATGCCAAAGCCCAGGCTGGACTCCAAGAAATCAGACCTGCCCATACCCAAACCCCGACCAGAAATCATCCAGCGAGTGGAACCCATACGAAGGCCCCCAGATTCCCCAGAAGTCCCTCTGAAAGAGAAGGATTCGCAGATCCCTGTTTTGGCCACACGCAAAGAGAGCTGGTCAGACAGCAAGGAGCGTGAGAGAGAACAGCTGAAGAAGACCATTGAGATTGTGCGCATGGAGTCCCCCGCCAGGGAGGAGGTGTTCAGCGCTGGGCCTGACCTGGACACCAAGGAATCCACCCCGGAACCCGACTCAGACTCCACGCGGCAGTCGTCGGCATCGGAGGGGGGAGAGTCCTCTACTAAAGTGATGTCGCTGTTTGAGGAGGACTTCAGTGAACCCTCCCCCCGTGAAATCATGTCCAAGCTGGCCAGGGAGAGCCGCATGCGCCGCAATATGGACCACCAGAGGGTGCTGTCTGGGGAGAACCAGGACACCCAAGCAGCATCCATGACACGGGCACGTCGCGAGCCATCGGGCATTCCCGCCAAGATGACGGCGCCCCCTGCTGAGGAAGCGGACAGAGACGAGGAGGAGGTGGACACCAACCCACTGCGTATGCTGCGAGGGGGCGCTATTCCCATTCGCACCAGCAGAGGGGCAGGTAACTCTTCCAGCAAGAGCTCGGGGTCCGCTTTGCATTATCCTAAGTTTGGTTTCCAGAGCGCTGGGTTCAGGGAGGGGGGTGAGGAGAGGGGGTCGATGCAGGCTGCTCCCCATTTGCCTCCTCGAACCCGGAGTGTAAGCAGTGATGCGGAGGTTGGAGTGCCCTCTTCGCCGAGGCCTCAGGACGGGCATGAGGCAGTGCCCACTGTGCCTCCAAGGACCCCTCTTCGGCAGCATAGCATGCCCACGTTGAACTCCCGACCCAGAGAGCGCCGTCATCCTCTGGTGTATAACAAGACTTCTGAGTGTGACTCCCTCTCCCTGACCCCTCCCCTTAGCAGCAGCAGTACTGACCCCACCACCCCGCCCCTGCCAGCCAGCAATTACTCTGCTTCTTTTGACGCTTCTTCCTCCCTGCCTTCTCCTTCCCAGCAGGCTTTTCTTCCTTCTATTTCTTTGCATGATGAACCCTGTCCCCCCGATCTTCCCCCTGCCCCAGCTCGTCCTCGCCCCCACCCCCTCACCCTGGCCATGCAGAACAACGTGGTTCCCAACACAGGAGCCTCTCTGTCCGTGCGTTCCGACCTGGCCTCCCACCATTACTACGGTGTGGATGAGAGCACTCTGGACAGCACGAGCCCCTCTGCCTTTCTCTCCAGCAGACGGCCCCTTCCACATGTCCCCCCCTCCCCCCACTCTTCATCGGCACCCTCCTGTTCCTCAGGGAGCAGCCGGCAAAGTGCGTATGGCCGCAAGTTTGCTCCTCACAGTGTGCAGTGCAGCCTGGAACAGCTGGGCTTTTACAACCAGCATGACCCTTTCTGGGGTCAGACCGTGCTGCTGCCTGACAGGACGCCAGCCCTAGACAGCACCGCCAGCTCCGAAGAGGTGTCCCCCCTTCTGCTGGTCAACTACAAGAACTCCGATAATGTCAGCTATGAAGACTTGCTTGACTTTGGACTGGATAGGTAATGGAGTTTCTCAAATCCCTCCCTGCACCCCTCCGTCCCCCCACCTGTTGCTAGTGTGTCTGTCTCTCTCTCCTCACTGTCTCGCTCCACATGGATTCTGAGGCGGCTGTTGTTTGCTAGATTCATTTCCATGCCAGTTTACAATCATCACCTGCTGTTCTGTGTCTGTGTCTGGTTTTCCACACATAACCTGTATCAGTCTGTGATGGCGGTCACTGTCTGTGTATGATTTCCACACATAACCTGTTTCAGTCTGTCACAGCAGTCAGTGTCAGTGTATGATTTCCACACCTCACTTCTTGATCTACAACAAGCTGTCCTACGACTGTTACTTCAGTCTGTTCTGCCGTGTACTGCCATCAGCCTCTTGTAATTAATGCTTCCAAGTCTGAAATGGGTAGTCACATACTTCCTGTGTCACTGTAGGTCTTATTACACAACTAATTAAAGTTGTGCACAGCCATTTGTGGAGGTCACCAGGTCTACAGAGTTTGAGGAAGGTTTCGCTTTGATTATGAGGTGTCTTACTGCAGGGAATGAAATATGGGCTACATCTGTCTGTCTTGGTCTGGAGGGCATATTCGTTAAGGATAAAATGTTAACACTGTTGGCGCTGTCCAAGCTGTCGTGCCATAGGTGGCCTCAGTGGGAGCGGATGGGAGTCTTCTGATAAAAGAAAAAATAATTTTTTGACCTTAAGCAGTGATTATATGTTATCAAATTCTAGACACCTGAGGACTTATCCCAAAATGATGCTCTTGAACCAGTCCACAGGGAAAGTTACTCAGATACTGAGATGTGAAAAAAGAAAACACACACCTGATCTGTCAGTAGCCGCGTCTTTTCATGCAACATATCAGTTCACTACTTTTTGTTGAAAATTCAGTATCCAATAATATATCACCATAGGCACATTTTTCTGTATAGAGCGTCCACGCTTCCTTAGTTCACACCAGGTTTTGTCCAATCGCCACACATTGTCACCTGGTAACCAAAGGTTGCTGGAGTTCATCACTCTTTGAGAAAGAAGGCTGAAAGTGACAGGACTGCATGGCAGAAGTCAGCAGTTCATGATAAGCTACTGCATTGCTCCACTATCTTCAGAGACCAACAGGTCACCATTTAGCTGTGAACAGATCCCCTAGTTGACAAAGATCAGTTGATTGATAATCTACTACATTGCTCAGCAATCTGTAGAGATCGCCAGGTCGTCATTTAGCTGTGAACAGATCCCTTAGTTGACAGAGATCAGTTGATAATCTACTGCATTGCTCCACAATCTGTAGAGACCAACAGGTCGTCATTTAGTTGTGAACAGATCCCCTAGTTGACAGAGATCAGTTGATAATCTACTGCATTGCTCCACAATCTGTAGAGACCAACAGGTCGCCCTTTAGCTGTGAACAGATCCCCTAGTTGACAGAGATCAGTTGATAATCTACTGCATTGCTCCACAATCTGTAGAGACCAACAGGTCGCCCTTTAGCTGTGAACAGATCCCCTAGTTGACAAAGAACAGATTTATTTTTTTCAAGATACCTCCATTGCTATAAAGGGATGGTATGTATTTAATTCATGCATAGTGAGCATATATATGGTACAAACTGGATTCATCGTATGGGAGAATGTAATGAGTTTGTTAAAGAGCCCGTGCAGTTGACAGACCGATGCATATATTTGATGGAAGGAATGATACAGAGGGGTGCAGGGCTTTTCAAAATCTGGAGCAGAAAAATTGTTTTGCTTTTCTCCAGATATTAAAAACACTCTTCAGCAGGAAATTAAAAGATTAATTTGAAACTAATTTCATATCAAGTCCTTGATTTGATTTTTCAATGATAATGCTCAAGAGATAAACAAAATAAAAATTGAAAAAAAGAAAAAGGTACTTGGCAAAATAGTGATGTCGGTATCTTCAGATGAATCTCTGAAAACTGTTAGCAAAATTGCTGAAAATAAGAATGGCTGGAAGAATGAGTAGTGAAAAACGTGAGTTGAGACTTGTGTAAGCCAGCAGATTGATGTTGCTCGTGTGTAAACATTATTTTATGCCATGTGTTTTGAAATGATCTCCAGTGGGAACAAGATATCATTATATGAATGATCCAGGCCACATCATGAAAGCATGAGCTACGATAATCAACAACATGAAGCTTGAGGAGGCCCTCACTGTGACTTGGACCAATACAAAACAAAGAAAGAGAGGGGAGATAAACAGTCTTAAACTTTGTTTGATTTTAGTTGTAACCTCTGGGTTCAACATTGGTACCCTACTCTGTTCATAGCTCTGTTAATCAAACATTGATGACCTTACTCTGCTTGTAGTTCTGTTATTTTATTCAAGCTGTCACTGTGTCGGTTGTCATATATAGTCAATGAATATCATCAATAGGTTCAGGAAAAATTAACATAAATAGATATAAGGAATATACAGTTGGTAGGATGGAACCTGTAGTAGATAGGAGGAACATACAGTTGGTAGGTTAGAATCTGTAGTAGATATGAGGGACATATAGTTGGAATGATGGAAAATATAGTAGGTATGAGGGACATAATTGGTGTGAAGGAACATACGGTAGATATGAATTGGTATATATTTTGATAGAAGGGAGTTTTTTGGTGTTGCTGTCTCATCATCCGTGGCTCCTTCAGTGGTGTTACTCCCACGCCACTTGTCCTGACTGCCTCATACATAGCCACACCCAGGTTCATCCCATTGCAGAAATAAGAGTTGCAGGAGAGGCAGACAGTTGACAGAAGGGATGTACAGTTGGTGACATGGGACATGCATGGATGCTATCAGCTGATTCATTCAGCAGACTTTATTCACAAGGTGAATATCAGCATACTGTACCTATGGTGTGTTGGGATCAGGTCAGCTGTTAGGGTTTTATGAATTCAGCATCGCTTGCAATTTCAATTTGTTTGAGCCAAACAGTACCGCTGATAAAAGTTTTAAAAAAATATTAAAAAACTGTGGAGCAACCCTTCCACCCATAAGCATGTAAAATAATTGGGTGAATGGGAACAAGGAGTTGAGGCAACAGAAAAATGAATTCCCAGATTAGCAAGTTGAATAAGGAATAGAAAGCTGGAGAATGAAATGTGTGTGGCGCGCATGCGCGCACGTACACAACACACGCCACACACACACACACACACACACACACACACACACACCAGAAAACAAAAACCACTTGATAATTAGGCTGAATGAATACAGGAGACTGGTAACTGGTTTCCGATTGACCAGGCAGAAGACAGGAGCGGGGTGTGCGAAAAAAAGTGCTACTATTAACCTGAATAAAGACAGACAGACCCATCATCACTCTTAAAATTAAAAGACTGAAAGGATCATTAATAACATGAATAAAGACAGAAAGGTCCACCAATCACCTGAACGAAGGCAGAAAGATCCACCAATCAACAGAAAGAAGACAAAAAGGCACACCAATCAGCTGAAAGAAGACAAAAAGGCACACCAATCACCTGAATGAAGACAGAAGGGCCCACCAATCACCTGAATGAAGACAGAAGTGCCCACCAATCACCTGAATGAAGACAGAAGGGCCCACCAATCACCTGAATGAAGACAGAAGGGCCCACCAATCACCTGAATGAAGACAGAAGGGCCCACCAATCACCTGAAGGAAGACAGAAGGGCCCACCAATCACCTGAATGAAAACAGAAGGGCCCACCAATCACCTGAAGGAAGACGGAAAGGTCCACCTATCACCTGAAAGAAGATGAAAGATCCACCAGTCACCTTGAGTAAAGATGTAAATATCCACCAGTCACCTGAAAGAAGACAGGAAGATCCACCAATCACTTGAATGAAGACAGAAATGCCCACCAATCACATGAATGAAGACAGGAAGATCCACCAATCACTTGAATGAAGGCAGGAAGATCCACCAATCACTTGAATGAAGACAGGAAGATCCACCAATCACATGAATGAAGACAGGAAGATCCACCAATCACATGAATGAAGATCCACCAATCACATGAATGAAGACAGGAAGATCCACCAATCACATGAATGAAGACAGGAAGATCCACCAATCACTTGAATGAAGACAGGAAGATCCACCAATCACATGAATGAAGACAGGAAGATCCACCAATCACATGAATGAAGACAGGAATATCCACCCATCACTTGAATGAAGGCAGAAATGCCCACCAATCACCTGAAAGAAGACAGGAAGGCCCACCAGTCACCTGAAAGGAGACAGAAAGGTCCACCAGTCACCTGAAAGGAGACAGAAAGATCCACCAATCATCTGAAAGAAGACAGAAAGATCCACCAATCACCTAACAGAAGACATAACAATCCACCAGTCACTTGAATAAAGACAGAAATCCACCAATCACGTGCTTGTAGAAAATATGCTCATTTTCATTAAATAGTACACCAAAAGTAGTTTTAGGGTAGACAGGTCTGTGTTGATGTAGACAGGTGATACTGATACTTTTAACATAATAACTAGTAATGTAGTATTCCACTCTGTGATGCAAACAATGTACGTTTGCCGCAGCATGGTTTAAACTTTCTTGGAGTACTCCTGTTTCGTAGAAAATACTCTTTATTTTGGATTTGGAATACTCTTTAAGTCAAATTTTGGGGTAAACAGGTCTGAAATCAGCCTGAAAATACGAGAAAAATCAATGTGAATAAAGTAGCCTGGAAATAAGAGAGAGAAATCAATAACATGAATGAATTAGCCTTGAATTGACACTGGTAATTTGTATGAATGAAGATTTGAAAGGATCATCAATAACCTTAAGTTAAAAAAAAATGCAAGAAAGACTAGAGAACTTGCCAGAATAGTTGGAAAGGACCCTTAAACGAATACCTGCCTGTAGAGAAAGGATCAGTCATAACCAAAATGAATGAAGACAGGAAAGGACCAATGACTTTAGTGAATGAATGAAGACAGGAAAGAACCATTATAACTGGATTGAATGTAGACTGGAGAGACACACTTGTAACTTAAATGACTGAATGAAAACAGGTAAGAGCCACCAGTAACTCAAGTGAGGAACAGGAGAATAAGTAGAAGGAAGTTTGCACTGTCCTGGCAGAAGGATGCCAAGTGCTTTCCCTTGTTTTTGTTAGTTCAGGAAGATTCCCTTGAAACAAGCAAAAAAAGTCCATTCGCACATTACACTTGGAAGTTCTATCTTGTTTGATGATCCATTTGCATGGCCATGTTGTTTGGAAGATCTGTTTGCGCTGTGCTATGTTTGATTGGAAGATGCTACTGCATGGTTATGTTGATTGGAATTTCTGTGTGCCCTGTTTTGTTGTATTGGAAGATCCTTTGCATGTTCATTTCATGCCATTTCTATGATGAGTTTCCATTGTCCTCTGTTTAGTTGGTGTATTTGTCCATTCCGCATGGTACACCCTACCCACCTACATCTGTCTGAACAGAACTTGTAAGTGCTAGAGTTTTACAACTGACCCTCTTTATTTGCATTCCAAAACTTTAACCCTCAGATGCAGAAATGTGAATAAGTGAGTCTGAATCCTTTTATTGGCTCCTATTCCTTATTTTAATGGTAACCACAACAGTTGACTTCCAAAGTTCTACATTGAAAAAACCTCATTCATCACTTTTTTGTTTTCGTTTTTTTTTGGAAGAAGCTTGTTTACATGGGTGCAACGCATTGAGTTTTTGATGGAAATCAGTCTTTTTGCAATAGCCCAAAACAGCAGTTTGGTCTAATCCACAAAACAAACATTTGAAAGCGAGAGGCAAATAGTAATCATGCAGGAAAATGTTTATTTTTTCCACCAGAAAAGGAGAACCTGTGAGAACTGTATGGAACAAATCACCTTTTGTTGTCAAGCATTAACATTGGGGGGGGGGTGTCAGGGTTTTGGCAGTTGTACCCATGTATTCAACTCTCAAAGTTATTTTTTTTTAATTTTAAAACAAACATGTTCAGTTTTCAGATTGTTTAGATTCATGGTTATGAGGTGTATCAGCATGGTGTTTTGAAGACATGTGTTGTGGTGTATGTGTTTGTGTGAGTGTGTGTGTGTGTGTGTGTGTGTGTGTGTGTGTGTGTGTGTGTCTCCAGACTTGTGTATGTGCCTATATGTCTCTATATGAGTCTGTGTGAATGTTTTATATTGAAGCATAGACACGATTGGAGGTGTTGCCTTGATGTTCAATATTGAAACTTCCTTTGTGTCATGTCAGTTCATGTTTGTGTAATCCTGTTACTGTCTTCTGGTGTTTGAGTTCGTACTACAGGTTTTGTGTCAAAATATCTTGCTAAATCTTCGAACATAACTTCAAAATTTGTATATGCATGCCCATGAAAATTCCACACTCTTTTGTGACCTAAAAGCCACTTGAGTGGGTTGTATCTAGAAAGTCTTCTGAAGTTTTGTGTAGCTAAATTAGGAACCATTTGGTTTTATAACACAGTAACCATTCATTGGTGATGTATCTAGTAAGTCTTCCACCATCATCATCTTGTTTAACCCGTTCGCTGCTTGAAAATGTTACAAACAAAGGCTTTCCCAGTGCCAGGGAAATCTAATGATTTGGGGGTAATAATTAACAAAAAATTCTAGCTCAGAAACTACAAAAGATATAACAATGAAATATATATGATTTTTGAAGGAAATTGAATGAAGATTTTGAATCTGGGCTTCTTTTGTTTTAATTTTGATAATAAAAAAGTATTTAGGCAATTAGATTTGGATAGATTTTTTTGCACGATCAAAAGCATATGTATTTACCACTACATCTTCACATCCAAACAAGAACACAAAGCAAAAAAGTTGAAAATAAAGTTTGTATTGTCACACTACACCTGTAAATGAAAGTAAAACAGTTTAGAAGTCTATCAAGACGCTCACACTCTATGCAGACAGGTCAGTCCACGACCACGCCCCCCTCTCCCCACCACGCCCCCTTGCTGGACTTCAACCCTCTCTTTCACTGCTCCTCTTCCCCTACCTTTCCCTCTGCCCCGTGCCACGCCGCGAGCAGGCCGCGCTCCCCTCTTGCGCTGACTATCACGTCACTGACCACTGGCACGCAGTGCAGAGTACACACTAGGCGAGCTCGTTCGACGCTGGCAAACCAGTCAGCTGAACACACATTGAGGTCACACAGCCCGACACAATAACTGACGAATACGGTCGGCAATTCCATCACTATCATCATCTCACCTTCATGCTCGAGTGAGTCGTTGAATAAAAGATTATTGTCTTTGTCAAAAATCATTAGCAGAGCCTGCTCAGCTGTGTAAATATGTTGATTTGGTCGCTGCGCTTGTCGAAGGTTGTGCCGCCATCTTTGCAAGCGAGACAAAGTGCTGGCTGGTCATCCAGTCAGTGATGAGAATAAATGGGCTTTCCCCTCACGTGTGGTCATTTACATATCATTTTAATACTACAGACATATAAGGCTTACTACGCACACTCTATTTAAGTCCGTTGATAGAAATAGTAACGAATGAAAATTCAAGAAAAATGCATGACGTCAGTGGACGGCCCATAGGCACTGGGAAAGCATTTTTAATGTGGCGTCGGCTGACGGCTTAAAGGCACTCTATGGGTTAACAGAGAAACCACTAGTCAGTGGTGTGTCTAGTAAACTTGTCTTCAACTGTTAGCGTCTATGTGTAACAGCTACCATTTGTTGGTGGTGTATATTTTAAGTCATTGCTGTTGACGTTGTGTGTAACATAGCAACCATTTGTTAGGGGTGTGTCGTCTTGTGTAACATAGCAACCATTTGTTGGTGGTGTGTCGTCTTGTATAACACAGCAACCATTTGTTAGTGGTGTGTCTTGTATAACATAGCAACCATTTGTTAGTGGTGTGTCGTCTTGTGTAACATAGCAACCATTTGTTGGTGGTGTGTTATTTTGTGTAACATAACAACCATTTGTTGGTGGTTTGTTATCTTGTGTAACATAGCAACGATTTGTTAGTGGTGTGTCGTCTTGTCAAACAAAAAACCATTTGTTAGTGGTGTGTTGTCTTGTGTAACATAGCAACAATTTGTTAGTGGTGTGTCGTCTTGTGCATAACATTGAAACCATTTGTTGGTGGTGTGTAGTCTTGTCAAACAAGAAACCATTTGTTAGTGGTGTGTTGTCTTGTGTAACATAGCAACCATTTGTTGGTGGTGTGTCATCTTGTGTAACATAGGAACTATTTGGTGGTTGTGGGTCCTCTAGTATAACATAGCAACCATTTGTTGGTGTAAGTTGTAGATTTCCACTGTCGGCGTCTTGTTTAATGTAGCAACCATTTGTTCGTGGCATGTCTGTAAGTCTTCCACTGTCAGTGTCTTGTGTAGCATAGCAACCATTGTCAGCGGTGTATTTAAAAAGCCTTCCCCTATCACTGTGTCTTGCATTACCAAGTAACCATCTGTTTGTGGTGTCAGCCTACCCAGTTGAATTTCCCGTGTAAATGTAGTAGCTCACTGTAGTAAACAATCAGTTATTGGTGTTGTATCCTGTGCTTGTCTTTCCTAGTCAGTGACTACTTTGCAACCATGTAGTGGTCATGTATAGATCTGGTAAATCTTTTCTAGTCAGTATCTTGTATAAGTTGGTGAGCACTGTAATCTTGGTAAGTTGGTTAGCATTGTGATGGTGTACAGACCTAGTAAGTCTTCACTGATCAGTATTTCACACACCTTAGAACCACTTGGTGGTGGTGAACTTAGTAAGTCCTCAGTCAGCCTGTGTGTGCGCTGCTGAGGGATTCTGTGTGTGTTGACCTTTGTGCATGCTGCATCGTCTTCATGGCACAACACAGAATCTGCATGTTCTGTGGATGGCATACTTTTCACATAGCAAGCTTTGGGTTCTCTGGGTCAACCCTTAATTTTCATCATCTAAAGTTGTGGAACAAGTTCATGGCAAGACTTTCACACGCTGGGGTTTGTGTCCTCAGGATAGGTGTCGCGTTGACTGTGTATGAGCTTCTGTAATGAGTTTTGTCTTGAGAATATGCTCGTGTGGAGTAGTAACTTTCTTGCATATATCTAGCTTTGGATCATTAGGGCAGCTTTTTTTGTTTTAAGTTTTGTCTTTTGATGTTTAATGTTTTGCTTCAAGTTAATTTTTACTGGATCAGTAACAAGTTGATACATATCGGTGTCAAAAGTTTACAGTGAACACAAAGCCGATACCAGGAAATCCCCTTGGTGTGTGTACAGTCAGCTGGGATATAAAAAGTAAAATGTAGGCAATCAGCTTGGAATTTACTTGTGTGGAGTTCCAGGATCCTGCAAGTGCAGTGAGGCAGCAGACATGAAATCAGCCTGTATCAATGTATGGTCTGGGTAAAGTTTGCTTGTATTGAGCATAAAACACAAAAGCACATTAGTGTATAGTGTAAGTTTATAAAGTGAACAATGTGAAAAGGTGTACAAACCCTGCAGGTTATTTCTCTGTTCATCCCCAGCAACATCAGTATTCTTTTTCCTTCTCTGTTGTCACACTGGTCATTGACATTTCCCAGTTGTGAAACTGTATGGGATGAAGTGTTTCATTGTCTGCTTATTATGATGCCCCGTAGGGTTCAGCATGTTTCTCAGCTGCTCTGGTGGTTATCATTAGTGCTGTTAGTGTTTTAGTGTGGTGTATGATGGAGTCAATCACCTGCATGACATTAGTAGCTCAGCTAGATTGTATCTTGTTTTGTTGTCATCAGTTTAGCCATTTCTTGCTTCTTTGTGCATGATTTGATGTTTGCATTATGCTGATAACTTTGCCCATTTCCTTTTGTTGGCAGTATGCAGCTGCCCTCTTAGTTTGTGGGGAGGAAAAAAGAACAAAATCCACAATGCAATCACCTGAAAATCTGTTTACTTTCTCACCTGAAGTTTCCAGTTACTGACATCGAGCTTCTTTCTGAAGTCTGTCATCACAAGTTTGCTTTGTTGTTGTTTTAAACTGTGTCGCGCATAGAAGGGATAACAAAGCGGTTGACAAAGCTTTCTGTGCCAAACTGTGTTGTCCATCTGTTTTTCATAAATGAAAAAGTCTTGACAAATGATCAAAATTTGATCAGGATTTCTGAATGCTGAATCCTGTTCCAAATGAAAACAATTCAGAAATGCTATACAGAGTTTTCTGTCCGTTCAGATTAATATTCAGTCAGTCTAAAATATCCCGCAAAATTTTAGTCTGTCCAGCTAAGCTGACAGATAATTATAGTTCTAGTGCTATAATTAGCTTGATAGTGTTAGTACAAGAACTCTCTCAAGTTTTCTCTTGCTCTGATTAGTTTCTCTTGCTCTGATTTTGCTGTTCAGTCTGTTGGTGGTCAAAACATATGGGTTCAATCTTTCATTTTGTGATCTGTATGCAACCCTGAAAAAAAAAAGGGTTTTGACATTTTCTGATATGGAATCTTAACTTTGGCAGCATTCAAGGCAACAAGGTTATCAGTTGACTTACCGAAGTGACACCACTGTCTGTCTCAAAATGGTTTCACTGACTTTCGTTCCGTATCAAGATTTTGAACAGAGTTCAGCTGTATGTAATGTGCAATACATCTTGCAAAATGATGGGATGCAGCAGCTGTATTCATGACTTGATGATGTTGTGGCTGTTGGCAGTGTCCATACTGTGACAGACTTTGGGGTAATCAGGGAGCTCCTAAGCTTGCTGCCCTCAATTGTGGCCATCAGAGTGGAAGTGTTCTCTCCACTCCAGTCCTCATTTTCCATCTAAGGAAGTCTTCACTTGGCCTCTCTGATGTCCACTTTTCACAGTACTATAACTTGTTGGCTGAGGTTGGACAGATGGACAGCTGGAATGCATGCCCCTGTCAGGTGAACTTACAAGGCGTTCCTGTCTGCTTACAGATTGGTGATTTTCTGCCCAACATGGTGATTTGTATTGCATTGTATGTGATTCATGGGATGCTGAGTAGATGTCTGAACAATTCATTGCTTTGGTTGGAGTTTTTGTTCAAGACCTGAGGTCTGTCTCTCACATCAGTATAAGTGTGGCTGCCAATATAGTTTTCTCAATACTTACAAATCTGGTGTTCTGTTGAGTCCAGCTTCATTTTGCGACTTCTTTGTTAAGCTGAGGATTGTCCGTGCTAATGAAATACCCTGTGTACTTGAGCTATACCAGCACTTTCAATGTGTGCCTTGGATGTCGACTTCTACAGAATGGGAGAGAAGAGAAGCCTTTTGAAACCTGTCTGGTCTTTCTCACCGAATTCCTCTGTCTTCACCCAGAAAAGAAGAAACATCCATGAAGATCCTGGACATTAGGTTAGTGGACCAACTAGACAGAAGGACCTTTCAGATAGTCTGGACCAGAATGTTATTGTCC
The DNA here is from genome assembly GCA_033310375.1 of Conus canariensis. Classification (NCBI taxonomy): domain Eukaryota; kingdom Metazoa; phylum Mollusca; class Gastropoda; order Neogastropoda; family Conidae; genus Conus; species Conus canariensis. The sequence continues at coordinate 11,764,628 of CM065731.1, forward strand.
CGATTGTCTGGTAAAAACAGGGAAGACTGGACAGACCCTATACTGGTGGAAGAGTGCAGGATCTCCATGATAGGAATGTGCCCCTGTGATGATTCCTTCGTCTGCCTGTGGAATGCTGGGACTTCAGTGACCTCACGCACAACCACTTCACAGCCGATTTGGTGAAGGCCGACGACCCCACCGCTGCCATCACAATCCTGCCCCCCTCCACCCTGATCCTCGTCCCTCTTTCCACACCATTTTTTTTTTTTTTCTGGTCTCCATAAGACATTTATAAGAAAAAACCATCATTTTGAAATAACTGTCACCGAAAGGAATTGATTTAAAAAAAAAAAAAATTTGTTGTATTTTTTTTAAATACAATTTTGGATCGATCTTTTGATTTGTAAATATTCCCTTTGTGTGTTTCTATTCTGGTCAGTCAGTTCCACACTTACTACCATGTCTCTTGTCCCACTGGACAGAGGATTTGTCTGATCCAGTTTATTCTGGGTGATCTCTCCTCTTGTTTCTTGACCCATTCGGCAAAACTTTTCTGATCCAGTGTGTGCTAGTCTATCAACCTTCTCCTGTTGTCCCTCTACACACAGGTTGTCTGGTTCTGTTTGTTCTGGTCTGTCGTCCCTCCTCTGTTGTTCTTGTACTCAAAGATTTTGTGATCTTGTCTATGCTGGTCTGTTAATCCCTCACCTGTTGTTCTTCAACACACAGGTTGTCTGGTATTGTCTATGCTGGTCTGTTAATCCTCCCCTATTGTTCTTCAACACACAGGTTGTCTGGTATTGTCTATGCTGGTCTGTTAATCCCTCACCTGTTGTTCTTCAACACAGGTCGTCTGGTATTGTCTATGCTGGTCTGTTAATCGTCCCCTATTGTTCTTCAACACACAGGTTGTCTGGTATTGTCTATGCTGGTCTGTTAATCGTCCCCTATTGTTCTTCAACACACAGGTTGTCTGATCGTGTCTATGCTGGTCTGTTAATCCTCCCCAACTGTCCCACTACACACAGGTTGTCTGGTTCTGTTTGTTGTGGCCTGTCATCTCTCCGGTGTTGTCTCCCTGCACACAGGTTGTCTGAAGCTATCTGTACTAGTCTGTCAACCCTCCTCTTTTGTTCTCTACTTACAGGTTGTCTGATCTCGTCTGTGGTGGTCTGTGCACCTACCTGTGTTGTCATTCCACACATATTGTGTGATTCTATCTAAGCTAGTCTGTAATCCATTCCCTGTTCTTCTACACATGGGCTGTCTGATCATGTCTGCACTGGCCTGCTAACCCTCCACTGTCGGTTTTTTTTTTACACGCAGGTTATCAGATTCTGTTGATGCTGGTCTGTTAACTCCCCCACTTTGTCCCTCTACACATATCCTCTTTGTGCTGGTCTGTTATCTCTTCAGTGTTGTTTCTTCGCACACAGGTTGTCTGATCCTGTCTGTGCTGGTCTGTCAACTCTCATCTGTTGTCCCTTTACACAAGTTGTCTAATCCTGTCTGTGCTGGTCTGTCAACCCTCCCCTGTTGTCCCTTTACACAGTTGTCTAATCCTATCTGTGCTGGTCTGTCAACCCTCCCCAGTTGCCCCTTTTTACACAGGTTGCCTGATCTTTGTGCTGGTATCATCTCTCCAGTGTTGTGTCTCTGCACACAGGTTGCCTGATCCTATCTATGCTGGTCTGTCAACCTTCCTGTGTTGTCCCACTATGCACAGGTTGTCTGATCCTATCTGTGCTGGTCTGTCAACCTCCCTGTGTTGTCCCACTATGCACAGGTTGTCTGATCCTATCTATGCTGGTCTGTCAACCTTCCTGTTGTCCCACTATGCACAGGTTGTCTGATCCTATCTGTGCTGGTCTGTCAACCTTCCTGTTGTCCCACTATGCACAGGTTGTCTGATCCTATCTATGCTGGTCTGTCAACCTTCCTGTTGTCCCACTATGCACAGGTTGTCTGATCCTATCTGTGCTGGTCTGTCAACCTTCCTGTTGTCCCACTATGCACAGGTTGTCTGATCCTATCTGTGCTGGTCTGTCAACCTTCCTGTTGTCCCACTATGCACAGGTTGTCTGATCCTATCTGTGCTGGTCTGTCAACCTTCCTGTTGTCCCACTATGCACAGGTTGTCTGATCCTATCTGTGCTGGTCTGTCAACCTTCCTGTGTTGTCCCACTATGCACAGGTTGTCTGATCCTATCTGTGCTGGTCTGTCAACCTTCCGTGTTGTCCCACTATGCACAGGTTGTCTGATCCTATCTGTGCTGGTCTGTCAACCTTCCTGTGTTGTCCCACTATGCACAGGTTGTCTGATCCTGTCTATGCTGGTCTGTCAACCTCCCTGTGTTGTCCCACTATGCACAGGTTGTCTGATCCTGTCTATGCTGGTCTTTCAACCTTCTTGTGTTGTCCCACTAATCACAGGTTGTCTGGTGTTGTCAGTGCTGGTCTGTTGTCCCTCCGCTGTTGTTCCTCTACAAACAGATAGTCTGATCTAGTCCATGCGGGCCTGTCAACCCTCCCCTGTTGTCCCTTTACACAGGTTGTCTTCTGCTGTTTGTGCTGATCTGTTGACCCTTCCCTGCTGTCAACCCACACACAGGTTGTCTGATTTTGTCTGTGCTGGTCTATCAAACCTTCCCTGTTGTCACTCTACACACAGGTTGTCTGATATAATCTGCACTGGCCTGTCAGCCCTTCCCTGTTGTCACTCTACACACAGGTTGTCTGATATGTTCTGTACTGTCAACCCTTCCCTGTTGTCACTCTACACACAAGTTGTCTTGATATTTTCTGTACTGTCAACCCTTCCCTGTTGTCACTCTACACACAGGTTGTCTGATATGTTCTGTACTGTCAACCCTTCCCTGTTGTCACTCCACACACAGGTTGTCTTGATATTTTCTGTACTGTCAACCCTTCCCTGTTGTCACTCTACACACAGGTTGTCTGATATGTTCTGTACTGTCGACCCTTCCCTGTTGTCACTCTACACACAGGTTGTCTGATATGTTTTGTACTGGCCTATCGACCCTGCCCTGTTGTCACTCTACGCACAGGTTGTTTGCTCCTGTTTTTCTGGTCAGCCAGTCCTCCCCTGTTGTTCCTCTACACACAGACACTGAGATAGTCCGATCCTGTGTGTTCTGGCCTTTCCACTTTCCCATATTGTCCCACCACACACAGGTTGTGTGATCCTGTCAGTGTTGGTCAGTCAACCTTCCCCTGTTATTCTGCTGGCAGAGGCACCAACCCTTAACGTTTTTGTGAGGTTTCCTAGGTAGTTACATCTCTTAGCTCATGACTGCCGCAGCATGGTCGCTTGACTTAGCATAAAGGCTGGCAGTTCTTTTCATTTCTTGGCTCATGCCATCAGCGGCATCAAGGTCAATGTGTGGCCCCTTTTTTCATTTGTTTTTTTTTTTTTTAAAGGGCCATGGGTAAGTGTTTTTGTGTTGTAAGGAAAATATGTTTAATTTTTTTTTTTTTTCCCTTATTACCAATGTGAGAGAAGGTACACATGTTCATGATTGTTGTGATATGTACAGTATCGAGTTGTTCTCATGATCTGTTTTGTGATGGCCTCATGATGCTAGTGTGAGAATAGGGGTATGTGTTCATCTATTATTTAATGTGCAATTCAAAGGCCCCTTCAGTCAGTTGGACTATGAATTTTATACAACATGAAATGAAAGAATTCATAAAGTGGATGCGAGTCTGCATACTTATTGTACAGTGGAAGTTCTCCGAGGCGATGGACAGTGTGTTATTCAGACCAATAATGTTTCTAATAGTTCTAAATGTAAAGAAGACAGTGAAAATCATGTGCTGCTCATGCAGTTTCAAGTCAGATGTCTCCATTGCATTCTTAGAGCTGCTTGCATGTCTTTAGATTAGATCTTTAATCAGCATCCAGGGCTAGCAAGCCTAAACGGTCCGCCAAGGATGAAGTGATCATCGCTTGCTTTGTTGCAATCTTGTCCAGTATGGTTTACCTCCCTTGTGGAGGTTTATAATGAAGCTTGGTCATTACACTTTGGTTTTCTTCAGGTTTCTGTTTGAATTTGAATCAAATTAACATGTTTCGTTTTCATTGAAAAGATGTTGAATAAAATGAATAGGTAGTAAAACGTTTTTGATACTTTTCGAAAAGTTTTGATTTATATCTTTATTCACTTGTGATGATTAATGACTTAACTTCATTTTTGTTTGATTTGAAAAACAACAACAAAGTTTTGTAGAAAAAAAAGAGAGAGAGATTAAACGTGTTATAGTTAAATATGTTTGAAAAAAAAGGTTGGCATTATCTTAGATTAGTTTAGTGGAGATGGTGACAACCGGAGAAACTGTTTAAAACGGACTGTTTCACTGCCTGTTCTGCTTGTTTAATGGATTCAAAGGAAAAGATCTGCACATAGAGGAATATCTGTGAATAACAAGATGATGCATGTTAAGAGGAGAAAAGAATGGTCAACTAAGGACATGAAAGAGAAACGACATGCGAAATAGCGAATTAAAAATTGACCATGCCAGAAACTTTCACAAAGAACTGATCAGGATGATTTGATGGACAAAGAGATAGGCATGATGCAGACAACAGTCAAAGATTTTGTCACAGGTAGGTAGCAACAAGGTAGACTGCAAGACCATAAAACAGAAAGCAAACTAACAAACAAAAAAAACATAAATAGATGAAATGTGCTGTAGAAAAGTGGAAAACTATCATGCAACATATGAAACATGAAACTTCAGTGTTTCACAGAAATAAGGAGTGGACAGCTGAACCAATCTGGACTGAACAATAGGCACACAAGAGACAATGCGTCACAAGGAACCGTCTTGGGCAGCACAAAGTTATGAGAACACTGGACAAAGAGTTGTTCAAAATGAGAACATTGGATAGAAAGTTTGACAGCATATCGTCTTAAGAAGAACTAACACCATGAAAATGAATTAATGATGGACAAGAGCACTTGACAAGATATGTAGCACAAACAATTCCTGGCAAAGAAATCTACAAAAGAAGAACCATCGTAAAGCATCATACAAAACCAGGAAACTGCCAAAGTTATGCACATGACAAGCACTCTTGGCAAAGAGAGACAGTGCAGAACAAGAATATTTGGCTAAAAACTGAACCGAATTAAAACATCGCTCTCCGTCAGCTAAAATATTGTTCATATCATAACAAAAGTTTTTGGTTTCTTATAACTTCGGGTTGACAAAGAATAGAAAAATGTGTCTGTGAAGATTGTGTTTTTTTTGTTGTTGTTTTTTGTTTCATTGTTGTTTATTGATCATTCCTGTTGGAGGCTGAAAGGCAGTACATTTTCTTTTCTTCTGAAGTCTAACTATGTTTGATGTTATCCAAAATGTCCTGTTTCAGGTTAAACATTGTCACCCTTAGTTACAGTCAATGTCTGTTTCAGCTTGCACATCGATTGAGCAATGCACTTACCTGACTGAGTATTAGTCACTAGCATTTGTTTCAGCATCTGGATTTCAAGCATAATTTTAATTCTCAGGCACGACTGTGTATCGTGGCCTACACTGCAAATCAAGATAAGACACCTGCAGACTTGATGCACTTAAATTTAAACTGATGTTCAGCAAAATTTCAAAAGTCGCACTCAAATTTTGATTCTGTGCGTTACCGACAGTGATACTAATGACAGCGATGCTATATTTTATTTGTTGTTTGTACATGTAATGCAGACTTTTCACTGAAGATAATTGTAAAGGAAAGAAATAGGTAAACTGACATGGAAGCGAATGAGTTTGTTGTGAGTAAATGCAGGAATTTCTTACGCACACACACACTTATACACCTGTCTTTGTCACTGTCTTTGTCTCTCTCTGTCTGTCTCTCTTTCTTAACACATGCACACATCGCTTGTTCTAAAAAGACAGAGCAGCTGGTGTTTAAGTCAGAAATAAACATAGTGATTCATGTGCAGCAAAATGAATGTTACAATAATTCAAAGCCCTGTATTGATTAACTAAATGAAGAAGTTTTTTTTTCCTTTATGGAGATAGTGTAAATGTTAGATTTATAAAGTTTGGGGGCTAGGCAAAATTGTTTTGATGTGGACAGGTCTTGATGTATGTGTAAATGTTGATGCTAGCAAATCATGCAGATGCATTGAAAAGCTTATGTTTGGACGTAGACAGTTTTGGTCTTTCTTGGCGTTGATACAGATCAGATTTTGTGTGTGTTTATGATGGTTAAATTTATTTGGCATTCATCGTTACATAATAAGTTTTGGTGACAAGGAGAAAGTTTGTAACATTATGTTATATAGATCTTGATACAGGCAAGTTTTGGTGTATTCAGACATAGGTGAATTAGTGATGTAAACAAGTCTTGGATGTGTTGATAGGAGGACAGTTTGATGCAAGGAGGTTTTTAGCAAATTTTGTTTTAAAGATAATGATTGACTCTAAAGTTGGCAGATGCAATGTGTTGTTACAAACGATTGTTTTGTGTGTATGTTAATGCTACCTTGCAGCTATGTGTTTTGTGTTGATGCACATAGATTATGTGTCTGCAGAATTATTATGGGCTGCACTATGGAAGATTATGTGCCTGCAGAATTATTATGGGCTGCACTATGGATTTTGTCTCTCCCATTTTAAAAATACCTCATGTAATGCAAAGAGAAGGGTTATCAAGAACTCATGCCATCCAGTGCTCATCATTCGGTATTTGTGAAACAGGGCGTAATACCTGCTTCACAGTGAGTTACTTGTACTGCCATTCTGGTTATGACATCATTGCTGCACGGCTTCTTCAGTCAATGGAAATTGGCAGCTTCTAATGCCAGCTTTGCCATTTTGGGCATTGATTTTGATTTTGAGGGAGTTTTGCCCAAGAAGAAACCAGAGCTGGATATTGTTTGAAAAATAAAAAAAATAAAAAAAGGGGGGGGGGCTGACAATTGGATTGTCAGTTTCAGTGGCCTTAATGTGATTAATGTCTGACCAGTTACGTGGCATACCTATAAAGTGACCTCAGATGTGGCAGGCCTTGTACAGACACACGGTCAGGGTCACTGTTGCTTATGGTTGCTTACGGTTTTGATCGTAATGGCTATATGGGATCAGAAAGTTTTGAACCAAGTTTTCAGCTGACGCGGATACGTGTATACATATCCATGGTTTTTGACTAGGACAACAGGACAAGCAAAAAAGGTGTTGGCTTGAAATACAGTATTAATGAGTTATCAGACTGGGAAATGAGACATGCTTCTGAAAATAAGCAGACAGATGGGTCAACTGACCCATTTGCTCCAGGGGGAACACTGTGTGCGTGTGGTGTGTGTGTGTGTGTGTGTGTGTGCGTGTGTGTGTGTGCGTGTGTGTGTGATGGGTTCATGCAGGTGTGTGGTTTGAGTGTGTGGCATTTGTGTGTGTGTGTGTCTTGATGGCGTGTTTGCTTGTTTGTGCAGGCAGAAGAACGGCGAAGAGGTAGAGACCCTGCAGAAGATTCTGGACAATGAGGTCAGTCCCAGCTCTCCTGTTCTCCAACATCACTTTTTTTTTAATTTGATCTCTTACCAGCTCTCCACAATGTGGTGGATTTCTGCCACCGCCACTTTTTTTTTTTTCTTCAAATAACCTTCGCAGTTATGCTGATAGATAATGTTACCCCTTTTTTTTTTAGATGAAAATAGACATGATCTTTAACCTTATGATCAGATATTTTGATCGTTTGAGCTTTTAACTGGAACATGTGTGAGGAATATCTTGAACATTTTTGATGAGAGTGAAATGGAAATGTCATACTTGATTGTTAACCTGCCCGTCCCACACTGCCTCAACTCTTCCTCTGTCACCTCTGCATGCTCACTTCTTCCTTAATCCTTTCTGTCTCCCCCTCCTTGTCTGCTTCGCCCGCCCTGCTTACCCCCTCCCTCCCCAACAACTACCCTCACCCATCCCGTATTCACACCCCCTTGTATGGTCTTCTGTGATGTGTTCATCAGTTCTTAAATGTTTCATCAGAATTCTGCCCTAATATGGTCCCTTGTCATGTGTACATGGGACCTGGAATATTTTGGATAATTCAGCGCTGATTGTTACAGTTTGATGTTGTCATTTGTCAGGCAATCCTTGAATGGGACAGAACAGTTCGGTCCAGGTATATTCAAATGTGAAAATTGTGACCAGTGAATTTTGTGTGTGTGTGTGTGTGTGTGTGTGTGTGTGTGTGTGTGTGTGTGTGTGTGTGTGTTTCTTTGCTATACAATCAAGAATCCTTCTGTTTTATTTTTACATGACACATTTCAAACAAAAGAAAAAATGAAGAAACTCTGTGGTGCATTCCATGTCATGTACCACTCACAATGAAACATTTTCTTGTAGAGTATTGGAATTTGCATGATGTGAGACTCAGACATAAGCCTTTTAAAGCAGATTCCATGAAAACCTTGTTCAGAGATGTCCCACCTGATGTAATCTTTGAATTTCTGAAAGAGATTAACATTTTTCATCTGATCTAAGATTTTACAGAAGAGAGATTTTTATCGAAGGTTCTGGTGTGCTTTTAGGAGGTGTATTTTACAGGGCTGTGTGACTGTTTTTTTTTTTTTTCAGATGACTTATGAGTTGACTTGAAAGTGGTAACAGCCCTGATATGGCCCTGTGTGGTCAGCTGGGCTAGAACAAACATTACCATACCTTATCAAACAAAAGATGGGAACTTTCGCTGTTATTTTTCTTTTTTTCAGTTGTTGTTACTCTTTTTGCCTTCTTATCGTTGGCGCCACCTGAGTGGCATTGCACCTGTGCTGCTCATTCTAGTGTCCCATCCACTGCCACAGGCTGGCCTAGCCTGTCACAGCCGCAGCATCAGCAATGTTAGGCCGTCAAGCGGCAACCTACCGGAGGAGACACTGCACTGTCCCAAAGTCACTTAGGCAGTGTTCAGTGGTGCTTGCTCTGACCCAACAGACACAGGACACGACCCACTATGACTGTATTCATATGACTGTAATTGCTTGTTCACAGAGCTAGCATGAGGATACTGCTTTACTGGAGGATGCCACCATGTCCATCCAAGGACAGTCCCTGTGAATTTGCAATATACCAATGACCTTGACAGAACCAAAGGGCATGGATGGGGAGGTGTAACCAAAACTGAGGTCACCATGAGAGACTGCTGAACAATTAAGTAGTGGGGGAAAACAAGTGCAGGTTAACAATTCTTCAGTCGTTATAGTAATGACTTGGCAAAGATTTGAACGTTAAAAAAAAAAAAAAAAAAAAAAAAAAAAATTGAAGATGAAGACAATGGGGGGAATATATTATAAATATGAGAAGCCCTTCACTAGCTGCCTGAGGGAACCGTCGTAATCCCTCTCGAAGGCACATTTATTTGTATTGCCTGCTCCTAGGCCTTTCGTCCGCTGGATCGGACTCATCAGGGAGACACGGCTGATTGTATCTGTGCTCTTGGTGTCAAATAGAGACACACCACAGTCCATAATTCTGTGGTGTTCTCACCACCAAGGGTTCAAAAAAGAATCCAACAGCATGACGTCACCATGAGAGACCTCAGATTCGACTACACCCCCACATCCATGCCCTTCGGTTCTGTCAGGGTCATTGGTATTAGCAAATTCATGGGGATGAAGGGCTACAGAATTTGAGACTTTTTTTTTTTTTTTTTTCCCCAAGCTGTTCGATGAGGATAAGGGTGATGAGGATGCTATGAGTTTCCATCCTAGTCTGAGACTGCATGAAAAAGCCATACTCTAGGGTTGCTTTAATAATCTATTCTGGTGTCAGCCAGGCCTGAGAGATACAGACACCAGCAGTGCTCATCAGTAAATTTGTGCTGCAGTAAGAGCCACATCCATTAAGTGGATGAAACTGGACTGTATGGTCCCAGTCTTCCAAGTTTAGCCCATAGCAGACTCAAGTCTGGGTAGAAGCCGGTGGGGGCAGAAGAATCCCACAAAGCGTCAGCTGTGATGAGAATTGAAATGATAACCTTCCAGTGGGGAGTCTGCAGTGCTAACCACTTCACCACGGCGGCTGCTTGGTAAACACAGTATTAGATGAATGGGTTACCTGCCTTATAACTTGTAATATAAGCCATTTTTTCAAATTTTTCATTAAACTATGGAGGAGCAGCAACAACGTTTGACAGTAATTTTCATTTCAAGGTGAAATGAGTCAGAGATGAATCTGGAAATTGTATCGGGTTTGTAACTCGTTTCTTGTCAGCAACAGTGAACCATAGAGGGATCGTCTGAAGTTTTATTAAGTTTGGAAACAAAAGATATGACTTCTGATCCCTGACACCTAAAAATGTGTTGTATAACATCACCTGGAATGAGGCTTCTGGGGGCCAAACCTTCTGTCTTGGGAAATGGGTCTTGGGCAAAAGAGACTGAAAACCACAGCCAACAGGTCAAAATTAGCATTCTGAAGTGAGTATCAAAAATGCAAGCACCAGGTCCTGTCAAAAAGTAGCCTGCTATGAGTGTGTCACCTTGAACCCACAATTGACTTCCATTGCGTACTACACAGAGAGCTGATATCCCTTTTTGCCCAAAACACACCCCACGAAAGGAATGCTCTAAGTGTGCCAGATAGTCACATGGTCAGTTCATTGGATGCTCGTTATTCAAATGACTGTCCTGATGATGAAAGTGGTGTGTAAATATGACATCAGAGTGCTTCTATTCTGTTTTCATGTCATTAGTTTTACCAGCACACCATGGCTTGGTCTTCTCTAAAAGGTGGCGTGTGCATGCAAGACATTTTTTCAAGGGGGGGGGAGGGGGGGTAGTAGTGTTTCCATACATAAGACCTTGATTTAAAGTCTCATCTGGAAACCAGAAGGGAATAAGAGCCAGCATAGATGTGTTAAATCTGAGAGAAAATCTTTCCCAGCCTGGTTATCTGATGTGGCAGTGGAACCACAGACCTTGGAACTTTGAGTCTGGTGCCTTGGCCACCGGGCCAAACAGGCTCAAATCTTGTTGCAAAGCGATTCGTTTGTCTACGTTTTTTTTTGCAGTGTGTTATCACTAACATTTAACATTTGTTTAGGCTCAAATCTTGTAAGAAAACAGACAGCTTGCCTTGTCATCTTGACTGCCTTCTCCCCGACACATCTAACCCCGTCCTGTCCACCCATGGTTAACGTTAGGATTTTTTGACAAGATTTTATTGTAGTGTAGAGTTATTTACTGACAGTGTCTATGTGTGCGTCACCAGGTGAGCTATGAGGAATGCAGAACAGATTTCATTGTAGTGTAGAGTTATTTGGCTCACAGTGTGTCTGTGTGTTTCACCAGGTGAGCTATGAGAAATGCAGAAAGAACAGACTTCATTGCAGTGTAGAGTTGTTTACTGACAGTGTGTATGTGTGTTTCACCAGGTGAGCTATGAGGAATGCAAAACAGATTTCATTGTAGTGTAGAGTTGTTTACAGACAGTGTGTATGTGTGTTTCACCAGGTGAGCTATGAGGAATGCAGATGTCATTGCAGTGTAGAGTTGTTAACTGACAGTGTCTGTCTGTGTTTCACCAGGTGAGCTATGAGGAATGCAGAACAGCTCTGGAGGAAACGCAGGGTGATTTGGGTCAGGCGGTCAAGTACATTCGTCTCAAGCAACTCCTGTCCCTGCACCTAGCTGACGTGCACACCTGTAAACGAGCGCTGATGTCCAAGAGCTGGGACGTTCATCGTGCTGCTGATCATCTCTTGACTCTTCAACAGTCACTGCACACACACACCCCCTCCAGTCCCGAGTCCCTGGAAGTGTAGGCCAATGTTAGCACACCAGTCTTGTGAGGCCAGGGAGGCCACTTCAGAGTCAGCTCTTTACATGCATTCACCTTTCTTCCTCACCAGAGTCCTTCTACACATTGTGGGATCAGTAGTTTTCATGCTGTCGCTTCTCCTTTATTCTTGGTCTGCTCCATGTGTACCTTGGCATGCCATTACATTTGACTGTTCACGCGTTTCCCAGCTCTGGCCGATGTAGATGCTTTCCCATTGCAGACACGAAGTACAAAGGTTTCTCACCGCAAGGGCAGTGCACCTGCAGCTTTTCCAGTGTGAAGCAAGCACACAGACTTGCACACAAGAAGAATGAATGCACAAGTGTTTCTTCAGTGGCAACATCCATACACATACGGCTATCTCCACACTGTCAGTGTCACAAATTATGGTGGTGATTTTTTTTTTTTAAGTGTAAGCATTACAAATATACATATTTCATCTGTGTAGGTTCCAAACAAAAAAAACCAAAACAATGAAAAAAAGTTGTGTTTCGGAGTTTAGAAACTGGTCAAAAATAGGGATTAACAAAGTTTAGAACCTGTGAGAATCCAGATCATTTTCAACGGAAGTCGGCATTAGGAACCAAGGAAATGAAAGAACCTTAGAACCTGATCAAGTGAACAAGCCCCACAAACGTGAAGTGAAACTGAATGATCACACCCAGAGCTTATGGGAACGAAAGGAGCTCAGAGGATGTGAAAGAACACCTAACACTGTGGAAACAAAAGGATGTCGGACAGTGTCAGAGTGAAAGGACGTGGGGAGACTGGACATGAAAGGACCTGAAACCTGGACATGAAAGGTCCAAGGAAATGGAGAAAGTGAAGGACTCGGGACCATTGTTGAAGTGTAACTTAAGACCCTGGAGCTGAATGTGAAGGGGGATAGAAACTGAATAGGAACCCCAGGAATGGTGAGGGGGGGGGGGGGGGGGGGGGGCACAGAATCCGTACCTAGAAATTGTGTGTGAAAAAGTATTGTGTCAAATAGAAACTGTAAATGAAGGGAAAGTAGAATTTGACAGGAATCCAGAAACTTTTAGAGCAGCTGCTCCCTTCTTGTCCTCAAAACCCCCATTTGGAAGTTCTTCAGACCCCCATTTGGTAGTTTTTCAAACCCTCAGACCCCCATTTGGTAGTTCTTCAGACCCCCATTTGGTAGTTCTTCAAACCCTCAGACCCCCATTTGGTAGTTCTTCAGACCCCCATTTGGTAGTTCTTCAAACCCTCAGACCCCATTTGGTAGTTCTTCAAACCCTCAGACCCCGATTTGGTAGTTCTTCAGACCCCCATTTGGTAGTTCTTCAAACCCTCAGACCCCCATTTGGCAGTTCTTCAAACCCTCAGACCCCCATTTGGTAGTTCTTCAAACCCTCAGACCCCCATTTGGTAGTTCTTCAAACCCTCAGACCCCCATTTGGAAGTTCTTCAAACCCTCAGACCCCCATTTGGAAGTTCTTCAGACCCCCATTTGGAAGTTCTTCAGACCCCCATTTGGAAGTTCTTCAGATCCCCATTTGGAAGTGCGATTAAATCAGCAAAGATGGTGCTTCTTGCGACTGGAGCATTTTGACCCAGTCTGATCTTAAAGGCCAAACATTATACCCAATTTTTGACCAAAACCATTTGAAATTTTAATGAATTCTTTTGATTGAAATGATCAGGCAGTAATCAAAAGTTCACAACAGTGTGTCAGATTTGCATGTAGTTGTTCTTTTTGCAATTGATTTTTAAGACTAATATTCTGTATGTTAGAAGAAATATAGAATGATTGTTGAATTTGTTTACAGAGAGCTGTCGTGAAGCACATAGTCATCACAGTACCGGTGCAATTGGCATAGACTAAGTTCCTTGGGGAATAGAGGATACTATACAGACTGTACTTTCAAAGGACAACATTGTGAGTGAAGACTGTAATTTCGGAGCTGTGTAGTGATTGCCACCTACTGGTTTTTTTTTTATTTTTAAGAGTAATCTGCATACATTGTATTTTGAAAGGACTGGGATAATTAGCACATGCTAATTTAAATAAATGGGGTAATCTGCATAAAGGCTTTGGAGTTTTATGAGCAGTATTCTGGGAAGAATTCTCAGAGGACAGAAACCATTGGGGCAGAGAAACAGTATCAAAGGGCAAAGGGAATGATGGAGAGCAACAAGCATTACAACGATGTAGCTGTGTTGATGACAGATGCAGTGATAAATAGTAATGATGATGACATTCTTGTAGTGATGTTCATCGGTAAAAATGGGTAAGAAAACGACAGGTTTTGACAAATTTCTGTGTGTGTGTGTTTTTTTTTAAAACTTCTACAGTATCATTGTTGTCTTTTCTATTTATATTCAAGTATGAACTATTCAGCTATTATTGCTTTGTGTATTCTGTATTGAACAAAACATTTCTAACCAGCGGGAACCGATCCTGTCGTATGCTTGTTCATAATCTGATAAAGACCCATAACTCTAACAGGAGCAGAACATTACTGAATAGAAGAACAATGTAGATGGTTCATCGTCATGATTGTCCAGAAGTGAGAAGGTGCAGAGACTGCTGAAAAGACAGACGAGCATGAACTGTTCATCTCCGGCAAGTGTTCAGGTTGCAAGGAGGAGCTGAATGAAAATACATACACGCACGCATAGACATGTATGTTCCTTGTCAGCAGAGTGTACTGACAATGTGAAAGAGCAGAAAAAAAATGCTGACTTGGAAGCGCGTGTGGATTGTTGCTCACCAGCCAGTCCAGAGGAGGTGGGGGAGGAACAGACAGTGACGGCCCCTCTGTAGGCAGGGCCTGAAGCGCCAGATATGTGTTGTGGTCGTGAATGTGCTTGCGCACGTTGCGGCACCTGTAACAAGGCAACAGTGGCTTTGTTGTGTAACCAGTAACAGATTCGTTGTTGTTGTTGTTTTCACATTTGTGATGTTTAAGCCAGAATTCACACACAACAAATGTACCGATGCACACCTGCTTAGCCCGTAGGTTCTGTACTCTAGACTGCATGGCTAAGGTAAAGGGTGGTGGTTTTCATGTATGGTAAACTGCTGCTGACTCTTGTTTCAGATATGCTGTTCAACTTTTTCTCCTCCTCTTCTTGGTAATTGTGTTGCTTTACATTAAATACTACTAAAGTTGTTTTCAGTCTTTCTTTGTGTGTGACTTAAATAGTTTCTATGATCTGCGATCATGTTGCATACCCTTCAGACTGTGTTTTCTGTGTACATGCTCACTGAACTAGACCGTTTCTGCCCTGTGTTGATTGAATCTTCGTCTGTGTCGGTGGTGTTTGTCACGCCTACTTAGAGTTCATCGTGTGACAGACTCCGCATGGTTCCTTTACCACGTTCTGTATTCACACTACATACAGTGCTTATCAGTTTTACTTCAGAGCTCATCATGTATTGGGACAGACTGCTTACAATTCATATCTTGTGTTGTTGTGATGTATTTATAGTAGGTATAATGCTTGTCATGCCCGCATAGTTAGCTGTGTTTGGAGACAGCTGGGGTTCGTGGAATTACATCCAGGTCTGTGTTCACCTGACTGTGAAGCGTGGTCTGTATCCACACAGCTTGCAGTCTGTGGTCACGTTATGGTCATCACTCCCACCTGTACTGGTGTGTCATGTCGGTGATGGATACATTTTGTTGCCGTATGTTGAGTTCATGTCTGTTGGTATGTGGGTACTGTGTAATCCATCTTGCCAGTACTATTGTGCAATACTGTAGGCAGAGTACCCCAGAAGTAGAATTGCATTTTGACCATTCTCTTTGTTCTTGTTGATGAAAATCTGCAAACTTTTTTTTTCCCTCAAGGGTAGGAAAGAGGAGTGGGGGGGGGGGGGGGGGGGGGGGGGGGGGAATGAAGAGAAATCTGATCAGCATCTTCATGGATGCATATTCAGAAATGGCTGCATTCTCAGATGGATGAAAGAAAAAGACACAGAAGGAGGCTTTTTGAATGTTTCTGTATAATGCAGTCCAGAAATTCAAAATTTAGGAACGCTGTCTTCCCCTTGTCATAATTTGTTTCTTTCCGACTGTGGATGTGCCTGAAGAAGGAGTGTCCTTATGCAATTCAAGGACAATTCAAACAGCAGACTAAGTTCTAGATCACACAAGACTCACGAGATGGTGTTTTGTGCCAAAATAGCTTGCAGGAGGAAGTGTCCTGCCATCTACAACTGACAGACTTCCATCAGAAGTACGTTGCAGAGCTGTTTCCTGTGTGTTATCATCCCAGGACATGCTCTGGTCTGGGGAAAGTTGTTGTTTCGCTGCATGAGGTAGTGAAAAGGGCTGCTGGGATACACATGACTATTTATGGCTTGAAATTGAACCAAGCAGCTGAAGAGAACTGAACAGGCCTGTTTAAGATTCTTAAAATGGAAGAAACTTGCTTATCCCAGTCGTAGGCAGATTTATTCCCAGGGCAGTTGAACAGGGCTGAGGGGATTGGCTACTGATTTCCATACAGCTGGATCCTGCTAATGGCCCATGTTGTGTCCCAGTCAGGCGGTCAGTGGTGCAGCACAACTGCTGTAGACCTGGAGATATTGGCTGTAAGCATTTTAGTTTGTAACACGCCCAAATCAAAACAGATTGGAACCACTC
The DNA here is from genome assembly GCA_033310375.1 of Conus canariensis. Lineage (NCBI taxonomy): Eukaryota > Metazoa > Mollusca > Gastropoda > Neogastropoda > Conidae > Conus > Conus canariensis. Next base: position 11,781,034 of record CM065731.1, read on the forward strand.
AGTGCTGTTAAATGTGCTTGTCTCCTTGGAATGCCAATTTTATCAAGAAATGTTGACCTCACTCTAAAACTACTGACTGCCTCGCAGCGTAGAACATCAGGCTGTGGTTGGTGCTGCAGGGACAGAGTAAAATGCGTGTTGCTCTGCTGAGTCCACACACAGAACAGGTATAGCATTTTGCCGTGATGAAAGTTGCAGAATGAAAAGTAGATAGACATACTGACCTAGATGAGAAAGAAGGAAAGTGATGGCAGCCTTTCAATCGCTGCTGGTCAACAAGATCAGGTAGGGAGAGCTGTGCCTTGGGAAGTATTGCCTGCTACCTCCAACATGTTGGGCAGGGAGGTTTCTGCTTTTGTCGCCTGCTGTGTCAACATGTACATGCCTGCTGCTTTCAGGACAGGTCTCATCTGCTGTGTCAACAAACATAGGGGGCGGCTTTGAGGGCAAGTGTGAGCGTCGCTGGCAAAAAAGTGGACTGCTTTTACAGTTTTAGGACAAGCTTAGGCTGTTGTGTCAGCAGTAGAAATGGAGCGCTTTTGTGGACAGAGGACAGTTTCCATTACCTTTGAGATAATCAGTGTGTGGTGGAAGGGGTGGGTGGGGGAGGAGGGATGCTAGTGGTATTCTACCAGAAGCTGGCCATACCATATGCAGAAAGTTACACATCTGAACAAAACTAAAAATAGAATGCAACTTCATGCCAGTAGGCACATACTTCCCTCAGCACATGCGTGCACACATGCGTACACACACACACACATGCAGAGTACAGAAGACATAGTTTGGTTTAGGAAGCAGGGCTTCCTTCCTGTGTGGTTTGCAACATTGACTAGGGAACTTGTACTTCACTGATAATTCAATGACTGCAGTGCTGTGCTGAGCTGATTTTTGCCCCAGGCAATCCATTTCAAACCCTGTGGTATCATGGAGATGGGCTGTTTTCACTACTTTTCAGCCGGATATTTCTTGACTTTATTTATCACTATAAAGTACATGTGTGGTGTCACAATAAATAACAATTTGTTTTAAATCATACAGTTGTGCGCGATTTTTTTTTTTTATGAAAGAAGCCTCTCAAGTCAAAAGAGACCATACCAACACGGAGAACGGTATGCATGTTGTACAGATCTGAGGGCTGGGCTATAGAAAACATGAGTGCCACATTGCCTGTGTACTGTACATATGGACGTGCATCATTGCTAAAAGAAGTGAAGGAGGTTGAGGTTGGAGTTGATTGTGTTTGAGTAGTTTGGGGTCATCTTGGGTCACTGTTGTCACTGTAAACATGGGGGTAGTTCAGCTGTGTCAACCATGTTCTGCTAGTTGTGCTCACTTTGATGGGAACATAGGTTTCATCCTGAATACATGTCACTGCCTACATCATGCAGAAACAGTCCTACAGTTGGCACGTTTGTACACCACTTGGCGATGCATGACTGTGGGTCTGTTTTACATAGAAATTGGGAAGGATGCCCACATCTTGAAATTCAGTCTCAAGTGTACATTTTTCAATCACCGACGATGCAGATCGTATGATTGTGGCATTTGTCATTGAAGTTCGTGTTTTTGTTTGTGTGTGCGAATGTTTAGTCCAGCTGGCAAACTCAGGTCTTGGGTCAAATGCAAGCTAGTTTTTACTAATGACATCTGTTTCTAATTCACTGCTCTGTAGGCCCTGCTTAGAATGATTAAAGCGCCTCCATCATGCTTGCCTGTGACCAGGCGTAGTTTTACAGTTGATTTCAGTGCTGTTCAGTTGGCAGGTAATAAGACACAAGAGGTCATAGAATCAGTGTGTTACTTTCACAGTGATAGTGATTCAGTTGGTTTTGATGGTACAGTGCACTGTATCATGTTCATGTCAGTTTGTTAGAAGCAGTAGTGTTGACATACAGGTGTGCTGGTAGGGTCAGTGTCTCTCTTTAGACAGGATGACACTTGTTTCTCTGTTATTAGATACAAGTGTTGATCTATATTTCGTATACACAGTAATGGTGGAAGTTATTTTCAGACCAGTTGGCTTGTCATTTGATAGCAGTGGTGGCGGTCAGATTTGATGTATCACATTGTTGAGGACATTGAACATACATCACATGGCTTTTACTTCAACAGTATTGCAAACAGTCTGCTTCAAGTTATCTCCTTTCATTTGCAATCATCCTGAAATCTATGTTGTTTTATTGTAATGGTCAGGATTGCTGTAGGTCTTGAGGTTTCATTTCTCTTGGGGTGTATCAGCAAAGCAAATCTGTGATCCAAGAGGTGGTGTGTGGGTGTGTATGCGTGTAGATGAGTGGGTGATCACACATTAGAAATGCAATCGTAAATGGATTAAATTGCAGAGGTTTCGTTGTTATCAGCATCATTTTGAGAGAGACGGAACTGAGTTGTTTCCAGAGACCATCTAACGCTCAGTGTTAAAGAATGTCACACAAGTGAACCACCATCGCATCACCCACCCACTCGTGCATATCACCTTGATGTTTCTAGTCCTCCGTGTTTCGTATCGCCCTCTCTTTTTCATACACTATCAGCTATGCTAGACTGCAGACTGAGGCTTGATGTTGCCATATGCAGTGATGGGACCAACTAACCCTCCTGGGCACAAGGAACTTACAGTATTTTTTTTTTTCTTTTTAACCTGCAGACAGCTCCTCTAAAAATGCTTGATTTCACAAGGTCTGGCAACCCCCCCCCCCCCCCCCCCCTTTTTTTTTTTTGTTTTGTTTTGTTTTGTTTTTTGTTTGTTTCTTCTGCTGCTCATCAGTAGTAAACGTTATTTCAGATATGAGAGTAGGTCTAATGAGGAGAGGGGAGTGGGAGGTTAAGAAAAAAAGGGAAAAAAAAATGTAAGCCACCTGGATTTGATTGTGAAAGATGGACATTTTTTTTATTCTTACATATGCCCTTGGTGAGAATGAATAATTTCTGTTCCCTGTTCATGAGCAAATTTAAATGCTGATATTATTATTTTGCTTTGGGAAGCTTTCAAATACTTTGGCTTACTAGGTTTACCCAAATCAGCCATTTTTTCAGCTGTACTGTTTGCAGAGAATGCCTGAAAGACAAGACGCACATCTTGCCACTGGCAGTATTTATGATTCATGTATTTTGAGTTGCCTTAACACATTGAGGTTTAAAACCTTTTTTTTTTTAAGGCCATGAATGCATTTGAAAATTGAAAGCAATCTTCATCTGCAAACCACCTTGAGAACCAATAGAAACAGGCTATAGATGGTTTTGATACTTTATGCCCATGAAAGTATTTTTTCTATGGGAGGATCTGGGTCAGAAAGAAGAAAAAACCTGATTCAGATCTTTTGAATGTATGTGGTTGACAAATAACTTCACGTCCACATACACTCATCGACCCCCTCTAGCTGTCTTGAAATGAGAATGCCTTATCGTGTAAAACGTGCAGAGGCAAAGAAGTTGAACTGTAGGAAGTTTGATTGGAGATAAAGCCTGAACAATGTACCTTTTTGGAATTTCTGTGTTTTGTTTTTTTTAAAGGTCTGCTTTGCTGTCCTGTCTGTCTGTCCTCACAGGGTGAAATTTGTCCCTAGATTCTCCTTGAAATATTTACCAAATTTATGAAATATTTGTCTGTATCAACCCTGTTAAATCAAGTGATTGTTACAAATTGAAACATCAACTAGTTGTGTTGTCCGTCATGTGTGGTGTATTGACAGTGAGATCTGTGAAGCGCATGTCACTCCATGTGGACACTTGACAGAGAAGATGACCATGTATGCCTTGACCACACTGTGGTTCACTACCCAGTCTTTCTGCTCCCTGCTCCAACCACATGGCTGCCATCCTTCCCCAAGTTTTCTGCAATTTCTCTGATACAGAAATTAATTCAGAAAACTAGAATTTTTTTTTTTTTAAAAATTCAGAATTCAAAATTTTGTTTAAAAAAGTGGGAGTTGGAGAGTCACCTTTTTTCTTTTTTTTTTTTTTAAATATGGGCAATACAGTATTGTAGAATAAAGTCTGAATGGTTTGTGGGTGTTGGCAATTGTATGTATGGAAGACACATTTTCTTTTTAAACCTTACATTTATGAGGGAGGTAGAAATACTTTCAGTGAAAAGCTGACCTGACCCCCACATCTGTCATCTAAAACATAAGGGGGTAAGAAATGCTTTTGGTCCAAAGCCGAGCTGCCCCCTTTTCAGTCCGTCCAACCCTTTTCGTTTCCTGGTTCCCAAATTTTGACTGCAGAAAGTTGGCAGTTGTGCAGTGTGAGGGGAAACTGAACTACCAGGATTATGTTAGCCGTCCTGGATCCACAGAAATCTGGTCCTAAAACTTTTCCTTTCCTCTTGTTCTGGCTTTCCTAAGAACAGTTCCGTTACCTTCATTTCTGAAGTTCGCTTCTCTTTTGCAACAAACCAACTTTCTCTTTGAGCGATGTTTGTTTTTCAGGTTTGGCATGTTGTGACATTAAAAGATATGTCACAAGTATTTCTGCTGTGAACTAGGATGAGTAACATTGACAGAATTCAAAGTGAATTCCTTAGCAAGCATCTGCTGCTCTCCATGAGCTAGTTTTGATGCAGGGAGGACAGAGACATACTAGAAACTAGCCAGATATAAAGCAACCAGGAAGTCAGAAGTCTGGGATAAAAAGCAATGTTTAAGTAAGTCCTGAAAGTTTTTACACAACCTATGAAGCCAATGCAGCTCCTTGATTTTTCAGATGTAAGGAGGATCTTTGATAAAGATTTGTTTATTTATTCCTGAGCAACTCGAATCAGTCAGATCGTTGGCCTTATGGAACTTGATATATTATCGCAACTTCAGTGAGTCCAGACGCATCTGATACAAACAGCACCCTGTCAGAAGGTAGTGGGTCTCTAAAACAATTAAACAAAAACACTGTCTTGCTAATCATAAGCAGAATGCTGTTTACAAATTAACATTTACATGTGGAAGTTGGGTATGCTATGCACATTACAGTGATCATTCTACACTGGAAAGAGTTGGATTTGTTCTTAAGAAGTGAGAAAGAAGGTGTGTTTATGTGTGCATGATCAGGGTTTCATAAATTGTGTTGTTTTTTGTCAAGAAAAACTGCAGAAGGAATGTATTTGTACAGTGGGGAAAATGTGTTATGTGTGTTCATGGAGAAATGGGTACAACTGTACCCACAGAAAGAGATTACCTTTGAAATAATAATCCCATCTCATGTCCAGTGTTCTGCAGCTGGATGTGCTTAAAAATGTCCCCGTATCATGTTCTTTCACATCTTTTTAATCTATTTTATCTTGCACGTTTCCATCGTCTTATCGTATCCTTTCTATTTTAATTGTATCCCGTTATTTCGCCCGCTGTGTGTTCTTTATTGTCATGGCATGAGCTAGATCACAAGCTGCTTTTTCATTGGTTTCTATCTCTCGCTTGTCTTTTGTTGAGTGTGTGCTGTCTGACCCTGCCTGGAAAGCACAAGGCACCAAGTCTTGCATGACTAACGAGGGATACAGATCTAGCTGGATGAAAGAAAATTCAGGTCAGGCAAGTCTGGTGGGGCTCAAGGTGTCAGGGCACTTGTGTCAAAAGGTCACCTGCTGCAGGGCTAGTTCATTGTTCTGTCTTCAGTTTGGCACACATACTTCCAGTGGTTAAGATGCAGATGATGTTTACAGTCAGCAAAACAGTTGTTTACTGCCTTTGGTACTAAGCATCTTTCTCCTTGCATATTACAGCAATTCATGCATTCAGCTGTTTAAAGTTATTCGTTTCAAGGAAATTATCAGAATTGGGCGAATTATGTGGACCGACACAGGCAAATTGTGTAATGTAATACTTCTTGTATACATAATTGTTACATGAGATTTAGAAGAAAAGCAGAATTTAAATAATGAAGATTCAGCTTCTTTTTGTTAAAAATTCTCTTAGTTGAAACAAGGTCTGGAAAGAATTTTTTTCAAGTTCTTTACCACCATGGTTTGGTGGGTTTGTGTCTGTGTGTGTGAGTGAGTGAGTGTGTGTTGTGTGTGTGTGTGTGTGTGTGTGTGTGTGTGTACACGCACCACAGATAGTAATGTCCTGTGATTGGTTCCTGGATTTGACTGCATTTCAGAAACTCACATGTCAGCATAGGCCAAAACTGATGACAACTTCTGTCACTGTGTTTCAGTGACCATAGGCTTGCATGCCTCGACTGGTCCAGCATGCATATACTTTAAAAGTGTTCACACTTTTAGCCTAGTACTAAACGGATGCAGAACAAAAATGTAAAAGGGGAAAACAAGTGACAGCCAACCATTTCTTAGTCATGAAGACAACGACATGGCAAAGAATTATAGAGTAAAAAAACTGGGATGGGAGGGGGGTGATAGAACAAGGGAATGAAAATGAGGATGTGTAAAGGTAATATTAACTTTGTAACTACAGAAGTACTAAAGGGAGTTACAAAGTAAAATGTTTTTAAAGGTCATTGCTTGTTTTCTTTCATGTATGAAATTGTGTCCAATATGTTTTTGTAGCTTTTTTTTTTTTTTTTTTTTTAAATAATGAAATGTTCTGTCTTCCTGTTTTTGTATCCTGTATCCCAGTATGTTGCAGTGGTTTAGTTGCCACTGTGTTGTGTCTTGTGTTTGTGATACTGTGCCATGTTTTTGTTGTTGTATTCATTTTGTATGTATTTCTTGTCCAGTAGCTCATCATGATGTATAGTGTTCACGTCTCTGAGGTGTTGTCATTGCTCTGTGATTGAGTGCTCGGCTCATGAGTCAGATTGTCCGACATGTTGACTCGCAGGCCAGATTGTTCGTGGCTGGCATTCAAGACTTACAGAACGGTTCTGTGTGGGTCAGTGCCACCTTGAAGCCAGTCTGCATGACATGGGGTGGGTGTGGGAGACAGGACAGGGGTGGGGGTGGAATGACTCTTGGGGGGGGAAAAAAGCTTGCTGTTCTGTCAGCAGTCATATCTGGGTGAACCATCACAAACATAGTTGCAGTGATATTACCATGGTCAGAATTTGGTGATAATATCACCATAGTACGATATGAATGATCGTATGACCATAGTGCGATACGGGTGATATCATCATCATAGAGAGAGATGAGTAATCATATCTTAGTTGAGATGCATATGATCATGTCATCACAGAGGATTTGGGCAATCAGATTATTACTAAAAGGTGTCGTGTGGGTGAATTAGTTACTATGGTAAGATGCGGATGATCATAGTACCATAGTGAGATGTAGTGATCCTATGACTGTAGTACAATATGAATGATCTGATGACCATAGTAAGGTGTGGATAATCATATTACCATAGTAAGAGATGGTGACTGTATTACCGTAGGAAGATGATGGGTTTACATGATGTTGTAGTGAGGTAGTGGGTGATCATATGTGACCCGCCACCACGAAACCAGTCTTAACTCGCGCGGCCTACTTCACGGCTACAGCTGAAAATAGCTGGTGAGGGTCTACCAGGGGCATTTTGGCTTTTTTTGCAGAAATGTGTTCCTTACACCCTGAACTTTCACATGGCACTATCCATTTGCTCCAAAACAACCAATACATTAGTTAAAATTGAGATTTAAAAGCCTAACCTCGAATCAAAATGAACCAGAATGACCCATTTTCACTCGCCTAAAACTTCACGCAACCCTTACAGAACCCCATCGTGTTATATACCATTCGAAAGCGTGTGACGCTCTCCTGGTTTCTCTGTGTGCCATCTAAAAATAAGTATGGTAAAAAGTAAGATGCCGTTGCTAAGGAAAATATGCTGGAGATGATAGCAAAAACTTTAGAAGCCATTTTCTCAAAATGGACGTTGGCACAGTAACCCACTTCAAATGACCATAACTTTCTTATTTTTTGCCCTATAGCGTTCATTTTTATATCAAATTAATCAGAAAAATCTGTAAATTTTAAATATATGTATATCTTAGAACTTTCAAAAATCGAGTTAAGACTGGTTTTGTGGTGGAAGGTCACATATGACCAAAGTACAATATGGATGTTCATATGATCATGGCAAGATGTAGACAATATTAGCATAGCAGTCAGAAAGCAATGGTAAGATGTGGATGATGTAAATAGCATAGTAAGGTGTGGGCAGTCAGAAAGCAGTGGTAAGATGTGGATGATGTAAATAGCATAGTAAGGTGTGGGCAGTCAGAAAGCAATGGTAAGATGTGGATGATGTAAATAGCATAGTAAGGTGTGGGCAGTCAGAAAGCAGTGGTAAGATGTGGATGATCTTATCACCATTGTTAGATGTAGATGATGTTAGTACCTTGGTAAAATGTGGACAATCATGCCACTGTAGTAATGAGTGATTTTATCACCAAAGTAGGGTGTGGGTGATGTGATTATCACATTACGATGTGGATAATTGTATTACCATAGTAAGAGGTGAGGGATCTTATTACCCTAGTAGGATGATCTTGTTACCATAGTAAAGTGTGAGGGATTATTCTGCTGTTGTAAAATAATGGATCATTGCATCATCCTTTGGAGGCTTGGATGATCATGTCAGTATGTAGGTGACAAACAGCACCCAGAAAAATGTGGATTGAGTTTAGGAAGAAGATATGGTAAGTATGATCATGTAAAAAGATGCAGGAGCTCTTAATTACGGTTATTTGACAGTGATACAAGATACATTGTCTTCTACGGTGTTGCAAGAGAATTGATGCGTGTATCACCGTAATAAGATTGGGCTGGCTGTACAAACAGATGGATGAAGATGTCACCATAGCCAAATATGGGTGGACCACATGACCTTTCAGAGGTGTGACTGGTTCATTGGTGGAGAGGGGATTTTGCTTATGTTGGCGGCAGTTTACACCATACCATGGTTTGGCGTGGGTGGCAGCACCGCTATAGTATGATGTAGGAAACTTCCTTGCCATGGTTTATACAAATGTGGATGGCTGCACAGCGTTAACAATGTCATGTAATGCAGTTGCCTAGTGTTGTGTGTGGGGGGCGAAATTTGGCTTCTTTTTTTTTCTCTGATTGGGAGGGTTGCTGTTATTTTTGTTCATTTTATTCATCTTTATTTTTTAGATATTGTTTAGTGGTGGTTAGCATGGTAATACATTTGATGCTTCTTCTCCTCTCCTCTTGCTATCTGTCTGTCTTTCTGTCATGATTCTGGTGGAGTAGCAGATAGCTTTATGATTAATCACTCAATGCCATTGTGCTTGTTTCCTTTCTCATCCGTTTGGCTGATGACGGCTTCATCGTTAGGTCATGTTTGAAACGGTACATCATCGTATGAAGTGTACAAATTATGTCTGTTTCACTGTCATATCTAATGCATTGTACAACTCATATTCTTAATAAAGCCATTTCGAAACGACAGCATGGCTGTGTACATTTGTTTCTTGCACTGATTCTTCTTTCTTTGTTTCTTTTTTTTTTTTTTTCTTATAGTCAGACATCTATTTTTTACTTCAAATTAATCATCATAAAAGTGTAATGTACTCCTTGCAAATGATTATCTTGCGCACTAACTAGTACTATCATCTGTGGCAATGTGGCACCAGCTTACATAATTCACTTCAAATACAGATGGTTAGCATACTCGCTTCATTTTTAGCCTCTGTAGGGACATTAGGTGCGTTTTCAGTACAAACAACCCTCCCGCAACCTGGAAGTTCTGTGTTAGTAACTACTGTTGTCTGTCTCCTCTTTGCCACTGTCTTTAAAAGTATTTATTTGTTTAACAAACATTCGTTACAGTAGTCTGCTGTTTATCTGCGTCTGTTGACCATCAGTGTGTCTTGATTCTGGAGGTTCGTTTCATCTTTCTGACAGCGCTTTCCCCCACCGGGGTCTGCCCTGGGGGACCTGGGTGGGGTGTCTTATTTTTAGTTCTCAGGGTCACCCTCTTGTGCCCCTTGAGGGTGGGACTTTGTTTTAAGTGGGCTTTCTTTTTCTCTGTTTTTTGTGTTTTTTCTGCCTACCCATGGTTCTTTCACCTGCATTTCTCTTTCAGCATTCTCCTTATTAATCTGCAGTTTTCTGTTTTGTCTATCTTCTGCCTTTACGGATCTTTACCCTATTCTTTTCCTTTTTTCACAAGTCTTCTGTAGCACTTTCTATTTTCTCTGTGGCCTCTTGGTCCACCGTGTTGACCGTGCGGTGCGGCCCGTGTCGGGGGAGAATGGTGTCCTGGTGGTTGAGAGGGACTCGGAGTAGGATCCGTGCCCCTCAACACGCCACTTTGGCCCGGACTTCCCCTAGACGGGGGGCAGCATGGGGCCCAATGCTGTCAACCGGTCGCCTTCACAGTGTGGGCATGGCATGGGTCAAACCGTGTGCCACGTTGCTTGTCCTGGAAGCCAGGTGAGTGGCCTCCTGTCCGTTCCCGGCAGTTGGTCATGAGCCTGGTGGATGGGGTGGAGCGCATGCCACGCGGTGTATACCTGCACTATAACCCTGGTGTTTCCCTTTGCTGGAGGACCGCTTAGGGGCATCGCCCTTGTGGGCACTCGATGGCGGGTGGGGAGTAGGGGAGGTGAAGTTTTTTCCTTTCATTATGACATCTAAACAATTACCCCCTAACAAAAAGAGAAGAAATGATGATGGACATGGCACGCTTATGGACGAGACTATGAATAGAGATTCAGATTCAGATAATGAGATAAGAGAAGTGGCAAAGAGAAAGGGTATCCAAAACACATGGCCAAGCTTCCTTTTAGTGGAAGCAAAAGATCCGAAAGAATCCATTGCTCGGATTTCTCCGTTCGCTGTTTGCAAGTGGTTCGAGGGAGTTTCGTCCACAGGATTTAAAATGATCAAAAGACTCCGATCTGGTAGTTACCTTGTTAACTGTGCTACGGAAGCGGCGTCTCGGTTGCTGCTGAAAAGGGATGGTTCTCAACTCATGCAGATCACAGTTAAGGTTTCCATTCACCCCTTTCTCAACTACTCGAAAGGGGTAATCAGATGTGTTGACTTGGCTGGAGTTGCTGAATCAGAAATTCGGACTGAGATGGAAAGTCAGGGTGTTCTGCAGGTCCATAGAGTTAAAATCTCTAAAGGAAGTGACTTAATCGAAACCAACACACTATTCTTGACTTTTGCTATGCCATCTCCCCCAGAGTTTGTCAAAGTGGGTTATGTCCGAGTGAAAGTTACGCCTTTTGTACCATCTCCTTTGCGGTGTTTCAAGTGCCAACGCTTTGGGCATTCCAGCCGAGCTTGTCGGGGTCAGGAGATCTGTCGTGACTGTGGACAGAAGAAGCATGATGAATGTTGTATAAATGCTGTATACTGTGTCAATTGTAAGGGTGATCATCCAGCAAATTCAAAAAGTTGTCCAGTGTGGAAAAAGGAATGCGAGATTCAGAAAGTAAAGATTGAGAGGAAATGTTCCTTTCTTGAGGCTAGAAGGCTAGTGGAGGCCAGGACTCCTTCGGCTGCGACTTATGCACAGAAGGTGGTTAACGATTCTGCGAACCGGTCATCGGGTGATGATCTGGGAGCAGCTCCATTCACTGCTCTGGAGAAGAAATTGACAGAATTGTTGTCATCGGTTTTGGATCGGCTTACTATACTTGAACAATCAGTTGAGGTTTTGTCTCAGAAATGCAATAGTGTTCCGTCCAGCAGTGTACAACAGGCTTCAGTCCCTGCTGGTGAGGGAAGAAGTGTTTCAGTTGCACAAAGTGCTGTGGATCAGAGGTCAGGGGTGAAGGATCGGAGGAAAGAGATGTCCCCTCGCTCACAGCCAATAACAGCAGTACGAGACAGGCACGCAGTGAGGAGCGTCCTTTTCGGACTCCAGACCCTCCTAGGGGAAAATCTCGAAGTCAGGTATTTGGTGCAGCAGGTTTCAGTCCAGTAAGAGCAAATTCCAAGCATGGCAACAAACAACTTAGAAATTTATCAGGAGCATCGGCTTCTGACCTTGTCTTGAAGAACCGTTTTAGTTCTTTGGTGGACAGTGAAGTTTCTGGAGAAGAGGGCTGATAGATATTCTTTTAACAACCTAACATGGACATACTCCAGTGGAACATAAGGGGAGTTAAAGCAAATTGTCGGGACCTTGAGCTATTATTGACAGAGTATAGATCTTCGGTAATTGCTCTTCAGGAAACCCTTTTAACTGCAAGTAAGAAGCATGAGATTCCTGGTTTCTCCTGCTTACTCAAGCCAGCTTCTGCAGACTTTTAAGGAGAGGCGTTTCTCTTTATATTCATAATTCGGTACTACATACAGAAATTCCACTTCAGACGGATCTGGAGGCAGTGGCAGCTCGTATCTCGTTAAACAAGGTCGTTACGATATGTTGTTTGTATCTGTCTCCATCTTCTGTGATTTCGAAGAGTCAGTTGGATGGTTTAATTTCTCAGCTCCCTCGCCCATTTCTTTTATTGGGTGACTTGAATGGCCATTCTCCACAGTGGGGAAGTAACTGCACCAATTCTCAAGGGAAAGTTCTTGAGGATTTTATATCGGATCATGATCTCTGTCTTCTGAATTCAGGCTCACCGACCTTTTGTTCTCCTTCTGGTTCTTTGACTCACTTGGATTTGTCCATTTCCGACCCTTCCTTATTTTTGGACTTAGAGTGGCAGGTTCATTCGGACCTAAGCGGGAGTGATCACTTTCCGATTTTTATTTATTTTACAAAGCAAATGCAGGAGTCCCCTCGGGAAACATGGAAGTTTCGCTCTGCAGATTGGAGTCTTTATCAGCAACAGATTTTAAGTAGACTGCCTATGAATCTGTTGCGGAGTTATGATGATCCTGTTTTGCAGTTCACTAAAGTGATTGTAGAGAGTGCTAAGGAAGCTATTCCCAAGTCCCGTGATAAACCAAATGATGTTAAGACCCCTTGGTATGATAAAGAGTGCAAAACTTTGAAGGGTAAGAGAAAAGGTGCTCAAAGACTTTTTGCTAGGTTTCCTATGGTGGGGAACAAAGTTAAACATCAGGCGTGTAGGGCTAAGTGTCGGTATACTTTTAAAACTAAGAAGAAAGAATCTTGGAAAAATTTTTGTTCAAATCTGTCCTTTAAGGTCAATTCAAGGAAAGTCTGGAAACTAATCCGTAAGATTAAGGGAAAGTCGGTTACATCAGTTATAAAATGTTTGCAAGTAAATGGATCGATTATTACTAATAAAAAGGAGGTTGCTAACTTGTTAGCTGTTACTATCCATCAAAATTCGTCAGCTGATCATTATTGCAAGGAATTCCAGCGTATCAAAAGATCAGCAGAGTCAAAATCTTGTTCCTTCGTGCCAGATAGTTCTGAGGATTACAACTGCGTTTTCAGCATGGATGAGTTAAAGGACGCCATTTTGAAAGCCAACAACTCAGCTCCTGGACCAGATGACATTCATTATCAATTTATTCAACATTTGCCAGCTGAGGGTTTAAAGGTGTTGTTGTCTCTGTTTAATCATGTTTGGTGTTCAGGGTATTTTCCACCTTCTTGGAGAGAGGCGGTTGTTATCCCTATTCCTAAACCAGGGAAAGATCATTCGGACCCTAACAACTATCGTCCTATAGCTCTCACTAGTTGCTTATGTAAAAACTATGGAGAGAATGGTATATTCTCGATTGTTATGGCAGTTAGAATGTCTGGGGGCCTTAGATGTTTCCCAGTGTGGATTTCGGAACAACCGCAGTACTACTGATCACCTGGTTCGATATGAGTCTTTTATCAGGAATGCTTTGATTAATGGAGAACATGTAGTTTCTATTCTTTTTGATTTAGAAAAAGCTTATGACACAACATGGAGGCATGGAATTCTCCAGGATTTGAAGGCACTTGATTTCAAAGGTAATTTACCAATGTTTATTGCTAATTTTTTGTCTAACAGGCATTTCAGTGTTAGGCTTCATTCGACCTTTTCGGATCCTTTTGAGCAGGAGATGGGTGTCCCTCAGGGTAGCATCCTTTCTCCACTTCTGTTCAATCTCAAGATTAATAACATTGTCCAGTCAGTAAATTCTGGAATTGATAAGTCATTATTTGTTGATGACTTCTCCATCTCTGCCAAGGGGAAAACTTTGGCTGCAGCTGAGCGTCAACTTCAGTTGTGTGTTAATCGTGTTCAGCAGTGGGTTACTGAAAATGGATTTAAGTTTTCAGCTACTAAGACAGAGTGTGTTCATTTCCATAGGAAAAGATCTCAGGTCTTAGAACCAGCTATCAGTCTCAATGGTCAAGTAATTAAAGTTTCCAAACAAGTGAAATTTTTGGGGGTTATTTTTGATAATAAGCTTTCTTTTTTGCCTCACATTAAGTACATTAAACAATCTTGCCAGTCAGGTTTGAATGTTTTGAAGGTTATTAGTCACACTGATTGGGGTGCAGACAAGCGAACTTTGTTGCGATTGTATCGGGCTTTGGTGAGACCAAAGCTAGATTATGGGTGTGTGGTATATGGTTCTGCAAGAAAATCTTACCTCAAAGCTCTTGATCCAATTCATCATCAAGGACTGCGGATTGCTCTGGGAGCATTTCGCACATCTCCAAAAGAGAGTTTGTATGCTGAATCTGGTGAACCCCCTCTGGAGCTAAGGAGGTTGTGTCTTTCCATGAATTACTATCTGAAACTGAGGGCTAATCCAGAAAACCCTGCCTATGATATTGTCATGAACCCGCCTTTTAGAGCCAAATATGATCTAAAGCCAAATGAGATTCCTCCACTGGGTATTCGTATTTTGCCCCACTTCGGGGCAGCTGGCATTGACCTTGATGCTGTTGATGACGGTCCATTACAGACTGATGTACCTCCCTGGAAAGTCGCCAATCCAGAGATTAATTTATATTTAACTCAATTTCGAAAGGAGGTCACCTCGAGTGCTGCATATAAACAACTTTATCTTGGGCAATGTGAACTTTATCAAGATTTTATCAAGATTTTTACAGATGGTTCTAAAAAAGGTGAGAGGGCTGCAGCTGCCATTGTGTGTGATAACAATTTTCAGGAGCCTACTTTGTTAAGATTGCGGGATTGGTCGTCTGTTTATACTGCTGAACTAAAGGCTTTAAATCTGGCCCTCAGTGCGGTGTCCAGGTCAGATCAGAATGATTTCCTTATTTTATCGGATTCATTGTCGGCATTGTCGGCTCTATCGACAAGAGAAGTTTCACATCCAGTTTTGGCTGATATTCATGATCTTCATACTCGGCTTGTCTCTTCGGGAAAGCATATAGTTTTCTTGTGGGTCCCCAGCCACATGGGAATCTATGGTAACTCAGTGGTGGACAAAGCAGCCAAACAAGCTCTCGGTGCAAGTCTTTCCAGGAGGCCTATGCAGTTTGTTCCTCACTCTGATCTACGTCATAAATCTAGTTTGTATTGTCGTGAACTGTGGCAGAGTGAATGGTGTAATCAAATTCATAATAAATTGTTTAAAATTTGCCCAGATTTAACTATTCCTTTCCCATCGGTGGTATGTAACCGTAAAGAGGAATCGGTTTTGTCACGGTTACATATTGGGCACAGCTATATAACGCACAGTTGGATACTCAGAGGGGAAGACCCCCCATTGTGTGTTGCGTGTGACAGCTTGTTCAGTGTTAATCATTTTTTGACAGAATGTGCTGATTTGATGTGTATCAGAGAGAAGTTCTTTTCCACCAGTGATTTATCAGTTCTTTTTCGTGAGATTTCAGTAGATCTTATTTTTTCTTTTTGAAAGAGGTAAACTTATTTTATAAAATATAGTGTTTTAATTATGTATACAGGTGTCGTCGGAGTTGAACAGATAATTGTGCTTTTGTCCTCATAAATTTTAAGCTATGTGTTAATACTAGTGTGGGTATTTGTATTTAGAGACTTAGATATGATAGCTGAGGTCCTGATTTGGCTCCTAGTAGTCCGCTGGACCCTATAAACACCAACTAACTAACTAACTGACAGCGCTTCATGTCATGCCAGCTTTATTGCTGTCAGCTGGCAACTAGGTGATAACATTAGCTGTCCATTATGCGGCATCTATGTGCTCTTTTCTGATGATCTGACTTGTTCAGGACCAGACTTTTTTTTTCAAGGTTTGAGTTCGATGCCTGTAAAAGGCTGTGTGTGGTGGGTTGGGGTTTAAGTAACAAAAACTTGTTCCCTATATAAGAACAGTGGGGGTGGGGGAATCATTGGCTGATTGAAATGGAAATGGTACTAAAGCACCTAGCAGTGCCATCTCTTGTTGGTTGCTGTCTCTGTTCATGAAGTGGCAAATGAATACTACAACACGTTTAAGTCTGTCCTGAAATAAATGTAGACACTTGTACGACATGCCTCATTTTCAGATGCCAAAACTAGACAGAAAGTTGATAACGGTTCAGTTGTTTGACATCCGCCTACTGTGCTACAGAGGGGTTTTCTGTGCTGATCACAACATGCACTAAGGCCTTCAGGAGGCTCAGCCTTAGACCTTCCAATGTGGCTGTTCTGAGAATCCTGGGAGTGCCTAGGACATTGACTGACTCAGCAGTTAGGTTATCAGCCAGAACAGATACGAAGGCAGATGACCAGCATACATTCTGTTTGTCTCCTCTTAAGTGCATTGCTCATCATAATGTGCTTCAGTAGAATCTCTGGGTGGTTGAAATCCCCATCAAACCCTCTGATCATAACATAAAGGCAGTATGGTTTACGCTCAGTAGAATGTTCATTCAATGGGCGCAACCCCTTTTACCAACAATAAAGGTCACAAAGCATATATGTTAATGTATTCTCTCTCTCTCTCTCTCTCTCTCTTCTTCTCTCTCTCTCTCTGTCTGTCTGTCTGTCTGCCTCGTCTCTCACTCTTGAAGGTGAGCAATCGCCAACAAACCATACCGAAGTTGGAATAGGGCACGATGGGTACACTGGTCAAGTGCTGTGTCATTCCCGTGGACCAAAGTAGCAATGCTCTGCCAGAGATCCCCTGGAGGCTGTGAACGACAGCTGTTCCGTCCACGGGGAGTCGATGCCGGTTTATGAAAAAAAAAAAAAAAAAGACATACCCTGGCAGCTGTCATGCCCCAAGGAGATGATGGCCGTGCCAAAGTACAAACGTAACCTGGCCCAATGTTGGGAGGGAAGGATGCACACACAAAGGATACCGTGTACTGGCAAAGGGAGGATTGTTTAAGGATCTTCATCACGAGAAGGGAGTGGGGATAGGGGCGCCGTTATTAGGGTGAGGGGGTTTGTTCTACGGACTTACACATTTCACTCAAGCTTTAATTGTTTGCCCCCACCCACCCTTCCTCCACTGCTCTACCTGCCCCTCAACATACCACTCACCCTCACTCCTCCTTCAACATTATTGGTAAATTACCACTGCCATCCCTTCAATCATACCAATTGCAACCCCAAAGCTGTTGTTCAGCATTACAGTACCTTCTACTTCCACTGCCTCACATTAGTTGTATCTTTTCTTCTATCAGCTCTTTCCACATTTCACTACCTATTTTTGCACCCTTCAACATTACCATTGCATCCTTCAACTTACCATGCACCCTTCAACATTACCACTGCACCCTTCAACATTACCACTGCACCCTTCAACTGCACAACGATTTACAGAAAGAACAAAAAAGAGTAAGCATGAAAATCGGTGGCATGAAGACTGGAGTCGACGAACGACGACGATGCCGATGGACGCGACGACGAGCCGATGGCCGATGCGACGACGACGACGACGAAATTAAAGGCAACTTGGTGCCGTGCACAACTGTTAATACACGGCATACATTCAGGTACACAGTTTCTTTCTTTCTTTCTTTTTTCTTTCTTCTCTTTTCTTTCTCTTTCTTCTTTCTTCTTTTCTTTCCATTCTTTCTTCTCTTTCTATTTTTTTTTTCTTTTTTCTTTTCCTTTTGTTTAGTAGGGTTCCGCACACAAATGGTCAACACCAGAATAGCAGATTGTCACGCTCCAATTAGTCGTGACATCGCCAAAGAAGCACCAGCAGGCGTGCAGCCAACGCTGTCGATAGCGGTGGAAACGGCGAAGGTGGAAAACGGGGAAGGGAGAGGTGAGTGAAGGCAAGGCGAGTTCTGGGAGGAGACGGCATGAGGGCAGGTGGCTGCACACCGAAAACTGATGCGCCAAGGTCTTGCTTAAGTGGTTGAGTATCTATAGACACGCACAATAAGATTGTTTTGAGGATCTTTATCGTGTCTGAAAGTTGACTTACCTTCTTTTCTTTCATGTGGGCGTCAAGGGACAAAGCTAGGTGCTTCCAGCAGATAGATTAAAACGAAAGACTTCGTTATATGCTACCATTACTACCTCCCCCCCCCCCCTCCTTCCTCTGCCTGCCCCTCCATCCCCTTCCCTCACCCTTCCGTGCTCCTCTTCCCCTTTCACACCACACGCACGCACGCATGGCGCACGAAAACACATACACACACACGAACGCACGCATGTGCACTCACGCACACACACACACACACACACACACACACACACCATACACACACAACACAACACACACACACACACACACGCACGCACGACACACACGCACGCATACACACTCATGCACACACGCACACTCACGCACGCATGCACACACACACACACACACACACACACACACACACACACACAACACACACACACACACACACACACAACACACACTCACACACACCACACTACACCACCACACACACACACACACACACAACACACACACACACACACACACACACACACACCACCTTTGTGTCCAGAAATAATGAGTCAAGTAGTCATGTTTGGATCCATATAATGAATCAAAGGAAGACTCATATCTAAGAGAACGTACGAAGATCTTGACCCATCATCTTCATGGAAATCTTCTGTAAAGATGATCTTAAGTAATATTGGAATGACACATGTATGGAATAACCAAAGTATAGTTAACCCATCAAAGATTGCGTTATGCAATAGAGAGAAAGTTACAAAGTGAATATATACATTTTTGGGAAAAAGAAAAAGAAAGAGCACCAAGGTTAAAATTTTATAATGACATCAGTAATAAATATAGGCTTGAACCGTACCTCATCAAATGCACAAATAAACATTACAGGAAAGAACTTTGTAAATTAAGAATTATCGCACATGACCTCGCAATAGAAAGAGGTAGATATTCCCATATTAAGCGTGAAGACAGGAAATGTACAACTTGCAATATAACAGAAGACGAAGTACATTTTTTAGACTCTTGTAAACGTTACGATAAAATCAGGAATACGTTGAAAAAACGTATCATAAACAAAATGGATATATACGACGCTACCTCATTGAAAATAAGTACTTTGATGTCTAATGATGACCTTCAGGTTGAAATTGCGAAATATGTATATGACTGCTTTACATAATGATTTTTTTTATGTAAAAAGAACAAATTATTATTTCTTCGGACGATGAGTTGTTTAATCATCGCCATCTTGTGTCCATAAATTCTTTAATGGTGTTTAGT
This sequence comes from Conus canariensis, assembly GCA_033310375.1. Classification (NCBI taxonomy): domain Eukaryota; kingdom Metazoa; phylum Mollusca; class Gastropoda; order Neogastropoda; family Conidae; genus Conus; species Conus canariensis. The sequence continues at coordinate 11,800,436 of CM065731.1, forward strand.
GACAATAAAAAAAAAGTTTCAAGTTTCAAGTTTCAAGTTTCACACACACACACACACACACACACACACACACACACACACACACACACACACACACACACACACACACACGCATCCAGCTCACTTCTTACCCTCCTCCCTTCCACCTTCTTTGGTCTTGTTCTCTTATTGCTATCAGGGGAGTACTGTTTTGTGCATGTTTATGTACTGTGTGTAAAACACTGTTACTGTTTTGTGCATGTTTATGTCCTGTGTGTAAAACACTGTTACTGTTTTGTGCATGTTTATGTCCTGTGTGTAAAACACTGTTACTGTTTTGTGCATGTTTATGTCCTGTGTGTAAAACACTGTTACTGTTTTGTGCATGTTTATGTCCTGTGTGTAAAACACTGTTACTGTTTTGTGCATGTTTATGTACTGTGTGTAAAACACTGTTACTGTTTTGTGTATGTTTATGTCCTGTGTGTAAAACACTGTTACTGTTTTGTGCATGTTTATGTCCTGTGTGTAAAACACTGTTACTGTTTTGTGCATGTTTATGTCCTGTGTGTAAAACACTGTTACTTTTGTGCATGTTTATGTCCTGTGTGTAAAACACTGTTACTGTTTTGTGCATGTTTATGTCCTGTGTGTAAAACACTGTTACTGTTTTGTGCATGTTTATGTCCTGTGTGTAAAACACTGTTACTGTTTTGTGCATGTTTATGTCCTGTGTGTAAAACACTGTTACTGTTTTGTGCATGTTTATGTCCTGTGTGTAAAACACTGTTACTGTTTTGTGCATGTTTATGTCCTGTGTGTAAAACACTGTTACTGTTTTGTGCATGTTTATGTCCTGTGTGTAAAACACTGTTACTGTTTTGTGCATGTTTATGTCCTGTGTGTAAAACACTGTTACTGTTTTGTGCATGTTTATGTCCTGTGTGTAAAACACTGTTACTGTTTTGTGCATGTTTATGTCCTGTGTGTAAGGCCTAAAGACGACGTTTCTGTCGGGCAGTTGGTTTTAAGTTTTGTTTTGTGATTAAAATCTGTCACGTTACACTTTGTTGTGTTTGTTTACTTGTATTTTGGCCTTTAGTTTTGTACATCAAATCTGTGTCACGTTACACTTGGTTTTGTGTGTCAACTTGTATTTTGGCCTTTAGTTTTGTACATCAAATCTGTGTCACGTTACACTTGGTTTTGTGTGTCAACTTGTATTTTTCGCCTTTAGTTTTGTACATCAAATCTGTCTCATCAAATCTGTGTCACGTTACACTTGGTTTTGTGTTAACTTATATTTTGGCCTTTTCTCTCCCTTGCAACGCTGCAGCCTGCTTCTTTGGTGCAAACAGTGGCGACGGTCGGGACCGAACACGGAACCACCAGACAGTAAGTAGAAGGAGCAGACCATTAAGACCCAGAGTCAGTAAAGGCAGAGCAGTCCATCGGGGTGATCACAGGCTGCACACCAACAAGTAATGCGCTGAGGCTTTGTAAGGAGTCGAGTATTCATAGCCTGGCGCAATTCAATTGTTTTGAGAATTTTTCTTGTGTCTGAAGTTGATTCTCCTCAATTCCTTTCATATGACCATCAATGTACAAGCCAGGTGGTTCCAAGCAGACAGATTAAAGTCAAAGGAATGGGACTATTTGGGGCGGGGCTGACACCTGGCGCAAAGACGAGGTCACGGGTGAGTCCGAGGGCCTGAAATGTGACGTCAGCTAAGGGGAAGGTCATGTCTTTGAAGATTGTATGTTGTGTTATCAATGGAAATCCCCAAAACAAGGGAAATAATTGGTTGGGAGTTGCTCTTTTGAACAATTATCAGTTTAACATTAAATACTGGCTCAAAAGTATGGTAGGCCTCAAAACGCACACACGGATTATTATAGTGATTTAGTGCAAAATTCTAATTGCGCTGTGCCACGTTCTCAACCAAA
>CM065731.1:11807361-11809861 GCA_033310375.1 Conus canariensis
TAAGATACCAACTGTTCTTCAATTCCTCAGTTTGGTTCTTGTCTTCATTGGTGATGGTTTTCTTGGATCCACGAAACAGGATTTGCATTTCTATGCGATTCCAGCTCTATGGAAATTTATTTCAAAATATTCATTTGTTCGCAAACAGTATTTGCACGTAATGCATCTGATCTAAATTTTCAATTTCCTGGACATACCACGTTTTTTTTTTTTCGTGTGTTTGGTCAGTTTCTTGTATTCTTTCAATCCTAGCAGTTTTTCATGATTAGCCTCAGAGTTTGCCTCTGACATTAAATGTGTGTGTGTGTGTGTGTGTGTGTGTGTGTGTGTGTGTGTGTGCCATGCGTGTGAGTGTGTGTGTGTGTGTGTGTGTGTGTGTGTGTGTGTGTGAGAGAGAGAGAGAGAGAGAGAGAGAGAGAGAGAGAGAGAGAGAGAGAGTCCACAAGGTCCACGGAACCATGAACATGATTACTCACACAAGAGCATAAACACACACCGCACATGTTAAACACACCACACACACACACACACACACACACCACACAGGGAGCTGTTACAGTTTATAACCAAGCCGACCGCCTGAGGGCCATATCAAAGCTGGAGAGAGAGAGAGAGAGAGAGAGAGAGAGGCGGTGTGGTGGGGTGGGGTGGGGGTCAGCGTTGGGTACATCCCTGTGACAGCAGTCATCGCGCCCTCGCCATTCATTGTCGGGCACTCAAGTCAAAGCCCTCGAGCTCGGCTATTCCTGATTGGCTGACAGAAACGCCTCGTGCAGCACGCGCTATGGCATGCACGCTCTGGCACACTGCGTTCCATCACAGCTGCAGCAGCAGCAGCAGCAACAGCGGTAGCAGTGCAGCGTCTTTGTGTTACCGTGTTGCTTCCATCGAACGTGTTGTGGAGTACGCTGCGCGCGCGCGTGCGTGTGTGTGACTGAACGATCTGAGCGCTGTTTCGCCCATGCAGCAATACTTCCTGACAGATTTGGCACATGGGAGAGTTGCCATTGCCAGAAAAGACGGAGATTAGTTTGCATCCAGAATTTTTATGTGTGTTCTTTCTTGACGTGATTATTGAACACAGGAAGAAGCTTTGTGAACAGACTGATTGATATTTGACTGATATTTGAACAGATTCAATTTTTCGAATCGGGTTTCCTCTGCTACTGACTTTTGAACCGCATGATCAGTAACGATAACTCTGCAGTCACCCGAGCAGACGATAAGATGGATCAGATTGGCCCTGTGGTGTGGGGACTCTCAGTCGATCGTGTTGTTTGTTTGTGCCGGTGTTCTTGAAGATGACGAGTTGATGCGGAGGATTTAACCTTTGGAGGGAATCATGGGTCAGCTGTGGACAAGACTGTTCAAACATAAGGACGTACGGATATTGCTGCTGGGTAAGTTTATAGAATAGACGTTAGTCATCCTGACTGATAAAAAAGTGTCGCAGCCAATCCTGTTGAGCTGTGCTGTAACACCAAGTCTTGCATAGGTCTCACGCAATGTGTACATGAACACTGCCATTTACGTTGGCAAATCAAAGCTTTTATAGATACTGGTTTTATTTTGTTCATAATGCAGTGGACACAACAATGGTATCAGAGGGAATTTCATTCTGCTTTCTCTGATGGTACCAACCAAGGAAACTTAAGTGATATGACTAAACCACAATGTACTCATACTGTGTAGTAGCATGTCCAACTCGTAACGATTTTTATCAAACATGCGTTTGGGGTATCTTTGTCTTGAATGTTCTAGTGACTTATTCGCTTGGGATTTTGTTTGTTTTAACTGGAAAGGTTATAGGATGTCACAGCGTTAGACAGCACTCTCGCCCTAGGCCTAATTTTCCTTCTGCACTGATTCCCATTTGAGTTGAGCAATGCTAATTTGTTATGAAATCAAAGTAATATCAACGGTGGAATGCTTACATCACGTGGTTCCCATAATAAACCATGTGAACAAAGGAGTCGTGCATTGTAATGGCACTCACAGGCATATTGTGCCGCGGAGTTGTGCATTGTAATGGCACTCACAGGCATATTGTGCCGCGGAAAGTCATTAATCCCTCGTTTTCTGACATTGGACAGCCTGTTTCGGGGGTAATGTAGACTTAAGTTCTCATTTGGTTTTGTTACATTCTAATGATTCCAAACAGTTGTGTGTGTGTGTGTGTGTGTGTGTGTGTGTGCGTGTGTGTGTGTGTGTGTGTGTGTGTGTGTGAGAGAGAGAGAGAGAGAGAGAGAGAGAGAGAGAGAGAGAGAAAGAAGAGAGAGAGAGAGAGACAGAGAGGACCGTCACCAGTGTACGGCGCCACCCAAACATTTCTTAAAGTTGTTCTGTCTTTGAATCCGTTTGTTTCCCTACCAGTGATTTTGGGGGGGCTGTATATGGCCAGGGACAACTTGTTGCTAGGTATTCTTTTACGTGTGCAAAGAGCGTGATGCTCTGGGGACCTCCGGTGATTGTTGACCCATCCTGGAGATTTGGCAGTGTG
>CM065731.1:11814861-11824861 GCA_033310375.1 Conus canariensis
ATTTTCACCGGTAAGAGGAGCGGCAAAAAGGAAAAAAAAAAAAAAAAGAGAAAAGTGAAGGGTAAAACTAGAGTTTGAGGGACGAGAGGGTAAGGGGCAGGATGGGAAAGGAAGTGGGGGGGGGGGGGGGGGGGGGGGGGGAATGGAGAAGGAGGAGTGAGGAAGGAAGGGTGAGGAGAAAAAGAGAAGGTCGATTTTGATCGGCTGAAAGTGATACGCTGTTGGGGGTGACTTTCACGCGGCAGTCGAAGGGCAAGGTTTTATTGGTGTATTTGGATTTGCGGGACGAATAAACAGACAGACAAACGAACAAACAAACAAATACAAAACAAGGCAGGCACTTCGGACAACCTACCTTGTTCTCTGAACCTATAATATAGCAGCAGTTTGGTTTCTTTCTTTCGGTTTTCATGAATTACTCTGCAAGATTTTGACCCGGGGATTTGTTGTCAGAAGTAATTAAACGCCAGCACACTTAAATCTAACGGAAAATAAGGAGAAGAATCAACCAGACATCGTATCATGACCCACATAAAGAGTGACCTCATTGCTGTATTTCTCGTTGCATAAAGCTACACATTTCAATCGATTTTCATTTAAAAAATGTATACTTTTTGTGTTGAACATCCAGCTTGTTATCCTGTTGCTGCTGCTGCTTTCTTCTCTGAAGCGTTGAGAGAGAGAGAGAGAGAGAGAGAGAGAGAGAGAGAGAGAGAGAGAGAGAGAGAGAGAGAGAGACAGAGAGACAGAGAGAGAGAGAGACTAAAAAAAAAAAGACCAACAAAAACCCAACCCTCTCCCTTTCCGCGAAATATCGGTCATAGTCTACTCTTTTAATTTAATCTCTCCTTGCAAAGAGAGAGAGAGAGCGAGCGAGCGAGCGAAGAGAGAGAGAGAGAGAGAGAGAGAGAGAGAGGAAGAGAGAGACAGAAAGAAGAGAGACTGAGACAGAGAGACAGACACAGAGAGACAGTGAGAGAGACGGACAAGAGGAGGAGAGAGAGAGAGAGAGAGAGAGAGAGAGAGAGAGAGAGAGAGAGAGAGAGAGAGAGGAGACGTGCACGTGCGAGCCGCGCGCAGTTGGTGCTTCCCTTCAGGCGCGTGCTGGCCTGGAACCCTTTAGGTCATCGGTCGGATCGATAGGAAGACACTAGTTGACCTGACACGTCACTGCACGGCTAGGAGAGGCAGGGAGGCCGGGCTCCTGGGGGGATTGGGGATCGATCTCAGCTCTCTCCCTCTCCCTCTGTCTCCTGACAGTCTGTCTGTCTCTGTCTTACACACACACACACACACACACCACACACACACGCACGCACGCACGCACGCACGCACGCACGCACGCACGCACGCACGCACGCACGCACGCACACACACACACACACACTTTCTGTCTCTCTCTCTCACACACACACCACACACTCTGTCTCTCTCTCTGTCTCTCCCTCTCTCTCTCACACACACTCGCGCGTACACACACACACACACACACACACACACACACACACACACACACACACACATACTTACTCATAAGATAGACAGAAAGACAGACACAGACAGACAGACAGACAGACAGACACACACACAACACACACACACACACCACACACACACACACACACACACACACACACACACACTCACACACACGAGAGAGCTGTTCCGACTGACCTGTTTGAATTCTGAAGTTTGAATTCGGTCTTTCTCTCTCTTTAGGTCCCTATTTCTCCGTGTGTCCGCCAAGCTCTCCTTCTCCGAGTCTGTCTCTGACCCCCCCCTCTCTCTCTCTCTCTTCTCTCTCTCTCTCTCTCTCTCTACACCCCCTCCCCCATCCGTCTGTCTAATCAATTGGAGATCGATCCCTTTTCAGACCTGATATGATCTTTGTGATAAACTAGGACTATGCAGCTTGACTTTATTTCAACTTTCTCCCTTTCCGCCAAAGCCCCCATAGAGAGAAAGAGAGAAGCGAATGGGGAGGCCCCCCATACGCTTCTCTCTTTCTCTCTCCATACCTCTCTCTCCTGTCTCTGTCTGTCTGTGTGTCTCTGTCGCTCTCTCTCTCTCTCTGTGTCTCTCTCCGTCTGTCTATCTGTCTGTGTGTGTGTGTGTCTGTCTGTCTGTCTGTCTCTCTCTGGTATAAAAACACTCTGTGGTTTACTCAGCAGTTTGATAGTTATAATCATTCCATGATGACACTCAACCCCTTTAACAAGTCCTCTTTCAAATGACAAATAAGGATAACTCATGCTCCTATGACGTGGCAATTACACGACCACAAGACTGTGTCCTTCCTCGTTGAAGATTTCCGTTCTAAAGTCATTTTCAAAAACGACGACGACGACAACAAACCAACAATAAGAACAATAACACCGGCGAAAACTTCGAATTTTAATTCCAGACTAGGACATGCTCACCGTGGGTTTGGTGTTGGTAACTGGAGTAATACATTACATCGATTTTGAAGTGGTTTCAGTGTATTTTATGTTATTAGCTCCCGATTTTTCTGTAAGAGAGTATACTTTTTCTTTGAATGAAACAGTGAAACACACACACACACACACACACACACACACACACACACACACACACACACACACACAACAAAGACAAAAAAAAACAACCAAAAAAACCGATCAGTATTTTTCTTACATTTCAAATACCTGTCGAGTGCACGCTTGCGTACACCCAAAACATGACAGTCCCTTTTTTTTCATCCGGCATATCAGTTTTCGCCTGCTGAGCACAAAACTCATGGCGAAGTTTCATTTTGAGTTCGTGGTTTGAGCAAAGGACCAGACTTCAGTGAGTTTCTCACGTGCGGTTGTGCGTGCTGATTCACTTTCCCAGATTGAACAACGATCAGGTGAAAAGTGTACTTTGCGTCTCTCACACGTTTGAAAACGCGCACAATGGCTTTTCAAATAATTAATAACACACCTGTTATCTTTCGGAATTAATCTTCCACACATTTCGTGAATGAGAAGACATTTGACTCTCTCAGTGGTCAGTTTATTCATTTGAAAAAAAAAGCGTCTTGGGATGAGTAGTCTCTGTACGCAAGTTAAACAAAAAAAGTATCTGAATGCGTTGTTAACATTCTTTGTGTGCAGCAACACAAAAGGTAGAGCGTGCCTCTCAGATGGAACATTCTTTACATGTAGTTTTGCGTACAAATGAGAGTTGTGTCTCTCAGTATGAATACATTTCTTTGGTTATGTTTGTTTATTCTGACTGAAAAAGACAAAGCCATGCGCTTCAATATAAACACATCCCTTTGCAGTATTTATACTAATTTACACCTGACAATACAAAGTATAACGTATGTCTCACAATAAAAGTAGTTCTTCGGCATCATGCAGTACAACAGTTACATCGATGGTTTTCAATATTTATTTGACTCATTTTGCAGTCTAAGTCACAGTCTAAAGTAACTGGCAGTAACAACAGCCACATACCAACGCAGCGCAGTCTGCACATTATTGTGTAACATCGTCGGCACAACAAACAGATCACTGCGTGAAAATCGGACTGCTTTCCCCTGGGAGAGCGTGTCGCTATTGTACAAGGCCACCCCTATCTATCTATCTATCTATCAATCGATCTACCGAGAGAGAGAGAGAGAGAGAGAGAGAGAGAGAGAGAGAGAGAGAGAACTCGAACTCGAATATATTCTGTAAAGGCCATAGTCCTATTAGAAGGGGCGTGTACAAGCGATCATATTAACAAAGTCAAAGACAGTATATTAACACATATACTGCATTCATGACAAAAAAGAAGGAAAAAAAATTATAATACAACGACTACTGTCGTCTTAAATGCTTGATACAAAAAGATAGAAAGATTCCTTATGGTATCGCTGTTATCAGCAGACATTAATAAACAGAAACGGAAGGTATTAAGTTTTTTGTTAGGTGAAGACAAAGAGTGCAGAGAAGACCAGTGTGCGAGGCTCAGCTCTGGAGGAGGTGGAACACTTCAAGTACCTCGGCAGCTACATCTCGGCCGACAGCAACACCGAGAAGGAGATCTCAACCAGGATAGGACTCGCAGCCCGGGCATTCAGCGGGTTGAAAAACATCTGGAAGTCAACTGTCCTGCAAACCAAAACCAAGTTGAAGATCTACAGGTCCAACGTACGCTCAGTACTCCTATACGCCTCGGAGACATGGAGAACCAACAAGAAGATTGAGAATAGGCTCAGAGGCTTCGAAGGAAGGTGTCTGCGCCGAATCCTGAAACTTCACTGGCAGCAGCGTGTCACCAACAGGGAAGTTTCAAGGCGCACCGGCATAAACAACATTGTGGCCGAGGTGAAGCAGCGGCGGTGGAGGTGGCTGGGACACATCCTTCGGATGGGCAAGACCAGACTCCCTCATACTGCGCTGAGATGGGCACCACCAGGGAAGAGGAAGCGAGGCAGACCACTCGGCACCTGGAGGAGGACAGTGGAGGAGGAGATGAGAGAGGTAGGCAAGACCTGGAACGAACTGAGCTGGCTTGCCCAGGACAGAGAGGGCTGGAGGGAGCTTGTTGGCGCCTTATGTTCCGGGACGCGGGATGAAGAGGATTAAGTAAGTAAGTAAGTAAGTAAGTAAGTACTGTTTTCTTAAACTGTCTAAGAAAGGACAGCGCAATGTAAAAGGTAATTCATTTTCAACAGACACATTACATAATGGGCATAATAGGTTCTATGTTTCATGCCTCCTGTTTCTATAAAAATGCACCTCAAGGCGGAGGTATCAAATCGAAATCTTGTCATGTTTCAATTGTCTATCAATGTCTAAGAGTAGACATATGGGTACACAGTGTAGAGAGTCACAGAACATAATTGTAAGCATTAAAACTTCACTGTTATTCAGGTGCTCACTGACATTTTGACTCTTACAATCGATCAGTCGCTGCTTAAACACACGTAAAAATTTACGCACATTCCTCACACCCTGATTAATCCATAGATCTCCAAAACCATTTTGCTGTAAACATAATCGTACATTCGTAACCCAAGTATTCTTACCTGTATTATCCAAATCCCTTAGCAAGATATAAGCTCTTCGGGGTAACCTGTAATCATCCATTTGAAGAAATCTCAGCCAATAACGGACGCAATTTACAATCGAATTAACCGTGATAGGATATCTATTCAATTCATTGTAGACTAGATCATTAGGTGTACGTAGATCAACAGCTAGAAATTTCTTCAGCGCATACAAATACACTTTTTCACAGTGCTGAAAGGCATTTGCAATCCCCATGTCTCGGAACCTACTGCAGAACAGGTTGAACATGACCATCAAACAACTTAAAACACATCTCAGGAATAGTTAGTCAACGTACGGAGCCGTTGCATTATACACAATAGCGCTTTCGTAGCTTTACTAGAAATGTCTTTACACGCAGCAACGAAACTAAGCCTAGTAGACACACACACACACACACACACACACACACACACACACACACACACACACACACACACAACATATATATATACATACATACATACATATATATATATACATATATATATATATTGTTATATTAAAAGCAAGTTAAAATCAAGCTTCTAAAAACATCTACAAATTTGTTTCACGCTGTGCGGTCGTCAGGATGTGATGAGCTTGTGTTGCCAGTGCATATATATATATATATATATATATATATATATATATATATATATATATACGCATTTACAACAGGCATAACAGAACCATCAAATATCCATCTTTCTCTCGCACTTAAATAACCCCCCTTTCTAAAGACGACAATCTTACTTTTACTTAAATTGACCTTTAGACTTATTGCGGGGGCTGTTCTTTGGAGGCTGTTCAGTTGTGCTAGTAAACCAACTACAGTTTCTGAAAGAAGAACATCATCTGCCAGCAAGAGGATGAATAGTTCGAAAGCATCGGGCATAAATGTAGCACCATGCCTACCCTTACTGGTGACTTCAAGAGCTGATTTATTTATGAATAACGAAAACAAAATCGGACTACAGATATCACCCTGCTTAATGCCAGAAGAACACTGAATATACTCCATAAGCCTGGCACCACACCGCACCCGCGCTTTCACACTAACGTACATACTTTTCACACAGCGATACAGTTTACCTCTAATTTCATTCTTTAACAATACTGGCCGTAAAAGGTTCCTGTTGATCGTATCAAAACACTTCTAGAAATCAATAAATGCAACATAAAGTTTACGATTAGAGGAAAGCTGTTTCTGCACACAAGCCATTAAAGTAAAAAGGTGATCGACAGTAGAGTATTCCCCTTTAAACCCTTCCTGACATTCCCCTGTAATATTGTTCTCCTCAACCCATGCTCGCAGTCTGTTTATAATGGACCTGTATATTTTACTTCCTGTATCATACAAACTAATACCTCTATAATTGCCAGGCTGATTGACATCCCCTTTTTTTAAATAATGGCAAGATAACAGATTCAGTCTAGCGATCTGGATATATATATAATATATATATATATAATACCTTTATCAAAAAGTACATTAAAAGATTTAGAGAGAGAGAGAGAGAGAGAGAGAGAGAGAGAGAGAGAGAGAGAGAGAGGTGTCTACAGTCTGTACATGTTTTTTGTCGACCTTTAAGAGTGAAGTGTTGTTTCATTTCGTTTTTAAAAATGTGTTTATGTATTTTCTCACTCAAAAATAAAAAGAATTCTGCTGAAAAGAAAAACCTCCACTGTGCCATGGATTCTTTTACCTGCGCTTAGTACATGCTTCACACATACTCAATCGACAATGTTCGAGAATTGCAAGAGAGGTAATCGGTGTGAGAGCTTGCAGTCAGCGAGAGTGACCCCGCCGTTTTCAAGGGACAGAGGCCGCTGACTGGCACGACTAAAGCAATTTCCCCCCTAAGTCAGCTTCATTGCTCCACCAGAGAGAGAAAATGCCAAACTACGGGTGTGAAACGATGCTCCTGTAACGCAGACAGTCAGAATCCCCATCGTTGTCCTTGCGTGCTTTTCAAATCAAGAATTTGACTCTCTGGATCTCTTTGCTTGACCCATAAACTGAGAAAAGGTAACTCGATTTGCAGTGGAGCGTTATCTGCCCGTGATTATTTCCCCGAACATGTCCGTTTGTCGTCTTACCCAAAAGACTGGTACCCAGTCCACAACGCAGGGTCGAGCAGCTGAGAAGGGAGGGAAAGGAAACCCACCCCGTGCGTGGCACGTTCCATGGACACGGCATTGTGTCGTTTCCCGGGGGAATGCATTTTCCCCTGGGCTTTCGCTGCTCATTGAAGAAGTGGGCTGTCTCGAAAAGGACAGTCTACATGTGTTGATATTTAAAATCCCATTTACTGTTTTAATTCATTGACTCGGCCCTCTCTTCTCTCTCTCTCTCTCTCTCATTTCTTGCGGCGTAGACAAAGCCGAACGGTTATGCTGGTTGATTAATTAAGCACATTTGCACGAAGACATCATATATATATATATAATATATATTATATTATATATGAACAATATAAAAAAGTCCTTAAAAAATCTGAAGGTGCTCAACCCCTTGGGGAGCAACATCTGTTAAAAAATATTTCATTTTAAAAAATATATACTTCATTTAAAAAATATTTTTTAACAAATATATATATATATATATATAATACATACATACATACATACTATATATATATATATATATATTACTTGTGTACATCAAAATAATGCTTTTTGTAGACGTCCACATTCAGCCTCCTCCGCTCACTGCGTTACACAAGAGAGCCACACTCCCAAAAAGCAGAAGATACGTTTGAACTTAAAGCAGACAGAAGCGAGTCAGATCAAGGGACACAATTACGAAACAGAGACAGTGAAAACAGCATCGGAGAAGTGGACGCATTGCCTATTCGCTAAAGCCCTTCCCTGTACAAGTGCGTTTATTGCCTCCCCTGCCGGATCTGTGAATTCCGATAGAGACAGAGACATGTCGCAATTATTAACTGTATCTACGTCACGTTTAGAAAGGACAGGCGTTTTACACACCGTTGTTCAATGGTCTGCATAGTTAACACAAGAGAAAGATGATTCTGGTGAGCTTGATTTTGTAGCAACGTGAACTGAAGTACAGGGTAGAGATTTATATCCATAGTTTTTTTAGGGTGACTGTTGAAATGGTTGTGCAAAATGATATATGGAGAAAGTTTTTCTTCATTCTTCTTCAAAATCGAAAAGTGTGAAGAACGTGAACTGAACTACAGACTACAGATTTCTTTTCTTTTCTTGTTTTTTCTTTTTCTTTTTCTTTCTTTCTTTCTTTTCTTTCTTTTTTTTTTTTGAAGGCGACAGTGTTTAGATAGTTGTGAAGGAAAATATGTATTTTTCCAACCGTTCCTGGGTGTATTTTCCCCCCTTCAAAATCGAAAAGGTGTGTCCTGTCCATACTTTGATAATGATTTGTACACTGTGTGCAAATTTCATGTCAAAATGCAGTTTGGATATACGTGTTAATGTACATACATATCTTTTTGTGTCTTTATTTGTTCCTCAGGGATGAAGGATAAAGAAAAAGATCTTTGTTAAATGTAAATGAAATGGGCATCCCTGCGTTAGGCACAATAACAAACAAAACAACATGAACAACAACCTCCGACCCCCCTCACCCCCCACACGCACACAATGATACATACATCTATGTCTCGGACACAGGGACAGACACAGAACACAGTGACTCACAGGGTAACGTTTCTGACCTTGACAGACTTCTCTTTATCAGGCACAAAAACAGACAGACACAAACAAACAACTTACAAAAAGTCTGTCGTACAGTATTAATAGTAATACTGACCTTTACATAGCACCCTGTACTGGGCACGGGTGAAAAAACAACAACAAACGCCAGGATACTTCATCAAGGAATCAATCCCATGGTGACAGTACTTGACATATATCCCTGTATATGGCTCTAGAATTGCCCTTCCCCTCCCCCCCCCACGCACACACACACACACACACACACACACACACACACACACACACACACACACACGCGCACGCACGCACGCATGCACACACACACGCACACACACATTGTGTTTCCTTTCTTTTTTTTTTTTTTCTTATGAATGTCAATGCTCTTATGTTCAGTTGTTCTTTTCGGTGTGAGTGGTAAATGCAACAGAGCGAAAGTTACAGCACACTAAACATTAGAACATAAATAAACCCAGACGCCTTGTATCAAACCCGAAAAAAACTAAAACAGTAAGCGAATGTCCATCGGTAAGGAAACACACAGACAGTGCATGGTGTGCAAGGCTTTGAAGAAAAAAGATGTGAAAAATGGGGGGGGGGGGGGGGGGGGGGGGGGGGGGGGGGGGGGGGGGGGGGAGGGGGGGGGGGGAAGAATGGAGGCCCCACTAATAAAAAAAAAGCTCATCTTTATAAAAAAAGAAAGAACAAACAAAAACAAAACAAAAATGGAAAAGAAAAGGAAAAAAATCCCCAAAACAAAAGACCCCCCCCCCCCCCCCCCAAAAAAAAAAAAAAAAAAAAAAAAAAATCTGGGATGTAGGTAGTTAGGTGGAGGGTAAAAAAAATGATGTAGGTAGTTAAAGGCATTGACTGGAAAAAAAATTCAACTGTGCAGGAAAATTATAGAGTTACAGACCTGCGCGCGTCAGTAAAATTAAATGCTTGTAACTTTATTATTTATGAAACCATTCTCTCATTGCTTCATGTATGGTAAATGAAAAGGCTGGTATCCTTAAAGTCTGCAATGGTTTGTTTGTTCCAAGCGTGGCAAAGATTAACAATCAAGCAGTAACACTCATTTAGATTGGTGTGTTAATGTAACATAAACAGTCTTGTTGGAGCATCGATGTATCAGTCGTAGATCTGACGCTGAAATGGTTAAAGGACTTAGGTCGTGATTCTCACCATCTTTGTTAAAGACTTCATATCTTACTGTGTTGTTAGCTGAGTCAGCATCTACAAGTGATTACATTTGCAGATGCGGACAAAATGCCATAGAA
>CM065731.1:11834861-11842361 GCA_033310375.1 Conus canariensis
CCACTCAGCTCGTCCGTAATACGTCATTCCACTCAGCTCGTCCGTAATACGTCATTCAACTCAGCTCGTCCGTAATACGTCATTCCACTCAGCTTGTCCTTAATACGTCATTCGTTCTACTCAGTTTGTCCATAACACGTCATTCCACTCAGCTCGTCCGTAATACGTCATTCCACTCAGCTCGTCCGTAATACGTCATTCCACTCAGCTCGTCCATAATACGTCATTCTCCTCAGCTCGTCCGTAATACGTCATTCCCCTCAGCTCGTCCGTAATACGTCACTCCCCTCAGCTCGTTCGTAATACGCCACACCATTCAGCTGAGCTATAAAACGTCACATGTAACGTGTAAAACATCACTCCACTTAGCTCATTTGTAACACGTCAGTCACGCAGTTCAACTGTAATACTTTACTCAGTTCGTCTGTAATATGACACTCCCTCAGTTCATCCGTAATACGTCAGTCTACTCAGGTGATCTCTACTACGTCACGCCACTTTGCTCAACTGGGAGACAGTCAGTCCATTTTCCTCAGCTGGTGTACGGCATTCCAGCCAGCTCAGTGGTGATTGTTACCTCCACTTTGCTCATCTGGAATGCGTCACACCACTTTGCTCATCTCGTATGTATACGGCACACCGCTTTGCTCATCTGGTATACGTCATACCACTTTGCTCATCTAGTATACGTCATACCACTTTGTTCATCTAGTATACGTCACACCGCTTTGTTCATCTAGTATACGTCAGACCACTTTGCTCATCTAGTATACGTCACACCGCTTTGCTCATCTAGTATACGTCATACCACTTTGCTCATCTAGTATACGTCACACCGCTTTGCGCATCTAGTATACGTCATACCACTTTGCTCATCTAGTATACGTCACACCTCTTCGCTCATCCGATGTACGTCATTTCTCTCAGCTCAACTGGTACAAGTCACTCCACTATACTGCAACGAAAACAACAAAGAATGGGTACAATGTTGAGCACGCAGCAGCACTCCCACGGAAAGTCATTATTTACATGGGGGAAAAAAAAGAAAGAAAAGAAAACGACACACACTGACACAAATTGCGCATTTCCTCTGTACAGGTGATATTTACCTCTAACCCCTCTTTCCCTCCTCCCCCCCCCACCCCTCCCCCGTTCCCGGTGCCCCCACCACCCCTCTCTCGCTCTCTCTCACTCTGCCTCCCTCCACCCGCCACCACCACTCCGTTGTCTGGGATGCGTGTAATTGACTCCCCTGTTCTTCGTGTTTTCCTGACGCTTCTCTCTCTCTCTCTCTCTCTCTCTCTCTCTCTCTCTCTCTCTCTCTCTCTCTTCTCTCTCTCTCTGTGCTCCTTCCCTCCCTTCCTCCCCCCTCTCTCTCCCTCTGTGTGTCTCTCTCTCTGACACTCCATCTCTCTGCCTGCCTGCCCCCCCCCCTCTCTCTCTCTCTCTCTCTCTCTCATTCTCCGAGTTCTCTGTCTGTCTGTCTGTCTGTCTCTCTGCCTCTGTTTCTCTCGCTTTATCTCCCTCCTTTTCTCTCTCCGAGTTCTCTCTCTCTCTCTCTCTCTCTCTCTGTCTCTCTTCTCACTATCTCTCTCTCTCTCTCTCTCCCTTTCTCTCTACCTCTCTCTGAGCTCTCTCTCTCTCTCTCTCTCTCTCTCTCTCTCCCTCCCTCTCTCTCTCTCTCTCTCTCTCTCTCTCTCTCTCTCTCTCTCTCTCTCTCTCCGAGCTCTCTCTCCTCTCCGAGCTCTCTCTCCTCTCCGAGCTCTGTGTGTCTGTCTCTCTCTGTATGTCTCTCTCTCTCTCCGTGACTCATTCTGTCTCTCTGTGTGTTCTCCCCTCTTTAAATACTCCCTCTTCTCTCTATGTTTGCCTCCTCTCTCTCTCCCCTCTCTCTCTCTCTCTCTCTCTCTCTCTCTCTCTCTCTCTCTGTGCTTAGCTCTGTCTCTCTCTGTCTCTGTTACTCTTTCTGCTCATCTCTCCCCCCCCCCTCTCTCTCTCCATGTATCCCACCTCACTTTCTTACTCTTTCTACTTTCCCCTGTGTATGCGTTATCTCCCTCTCCCTTTCTCTCTGTTGTGGAGTGGGTGTCGGTTGTATATTGTTTCTGGCGTCGTTGTTGTTGCGTCATGAGCCAATTGTTAGGATTCATTTGTGTGGGTGTGCATGTTTTCGTTGTGTGTGTGTGTGTGTGTGTGTGTGTGTGTGTGTGTGTGTGTGTGCTTCGGAGTGTGTGTGTGTGTGTGTGTGTGTGTGTGTGTGTGTGTTGTGTGTGTGTGTTTGTGTGTGTGTGTGCGTGTGCGTGCGTGCGTGCGCGCGCGCGTGCGTGCGTGCGTGCATGTGTGTGTGTGTGTGTGTGTGTGTGTGTGTCTGTGTCTGTGTGTGGTTGCATCGGAGTGTGTGTGTGTGTGTGTGTGTGTGTGTGTGTGTGTGTGTGGTGTGTGCGTGCGCGCGCGCGAGCGCACGCGCGTGTGTGTGTGTATGCGTGTCTGTGCGTGTGTATGTACGTGTGCACGTATGTGTGTGTGCCCGTGCGTGTTTGCGCGCGCGCGCTTGCGCGTATGTGTATGTGTGTGTGTATGTGTGTGTGTGTGTGTTTGTGTGTGTGTGTGTGTGTGTGAATGCGTGCGCGCGCACGCGTGCACACGTTTGTATATGAATGTGTGTGTGTGTGTGTGTGTGGTGTGTGTGTGCGCGCGCGCGCGCTAGCGATCTCATGCGTGCGTATGTGAGTGCATCGCGCAGGAATGTTACAGAGAGAAATACGTATGCACGTGTGTACCCCCCCCCCCCTCCTCTCTCTCTCTGTGTACGCGCGCGGCGCGTGTGTGTGCATTTGTGTGCGTGTGAGTGTGTGTGTGCACGTATGTGTGCGTGCGTGCGTGTTTGTGCGCTCGCGCGAGCGCGTATATGTGTGTGTGTATGTGTGTGAATGCGTGCGCGCACGCATGCACACGTTTGTATATGAATGTGTGTGTATGTGTGTGTGTGTGTGTGTGTGTGTGTGTGTGTGTTTATGTGTGGTGTGTGTGTGTGTGTGTGTGTGTGTGCGTGTGCGCGCTAGCGATCTCATGCGTGTGTATGTGAGTGCATCGCGCAGGAATGTTACAGAGAGAAAAACGTATGCACGTGTGTACCCCCCCCCCCCCACCCTCTCTCTCTCGCTGTCTACGCGCGCGGCGCCTGTGTGTGCGTTTGTGTGCGTGTGAATGTGTGTGTGTGTGTGTGTGTGTGTGTGTGTGTGTGTGTGTGTGTGTGTGTGCGTGCGCGCGCGTGAATGAGTGTATGTGTTTATTTGTATGTGTAGGTGTGTGTTGGTATTTCTGTTTGTGTCAGGGTGTGTGTGTGTGTGTGTGTGTGTGTGTGTGTGTGTGTGTGTGTTGTGCGCGTGCGTGTGTTTGTGTGTGCACGCGCGCGCGCGTGTGCGAAAGAGATTGAACTGCTCGTCCATCTGAAGCGATGAAATAAACAGGAGATAGAAACAATGGAAAACAACATTCCCGTGAACTTAAAAGAGAAAGCGAAAAACGGGTAGCAGTTGTTGGTTTTCCATGCGAGAGGAGGGTCTTCAGGCTGTGTGTTGCCAAGGAATGAGTTGCTACACCAACACGGCGCCGCCATGTCTTGCTGTGCTCGCTCCAAAAGCAACACAAGCTGCGATGAGTGTGACTACATTTCACCACGTGTGCGCATCGATTTGTTCATTTCTAGCTTTGCATTCTTTGAATCGTCTGCTTGGAATTTTCTTCCTATTTCCATCAAGGCGCATTAGTCTTTTCGGTCCTTCATATCAGCCATACGAAAACGATAACTTAAGGAATAATTGTTACTGATTTTCCTCTCTCCCCTCTCTCTCTCTCTCTCTCTCTCTCTCTCTCTCTCTGGAAAAAGTCCAGACTTATGCAGTAAAGCGGTATTATGCATGTACCATTACATGCATCAAATGAAATAGTTTATGGTGAAAGTGGTCGATATCCTCTGTTTATACAAACTTATGTCAAATCAATTAAATACTGGTTAAGATTAGTTCAGTTACCTACGACCAGACTCTGCAGTCAAGCGTATGAAATGCTTTTGCTACAACACGATATAGGAAAATTTAATTGGATGTCTTGTGTAAAGAAAATACCAACAAAATGGTTTTGGTATCGTTTGGCTTTGTCAGGGAGTAGGCAATACTGCACAGTTTTTATCTGAATTTAGGGATCGTTTAATTTGTTCTTACAGACAAAACTGGCATTCCAGCATGGATGAAAACGACAAATATGAATGTTTTCTCTCGTTTAAAAGTAACTTGGAGACGGAAAACTATTTTATGATTGCTTCAAATAAATGGCATAAATATAACTTAACAAAATTTCGCACTAGAACACTGGGTCTCAATGCAAACAGAAAATGGTTCGAAGCATCGGACAATAAAGCATGCCCCATGTGTGTAGAGGGAAACAACAGTGAAGACGAAGTACATCTTGTTTTTGCTGTCCTGCTTACGCAGATACTCGAAGTAGATGCAAAATTTTCAGGGAGCCAGCTGCACAGAGAAAAGATCACATAGCAATTCTATCCAGCAAGAATGAACAAAATACCATATAATTTGCAAAATTTGTAGCAGAAGCTAGTGATTTTCGAAGAAAGAATACTACGAACAAATCGTTGAGCTAAAATGTGTGACGATGCGTGAATTCACCGTTAGCGCTTATTATGTATTTTTCATGGATTGATGGTCGAAAACAATGGATTACTCAGGTGTGCGGCGTGAGTGAGTGAGTTTGTATGTGTGTGTGTGTGTGTGTGTGTGTGTGTGTGTGTGTGTGTGTGATGTGTGTGTGTGTGTGTGTGTGTGTGTGTGTGTGTGTGTGTGTTGTGTGTGTTGTGCGCGCGCGCGCGCGCGCTTGCGTGTGCGTGCCTGTGCGCGTGTGTATGGGTGGGTGTGCGCGCGTGCGCGTGCGTGCGCACGTGTGTTGTGTGTGTGAGTGTATTTGTATCCGTGTAGGTGTGTGTTGCCGTCTATAGATTTGAATTTCTAGTTAAATTGTTCGAATTCTATGTCTCTCAGTTGCAGATACTTGGCGCAATCTGTTAATGCAGTAATTGTGACACCCCTTGCCAACCGGGCTTGTTTGCTATTGGTAATAAAAACTGTGTCAGTGTCAGTCTCTCTCTCTCTCTCTCTCTCTCTCTTCTCTCTCTCTCTCTCTCTCTCTCTCTCTCTCTCTCTCATATGCTTGACCATTCGCTTCATATTTCATATTAATTTCCCTATTTTTTTGTGTATAGGCCTATCTTTGTCGGTATAGACTCTGTCTTCCAATGATAACATGTAGGTGAAGTGTGTGCATTTGCATTTCTACGACACTACCTTTTCTCATCCCTTTGACACCAATATGAACGAAACTTGATAACCGAGATTACGAAATAAAATGAAAATCGGTAAGTGTTAAATGTCAGTCGTATTTCCTTTTCGAAAATGTTTACAGGAGTAAACTTGAGGCGGAAAGTAGCTATGTTTACACTCAATGCAATAAACAGATGACCTGTACTCTCATACTAAGGCTAATATTGCTTTAACTTAAGAAAGCAGCGCGTGCTCTGATTTCCGCTGGACTGCCGTCGTGAGCAAAAGCTTAGACACTGCCACATGCTGTAACGCAGGTACCGGCAGCTTTGACAATGACAGGATATGTCTTAAGATGACGGGGTATATCTTACGACCTGGAACATCTGAAGGGTCGATTCGAAGTCCCTGGTATTCAGCTTTAAGATTGTCTGTACGAACTATCTGTGCGAACCGTGGGTGCTGTCTCCTATGTTCAAATGCATGCGCTTGCTCTGTAGTGCTGTGAAGGTTTTTGCAATTTCCAGTTCCTTTCAGCCATGATACGGTCCTTTGCGGTCGGCTGGGCTGTAAGCAATTTTCTCTCTGTCTCTGTCTGTCTCTGTCTGTCTGTCTGTCTGTCTGTCTGTCTGTCTGTCTGTCTGTCTGTCTGTCTCTCTCTCTCTCTCTCTCTCTCTCTCTCTCTCTCTCTCTCTCTCCGGTTCCTTTAAATGATTTTTCAACTTGTGCTTATATTACACGGGAAGTCTCCAAACTTCTTCAGTTTTGGGCACGCCACATATTTTGCTCTCTGCATTGGATCTGTCTCTTGCTTAGCAGAGTACTGTTTGTGTTTTTCAGCAGCCATTTTGTTGGACGATATGAAACAGCATATTCACGATGGGCACAAGACTCGTTTTTTTAACTATAGGCAATGGTCAGCTTTAAACTAGAAAAAAATGTCAGTTGTCTTGGTTTCCCATCAGTAATGAGACCAAACTGACAATAGCGCTTCTGATGGTAACACGACTGACAGAAGTTACTTCGGCGGAGAAAGGGGCGGTCTTTCATTCTGAAGATTGGTGAAATTGTCAGGTCATCATTTCACTGCTTCCAGCTACACCGTACAAATCGATTGTTGTTCACACAGTTAGCTTTCCTGCTGTCACAAACCCTTGGTCACACGATACACACAGTGTAAAAGCAACCCTTTGCCTCTACATCAAGAACCTACCAACAGACGCAGAATGTGAAGAAATGGTCGCCCCTTTCACCCACGTGGGCGAACAGGAAAAGTGAAGCAACTTTCGAATGCTAGTTGTTTGGAATAAAGGTAAGTGTTCATCACACTTCATGTCTTTCTGTTGGAAGTAACACGACTGACAAAACTATATGGGACATAGAAAAATGCATGTTACTTCACGACTCCAGATTGTCATCAAATGGCTAAAGCGGTTTGAAAATCTTGAATCGATCAATAACACACATTAAAAAAATATTTGTAACAAGCGGTGATCCCCCCCCCCCCCCCCCCCCTGACTTTTCAGTGGCAGCGAAAGTTTAACGCTCTGTCCAAAAGACACTCACTTTTTGACACTCTTTTTTCAGCTCCAAGCAGTTCATGTAAACGTAAACACGATTAGTTCGATTGTGGACAGAGACATTCTAGTAGTAGCAGTACAAAGATCATTTAGACGTGTTCCAGTCAACTTTGTGTTATTTGACGATCGGATTAAAGATTATTCTGATCCGAAGACAAAATTCTCATACTTTTTTTTTGGACACAGTCCAGAAAGATTTCACACAGCAGTGGTTAAGTTAGGGTTCGCAGAGGGTCAAATCAGGTTCAAATCGTGTCATGGACTCGGGAACGACAGTCTTCCGCTTCTCTTATTGTATTTCCCCATCTGTAATACATTAACACGCTGCCGATGCTTTTTATTATCACAGCAGCTACCGCTCCGTGCTTTGTGCTGTTTCTGCCTGTTACAAGCACCGCAGCAACAACAAGAGTAACACGTGGATCTAGCGACCATCGCTGCATCTGTTGCCGTTTCCGTACAGCCAGTGCTGACGTGCCCCGCAAGGAGCACCGTTAATTACAAGTGTTGTAGGTTGGTTTTTGTGCTGCTGTACAAGATTTGTTTGTGTTGAACGCTGAACAGTTTAGTTATGGTCGGCTTTTTAA
>CM065731.1:11847361-11849861 GCA_033310375.1 Conus canariensis
GCGTCGTGTTTTGTCTTGTGATTCGTTTGTCCACGTTTTCTTGGCGGTTCGCTATTAATTACATTTAAAATTTGAAGGGCTAGGGTCTTCAATTTTGCCTCAGAGTTCTCTTTCTTCATACCAGTCTCAGGAATGTGACTGATGTTTCTGTTGAAGTGTCTTGATTGTATGGTTTGAACGTAGCCTCTTTTCTGTGATCTTTGTGGAAATTTGGATGTTTTGAATGGATGCGACAGGAGTTTACTCATCTGTTCAGTTTGTCACCGTAGCTTATCTTGTCGCCTTTCTTCCAGGGAGAGCAGGCCTGCTGTCTTTTCTATCATGCCTATCAGAACATTTATTCATTTTCTCAGGACAGCGGTCATTTGTTGTTCTGGATGATTTAATATACCATCTATGGAATAGTTTTTATCTCTTTACCATGGCTGCATTGAAGTAGTAAAGAGAGAGAGAGAGAGAGAGAGAGAGAGAGAGAGAGAGAGAGAGAGAGAGAGAGAGAGAGAGAGAATATGGGATAGAGAGCGGGATGGGATGGGTGGTGGCGGTTATCTTTGATTTTCTGTTTGGACTCTAATGGGACACATCTGCATGTAATTTTATCAGGGTTTTGTCAGTGCGCATGGAAAGCGAAGAGCTGCTTATGCTCTCCCACAGCTGTGAGTTATCACCTGGAATGATACGTGGAGATTGGTGTGTGTGTGTGTGTGTGTGTGCGTGCGTGCGTGCGCGCGCGCGCGTGTATGTGTGTGTGTGTGAGTGTGCGCGCGCGCGTGTGTGTGCGGGCGTGTGTGTGTGTGTGTGTGTGTGTGTGTGTGTGTGTGTGTGTGATCGCACATGCACGTGCACGCGCTTGTGCCTGCCTGCTCGTGTGCGCACGCAGGCGCGTGGCGTGCGTGTGAGTGAGCGCGTGCTGCAAATTAAACTCATTAAAACTGTCTAAGCCATTACTGTAAGCCCCTCCGCCTCTGCTTCCGCAATCGCCTTTGCCTTCGCCCCCCCGTCCCTCCCCCTCCCCCCGCCACTCCCACCCCGATTCTTCCTGTCTAGTGTGCCAGGTGCGCAATGTGTAGACCTGCTCACCCGGAGATGATAGCTGGCACCTCTGACTCACCACAGCTCACCCGTTACAGACGGTTTTCATGTCTGTGGTGGGGAGAGATGGTTAGCTGGAGCAGTTCCTGCATTGTGCGCAGGAACGTCACGTGAGGGTAAGCCGGATGCAAACCCCGTGACGTACTGGTCAAAGTGACATGAAAACAGTAGCAGTAACATCAGAGAGAGAGAGAGAGAGAGAGAGAGAGAGAGAGAGAGAGAGAGCGGGAAACTGGGGGGGGGGGGGGGAGAGAGAGAGAGAGGAGAGAGGGGGGAGAAGGGAGAGAGAGAGAGAGAGAGAGAGAGAGAGAAGAGAGAGAGAGAGAGGGGGGGGAGTCTAATTCAGGGAGAGGAAGTGGTCTTCCTGTTGTCACTACACATTACTCTTTCTTTCCTTCCTGCTTTGAATGTCTGCTCCCCAGATCGGCAGTAACTTATTGAAAACAAACCTGCACGTCGTGTAACTAGTACAGCATGGATTTCATTTCACGAAAACATTTGTCGTATAAAATTCATGAGTGAAACGACAACAACAACAACAAACAGCTCTCTGGCGTACCTGTTCAAACTCAGTGCGATGGGCAGAAAAAAATGTGAAGTCACTTGTTGGGCTGCCGGCAGTCCTCTAGTATTAACAACATTTATCAAAGTTCAACTGACATTTGATTGCTGTTTAATCTGTCACCAAGGACATTCCACTCACAGAGTGTTGACGGAGGCAACGATTAAGATACACGCTTGCCTTTTGTTTGGGGTTATTGAGAATGCGTGAGAGAAGACATAGCCAATGACGTCATGTGTGCATGGCGCAGGACGGCCTTCCCAGTTCCACACACTGGGTGGTAGATGACTGAAACAGAAAACGTAATGGTTAAAAAAAACTACAAACACCTGGAGTAAGTGCAAAATATATTTCGCTTTATTTAAAGCTTCTTCAGTTGCAACCATGGACCGAACACAGAAAACGTCTGTGTTTTCGCCCAGAGCTCCTCGTCGTCTCCGTCCACAGGTTTTTGGTGTCGGTATGTGGACTCAGTGAGCACTGCAAGATCGAAGGAAGAGCTACATCGGGTGGATTCGTCTGACTTTCATCAAGCAGCCAACTCGTTCGAATACACAACTGACGTCGTATTCAAGAGATGTTAAGCAATACCAAAGTGTGTCTGATTATTTTCTTTATCCAAGGTTACAGGTACAAATGCCCACCTGGAAGATGTCTTAAGTCCGTCTTAAAATTTTTTTTTTTCAAGGATTCTCTCTCTCTCTCTCTCTCTCTCTCTCCTCTCTCTTCTCTTTCTTTCTTTCTTTCTTTTTAAGTATTTCTTTGTGCGTTTCTGTAAGTCTGTCTGGCTTTTAATATTTTGTTAAGTGTATCTGTCTTTCGTTTGTATTTCTGTTAGTGTTAGTA
>CM065731.1:11854861-11859861 GCA_033310375.1 Conus canariensis
CACACACACACACACACACACACACACACACACACACACACACACACACACACACACAAATACGCGCACTTAAACATACATCACACAGACAGACGGACAGACAGACAGACAGACAACAAAAGACAGACAGACACAACACACACAACACACACACACACACACACACACACACACACGTACGTTATTTTCAGGGAAGGAAAAGGTCAGATGTGTAAGCCGATGGTCGTGGAAAGAAGGAAACGGAAATGAAGATGGTAGGTTTTTCCCGGAAGCGGAAATAGGTGTTATGGGAGAAACTAGATAGTTTTAAATTTGTTCAGCAGAGAAGAGCAAGTAGTAGGGGGAAGGGTGAGACGTTTGGGTGAAGAGAGGAGTAAGGTGGGCGGCATGTTTATCCTTTAGTGAAGGGAATTTTGATAAGAAAACCAGAAGACTTTCCCATACCGGAATAGACGGTCCTTG
The DNA here is from genome assembly GCA_033310375.1 of Conus canariensis. NCBI lineage: Eukaryota > Metazoa > Mollusca > Gastropoda > Neogastropoda > Conidae > Conus > Conus canariensis. Next base: position 11,855,324 of record CM065731.1, read on the forward strand.
CCGTGACCCTAACCAAGACGAAACCCATGCCAAACCCTGACCGAAACCTGACGTAATTCAGCGCTAGCCTTAACTCAAAGCATAGAATGGTCCCAACGTTATAAAACCTTACAGAATAAAATCTTCATTGATGAAATTGGCTTGCAGAGTAGATGGAGTGGAGTTCTCTTTTTCGTATTCCATCAAGAAAGGAAAAAAAAAAACCCGATGACCTATAGAGCTAGGGGTGGACTATAAGGGTGGTGTGAAGAAGGGGGCCGGGGAGGGGGGAGGGGAGAATGAGATGAAAGGAGAAAGGGGGGGGGGGACTGGTTGGGAGTAGTTGATAGAGGGAGTGGAGAGAATGGTGGGGCGTGGTGAAAAGAGAGTGTAAAGGGATGGGGGGGGGGGGGGGGGGGATAGAGAAAGGCGGAAGAGTGACTGGTGGGGCTTAATGTGAAGAGGAAAGGGTGGGGTGCGGAAAGGGAAGGCAGAGGGAGGGTGTGGTGTGATGAGGAGAGGGAATAGAGGAATGTGGTGGGCGTGATTTAAGAAGGGAATAGAGGAAAGGGTGGGGCTTTATGAAGAGGGGAATAGAGGAAGGGGTGGGGATTTATGAAGAGGGGAATAGAGGAAGGGGTGGGGATTTATGAAGAGGAATAGAGGAAGGGGTGGGGCTTTATGTACCGTTTCGGTACAGGGAGATTTTTCCCTCGGAGTTAACATTGGTTCTGACTCCATTTCCCAATCAGTCCTTCGAATGAAACTATAAACCGAGGTCACGTGTGTTAACGCACGCATAACATCGTGCACACACGTGAAATCCCATCACCAACTTTCGGAAGTGAAGGCCAGTTTGGCCGTTGGTATGGATGACACGGGAAACAAGTAAAATGAAGCGCCAGCAGGCAGCTGTTCAGGCAGCACTACCCAGTAGGCAGCCTGTTGTGTAAACGAGCGTGGACTGTAAAGCGCTTAGAGCTTGGTCTCTAGCACAGGAAAGGCGCTTATAAGTATTCATAATAATAATAATAATAATAAAAACAAATAATAATAATCCTATGCGTGTGTCGCCGACACGAGGTGGGCACTGAAGAGTCCAGGTAGCACGTTGTTTTCTGCATAGGTCTGAGTCTGGCCGAGACTAAATCTCACCAGGAAAGGTCCACTCCACCGTCTTCATACTCATTCCACTTCTCGCCTTCTCTTGTGGCTTTGGCCTTGTAGGTCAGCAGGTGTGGTGTGGCGCATATGGACCAGTCAACACGCTAGGACCGCGTCCTGGAGGAAACAGAAACTTGAGTTGTATTGTTGTCTGTGTCTGTCGGACTGTGTCTCATTTTGCCACTCACTGTCTCTCGCACGTACTTTTTCCTAATCGCTTGATGTCTTCGTCTAGTATGTTTATGGATTATTGCTATTTTTCGTTTAGATTTTCGTTCCGGTTGATCTGTTTGTCCTACATCTACAGTGATTGTGATATACACAGTTACAGCTGATTCTTGTGTTTGACACACACTGGCAGATTACTTGTTTTTAATTGTGATATACTTATTTTTAATCTCTCTCTCTCTCTCTCTCTCTCTTCCTCTCTCTCTCCTCTCTCTCTCTCTCTCTCTCTCTCTCCACCACACAGATGTTTTATTGTTGTTATTTGATTATTTGATAGCAGCAGCAACAACAGCAGCAAGAGAAATAGTAAGAGCAGGAATGGTGGCAGTAACCTTAGTCGTCGCCGTCGTCGTCGTCGTTGTCGTCGTAATAGTAGTAGTAGTGGTTGTAGTTGCAGCAGCAACAACAGCAACAGAAGTGGTAATAGTAGTAGTAGTGGTGGTAGTACTAATAGTAGGAGTGATAGTAGTAGTAGTAGTAAGGACTGACAGTAGTAGTAACAGCAGTAGCATCAGCAGCAGCAGCAGTAGTAGTAGTAGTGGTAGTAGTAACAGCAGCAGGAGCAGGAGGAGCAATGAGGACTGACAGTAAGCCGCCTAACAATTACAGCGACAGCAGCAGATCAATACACTAAGAAGGGCAGCAAAGCTGTCACGTTTTACATTGCTCACAAGTGGGAATGGTACCCGCGACTTCGTTCTGGGGATCAGACACCCACAACTCTGAACGCATTTAGTTTCCTTATTTTGTGTGTTCGCACATCCCCTCATGAGAAACCGTGGCCTGTTAAAAAGGGACAGTGTAATAAATCAGCAGAGTCTGGGCCTCTGTCTGTCTGTCTGTGTCTCTGTGCAGTCCTTTATCGCCTTGCCTCATTTCCGCCAAAGCCTCGTCATCCCTCGTGGCCTCACTCCACAGTTAGCGTTTAACACTCGGCTTGAACTTGTGGCACCGAACCATGTCGTTGGATGCCCCCTATTCGCTGGTTATTAGCGGTGTGTGGATCAGCCATCAGCAGTCATCGGTGAGTCATCGCGGAACCCATATGGATGGGGCTCCTGTGCATGCAGTTGCCGTCCATGGGGATTAATACACTTGAAAGAAAGAAAACAAAATTGAGTTCCGTTTGATTTTCGAAATTTTCTTTGTCAGTTTTCTTTGTTGCTTTCATTCATGCTTAATTACTTCTTTCGTAATTGTCTGTGTCCCCCCCCCCCCCCCCCCCGCCTTGGCTGGGTGGCTGTCAATCTTTATCTCTGTCTTTGTCTGTCTGTCTCTGTCTGTCTGTCTGTCTGTCTTGCGGTCCTGTTTCTTTTTTACTTTTTCATCTGCCCACCCTTTCATCTGCCCACCCTTCATTGCCACCTTTCATCTGCCCACCCTTTCATCTGCCCACCCTTTCATCTGCCCACCCTTTCATCTGCCCACCCTTTCATCTGCCCACCCTTTCATCACCCTTTCATCTGCCCACCCTTTCATCTGCCCACCCTTTCATCTGCCCACCCTTTCATCTGCCCACCCTTTCATCTGCCCACCCTTTCATCTGCCCACCCTTTCATCTGCCCACCCTTTCATCTGCCCACCCTTTCATCTGCCCACCCTTTCATCTGTTTCCCCTGTTCCCGATACCCTGCCCTCTGCCTCCCAACCTCCTTCACTCTCCTTCCAGCCCACCCTTCTTCTCTCTCTGCCCCCCCCCCCCCCCATCCTTGTTATATGCTTGTCTGTCTGCTCCCCCCCCCCCTGTCTCTTTCATTTGATCGGTACTTCTAGAACATTCATTTGAACAAGTAGATGAGCATCGTGTAACAGTTGATTATGATAATAATAAATAACAATAGCATAGCATTTATATAACGCCTTACCAAAGGTTCTAGGCGCTGACACTCCACACTCTTGTACGCAACGGGCTGCCTACCTGGGTAGTGCCGACTGAAGAGCTGCCTGCTGGCGCTTCATTCAATCGTTTCCCGTGTCATCCAGTCAATATCGTTCACTCAGTTTCCTTACTTTCTTCATTCTTTCAATTTCTCACGCAAAGTGCATGCTATGTGTAACGTGTCATCCATACCAACGGTCAAACTGGCCTTCTCTTCCGAAAGTCGGTGATGGGATTTTACGTGTGTGCAAAATGTTATGCGTGTATTCACACACAGAACCTCGATTTATAGTCTCATTCGAAGGACTGTTTGGGAAATGGAGTCAGAATCAATGTTAACTCCAAGGGAAAAATCCTCTGTACCAAAACGGCCCAGCGGAGATTCGAACCCGCAACCCCAGGGTCACCAAAATTACGAGTCTGACGCTCTACCAACTGAACTATTCCGGCCCCATTAAGATTAAGAATTAAACTGGCAATCTCATTTTAATACTTGTTAGAACATCATCTCGGAAACCTTTTCCTGTTTTCTCAACTAAAGTGCTATGTCAACATTACTATGCTTGAACTTTTCTTCACTGCAGACATAATGTCGCATGTCAGTTGCGCTAAATGTGTGGGATGGGAGTAGTGGTGTCCAGAAAAGTCTGAATTCTCTACAAAAACGTGCAGCAAAACTGCTGCTTTCTGCTGAACCTCTGACAACGGATGAAAACTAAAAGCACTGAACGGACTTCCTTCAAGTAAGCAACTTGAATTTAACAAGGCATTATTCATGTTTAGAATTTCAACAAATGTCATACCATTTTATATTAATCTCCTTTTTACAACACTGAACAGTTGTTCTGGCTTACAAAAATTCCTTGTGCCCTAACCATGCATTGAAAACCTAGCTTACTTTGGACTATTAGTCTGGAACTCATTTCTAGTGAGTCTGCAATATACGAATACACAAAATCGTTCCAAGAATCAATAACATAAACCTTCCATGTCTCAATAGTCGTAGCCACGAAACCCCCTTCTTAAATTCTCTCATCTCAGTTATTAATTCATTTGTCCATCAGCTTTCAGTCATGCACAGTGTGGTCTCAAAACTTAGCAGATGTGGTGTAGCGTATACGGCCTAGTCCGCACGCAGTGACGCCTCCTTGATGAAACTGAAACTGAAAGTGTCTCAATAATTAGACTAAAAAGCGTCAAGCTCTGTTTCGAATTTATCTTTAAGACATAACTTGAACACAGTGTCTGAACACATGTCCTACTGCATTTTACTGCTCACCCCCACTCC
>CM065731.1:11867361-11879861 GCA_033310375.1 Conus canariensis
TGGTATGGTACACTGCAGTACAAGACTGTACCGCTGGTCGTATCGGGGGTACCAACTACAGGGACCAAAATACTTGCTGACTATGCTTTTCTTGCGCTCAGGGCGCTTTCTTTCCTTTCTTCCAGAGTCATCCATCTCTCCAGTCTTCGCCCTGACTGCTGTCTGCTCAAAGATGAGTGTGGGATCAGCTCAGAAGGGAAGGTTGGGATCCTGTTTATACCCCGCAAACTGTTTAATAAGGATTAAAAAAAAAAAAAAATCGCAGTGAACATGGGAACATTCACCGGGCAAGCACATGTTGCGCAGGATGTTTTCTTTTAAAACTATAGGGTCCGCTACTGTGATCCGTCATGAATCTTCACCCTGTCTTTCATACATTTACACTATCCAAATATATTAACACTTCTTATGAAGCTGCAAAAGATATAGGCCTATACTTATCAAATTTTGAGGGGAACATTTGAAACGATTATCAGCTGGACTGAGTCCTCCTCACGAACAAACCTTTGACAGCGCTGCTCGGTAGCGTTAGTGTCACCTCCTGCAGCTGACGCTGGAACAGGTATCATAGAGCTGTGTGTGCGAGTCGAGTAGCGATAGTTCAAACTAGAATGGATCCCATCCTGTGTTGCCTGTTCGTCCATATCACTTTTTCATGTTTTTTGTTACAGATAACTGGTTTTCATATCTTATGCTGTTTTTTAAACTTGGTGTGAAAAAAGAAGTTATTTCATCTACATTCAGGGAGTCAGTAGTTGAGCTACCGTGGCCGTTCCCAAAGTGACCCCATAACGAGCAAATATGTTTGTCATAGGTGCATTTGTTTTACTTTTTTTTTATCTATAAGGATGTGACTGCAGGCAGAATTTTTCGTTAAGTCTGTCGGATCACCGACCGCTCGAACGTCCATGACGACACCCCCCGCGCCCTTCTGTCATGGGACAATGGCGACTGTAATGGTCCTTGTAGGTGATGTTGAGATGACCGCGACAGGCCTTTGCTGAACATGACGAGCTATCACAGTTTTCTATGGATGTTGCAAAGTGTTTGGAGATCTGTGGATGGTGATTTGTATCGTTTGATTTTACATCAGCTGAATCAGTGATAAGGGTTTATTAAATGTTCATGCAAATACTGTCTTACACACACACACACACACACACACACACACACACACACACACACACACACACACACACACACGCACGCACGCGCAGAGAGAGAGAGAGAGAGAGAGAGAGAGGAGAGAGAGAGAGAGAGAGAGAGAGAGAGACGCAAACAGATATACAGATAGGACAGAAAATGATACGTGCTCCGCAGTGTCTCTCCCCTCACCCCCCCCCCTCCCCCCGCCTCACTGCAAGCATCCTCCTCTCAAAAAAAAAAAAAAAAGAAAAAGAAAAAAAAAAGAAAGAAAAGGAGTGGGCGGGGGCGGAGCAAGCTTAACAACACAATCAAAAACAACAACAAACAAAATGTCCTATCTACACCCTCTGCTTCGTCGCTTCCCACAAAGAAAAGCAAACAACCTACAGAAAGAAACCCCCACACAACAAATACTTCACAAAGCCCAAGCAAACAAGCAACAAAATGTTCCTGTATACCCAGGCTCACCCAAAGTAAAGCAACTACGTGATTTCACACTGACGTGGCTTCACCGATCCCGTCTTCAATGGTGGTCTTCCAAGACGGAAGCGCGTGCCAGGCATGCGCGTTGAAGTGTGATTTCCGGTGGCGGGGTGGGGTCCGACCTCCTCACCCTCCTCCCCGTGGTGCTGGTCCTTTGATCGGCCATTTTCCGCCGCCGTTCTGATGATCACCTGGCAGGTCTCAGAGATGGCACCTGGCCCTTCTCAGCTGGCATTGCAGAAGGCTGGAATGTTGCCCCTTTGTAAACAGTCTGTACCGGGATAAGTGGCCATTCACGTTGTTGCTATCTCGGGTACGTGTGTGTGGTGTGTGTGTGTGTGTGTGTGTGTGTGTGTATGTGTGTGTGTGTGTGTGTGTGTGTGTGTGTGTGTGTGTGTCGCGCGCGGGCGCGCTGTGTGTGTGTGTGTGTGTGTGTGTGTGTGTGCGGTGTGTGTGTGTGTGTGTGTGTGTGTGTGTGTGTGGGAGAGAGAGAGAGAGAGAGAGAGAAAAGAGTGGAAGAGAAGAGAAAGAGAGAGAGAAGAGAGAAGAGAGAGAGAGAGAGAGAGAGGGGGAGGGGGAGAGCATGTGTGTATAGACAGACAGACATTAAGATTGATTGATAGATGGATGGTTAGATAGATAGGCAGACAGACAGACAAATAGATAGGTTGGTAGATAGATAAAGAGAAAGAGAGAGAGAGAGAGAGAGAGGAGAGAGACGAGAAGAGAGAGAGAGAGAGAGAGAGAAGAGAGAGAGGAGAGTTTATGTCCAAGGGTAAGAGATAAGCAAGAAGATGCGTTTTTCCATCTGGCCCCTGTTCCATCAGGGACCCAGGATACTAGCAGAGAGAGAGAGAGAGAGAGGAGGGGAGAGAGAAGAGAGAGGAGAGTGTGCGTGTGTCTTGTGTGTGTGTGTGTGTGTGTGTGTGTGTGTGTGTGTGTGTGTGTGTGTGTGAAAGACTCAAAGAATTAAGTGTGTTTTAAGCTTTCAGCCTATTCACAATCGGAAAAGGGAAGGTGGGATGGGGGAAAGGAAGGGGCAAGGGGGGAGAGGGAAGGGAGAGGAGAAGGGGGATGGAACAGAAATGAAAAATCGATTAAATCAAATATACATGTGATTGTATGGATACAAAGCATTCTACGCGACATGGAATCCATATTGCAGTTGTTTTGCATACGGTGTGAAGCATCTAACTGTCCTTAAAGATACAATGAGGTACAACTGCAGTCGAGCTTTTTGTACTCCCAGTTCTTATAGAACAGGGAGTACTTTACAATGGGAACGAAGAAATGCTGTCTGTCTGTCTGTCCGTGGTCAAAATGTGTTCCACCCGCTCCAGACAAAACTTCTGGGCCGATCTTCCTGAAAATTTGTAGGTATGTTCATTATGGGTCACGGATGACGCCCGGTGTTCTATTTTACTGTTATAGCCGTTACTAACGGGTATAACGGCCCATAACGGTTTTCTTCTTTATGGAAAGTCTCAGAAAGTACTTGGCCGATATTTCTGAAAATTGGTAGGTATATTAATTATGGGTCACAGATGATGGCCGATGTTTTCTGTTACCAGAATAGCCGTTACTAACGGCTATAACGGCCCCAAACGGTTTTTCCTCTTTATGGAATATTTCACACGTATTCAAGATAAACTGGGAGTACGTTTATATGCTTTGCATCTTGTTCTTTTTCCAAAAGAAGATCATTTTAAGAAGTGTCTATGCAAGGATTCCTTTCCTCACCAGCACTGCCACACGCACTGCCACTGATTTCGCTGTATTCGCGGAAACTGGCGAGAAGGCCGTCCATCGCTTTTCAGTTGTCTTTTCAAACAGTCATTAGTTGTTCGCGTACGTTGTTCCCATTCCTATTGTTTCTACGATGGGTCGTCTGTTGCACTGTCAACAGTGATCTCGTTGTCAGCACGAAGTGTGTTGTCTTCCGCCTTCTGTGTCAGTGTGTTACCTGTGTGCGTTGACTGAGTCATGTTAACCGGCACATCACAGCTCGCAGTATCCAAGTCTTCTCCATTTTGGAACACTGTCAGAGAGAGAGAGAGAGAGAGAGAGAGAGAGAGAGAGAGAGAGAGAGAGAGAGAGAGAGAGAGAGAGAGAGAGAGAGAGAGACAGACAGACAGACAGACAGACAGACAGACAGACAGGCAGACGAGACAGGGGGAGAGAGAGAGAGAGAGAGAGAGAGAGAGAGAGAGAGAGAGAGAGAGAGAGAGAGAGAGAGAGAGATTTCTATGATGATAAACGAACGGGCAAAGATGATGATGGTGGTGGTGATGATGAGGATGATAATGTTTATTTCGAAAGATAACAGATGAGCAAGGAGATGCTTTTTTGGCCCCCCCCCCCCCCCCCCCCCCTCCCCCGTCTGGCTCTTCACTGACTAAGGGTACTAACAGGGAGAGGAGAGAGAGAGAGAGAGAGAGAGAGAGAGAGAGAGAGAGAGAGAGAGATTTCTATGATGATCAACGAACGGATAAAGACGATGATGATAACGGTAATGGTGGTGGTGGTGATGGGGATGAGGATACGTTGGAGGTCCATTGCGGTGTGTGACGTCAAGGCAGGTGCGCTGTGCAGTACTCCATGCTTCCTGTCGTGCTGTACACGTAGGCTGGGCGTCCCAGACATGCAGCCAGCTGTAGTGCTGGTCAGGACATTGGAGGAACTCTCTGTATCTCTCTCTGTATCTCTCTTTCTCTGTCTGTATCTCTCTTTCTTTCTCTCTGTATCTCTCTCTGTCTCTGTCTCTCACTCTCTGTATCTCTCTCCCTCTTCCCGTATCTCTCTCTCTCTCCTCTCTCTCTCTCTCTTCTCTCCATCTCTCTCCTCTCTTTCTTTCTATCTCTCTCTCTTCCCGTATCTCTCTCTCTTACTGTCTGTCTCTCTCTCCGTCTCTGTCTCTCTCTTTCTCTCTGCCTGTCTGTCTGTCTCTCTCTTTCTCTCTGTCTCTCTTTGTGTATTTCTTTCTGTCTCTCTCTCCCCGTATCTCTCTTTTACCATCTCTCTCTCTCTCTCTTGTCTCTGGCTCGCTCTGTCTCTCTGTGTCTCTCTCTTTCTCTCTCTCTCTGTCTCTGTCTCGCTCTGTCTCTCTGTGTCTGTCTCTCTCTTTCTCTCTCTCCCTGTCTCTGTATCTCTGTGTCTGTCTGTCTCTCTCTCGCTGCCTCTCTCTCTTTCTCTGTATTTCTCTCTCTCTTACTGTCTCCCTCTGTCTCTGTCTCTCTGTGTATCTTTCTTTCTGTGTATTTCTGTCTGTCTCTCCCTCCCCCGTATCTCTCTTTCACCTTATCTCTCTCCCTGTCTCTGTCTCGCTCTGTCTCTCTGTCTCTGTCTCTCTCTGTCTCTGTATCTCTGTCTGTTACTCTCTCGCTGTCTGTCTCTCTCTTTCTCTGTCTCTGTATCTCTCTCTTCCAGTCTCTCTCTCTCTCCCTCTGTCTCTCTCCGTCTCTCCCTCCCCCGTATCTTTCTTTCTCACCTTATCTCTCTGTCTGTCTCTGTCTGTCTGTCTGTCTCCCCTCCCCTCCTTCGTCTTGTCCCCTCTTTGTTCCTTCTCGCTTTCTGCATGTGACCTTGATACAAATTATTTTTCTCTCTTCTCTCATTGTTCAGTCTCAGGTTTATCATCGGATATTACTCTCTCTCTCTCTCTCTCTCTCTCTCTCTTCTCTCTGTCTCTAACTCTACCTGTCTCTCTCTCTCTCTCCTCTCTCTCTCTCTCTCTCTCTCTTCTCTTCTCTTGGATGTGGTTATGTGCATCCACGCGTATACGGAGTACCCTCTCGTGCTTGCTCATGTCTTTCCATTATTCGCCCAACTGGCTGGTATACATAACCTCTGACATAGAGTGCGTGCTGTGTGGTCTGAACCCTGCCGTCGGCCCCAGTACAGCAGCCCTGGGCCATCAGCTCCTGTTTCCTCCACCAACATGCGAGGGGAACAAGTATCCACCCTGCCTTTCTCTCTCCCCTTTCCTTTTCTTCCCAGACCAAGTACCCCACCATGGCGACGTAGCTATGCCTCTCCTGGGGCACGCTACACGCTATTTCTCCATCTACAGATCTATCTTTTCTGTCAGTCCTGCTGTCTCTGTGCTCTGGATGTGTGCGTTGGTGCGCATGCGTGCGCGCGCGCGCGCTGCTGGAGTTCTGTGTGTATCTCGCGTGCGCGCTGGCGCGCGCGTGCGTGTATGAAAGCAGTTGCCGCGCTGTGGTGTGAAGTATTCATCGGCAATAAACAAGGACAGGACTAGGGTCATCACACAACGAAAACAACCGCCAGTCGTCCAATGACGTATATTGAGACTTTAAGTGTGTTGGCCAGCTCGCGCTCTTTCGCTGTAGGGTCTGTCCTTGTTTTACCTGCCCCCCAAGGCAATAATGTTTTCACCTGTGTTTGTTTGTTTGTTTGTTTGTCTGCCAGCAAGACTGCGCAGTCAGTTCCGGACGCAACTGAATGAAATTTGTTGGAAAGATGGTTTATGGCCCAAAGACGAATCCACATGTTGGTACGGATCCGGATCGATGGGCGGGTGTAGGACTAGTTGGAGGTTATAGGTTGGAATACCTGATTCAGTTTAAGGAAGACTAAAGCGGCGGAAGGAGAGGAAGGGTGTGTGTGTGTGTGGTGGTGGTGGGTGGTGTGTGTGGTGTGTGTGTTTCTGCCTTCCTTGTTTATACAAGATGAACCGCCGACAGATCTCTCGTAGTGTGGACTTAACCTTTTCACTGCCTTTTTACTCTTCATACATTTCATATGTTATGTATATCTATGTTGTAATCATTATGGTTAGGTGTCCAATGGGAACTTCGTATACCGTTGCAGCGTGTTCATGTTAAAAAAAAGGGGTGGAGGTGGGGAGGGGGGGGGGGGGGAGAAAAATTGGACTTAAGCTTCCTTAGGAAGATGTGTTTTTACTATGGGAGTATGTGCAGCGAACTGAGTGTAGTGCACAAGGCCCATAGCACAAACAAGACTCTAATGGTGTTCGAAGTCAAGAATGACCCGTGCGTTTCGTTTCACTCAGGCTTATGCAACACGACAGTGAGTTTTGAGCAGTTCCATCGCTCTGCCGACTGCTGCACTAAATGGAGTCTTCCTTATATTCAGCTGTTTGGTTTGAATCGACCCGACACCAAGCCTTTAGCCTGTCGGAATGTGAAGCGACCCAGTGTTGTCTGCTGTTTGAGGTTCAAGCGAGGAGTCGTCGCATGTCTGTTAACGCCACTTTCACTGGCTCATGATGCCAAGAAACATATTTTGTCTAAACAAGGACATGTGTGAAATGAGAGCTCAAGTGAAATATAGTTTTGGAAATATATTCCTGATAAAAAGTGTATCAGACGGGAAACACAAGAGGCTCCGTGTTGCATGCTCATTTCTCAAAGAATCTTTGTTTTGAAGAGAGAGATACTATGCTGCTTAAAGCCCAGCCGACAACAAAGGGCCATATCATGGCTGTCATCCGTGAGTCACTCGCAAAAAAATCGGTTGATACTTGCGTCACTAAATTATACGCGCAAAAAACCCCAAAAAAACACAACACATTTTGGATCATGGCGTTTAGGCCCATGGTAAACGGGAGTCGCGAAAGAAGATTCGCGACTCCCGTTTGACTTGGGCTTTACAATTAATGAAAGTTTACATGTTTTCAAAACTTTTTTTTTCTTGAGGGGCGGGGGGGGGTGGGGGTGGGGGGGGCTTCAAACAAACTTCTGTTCTGCAATTTTAAAAGATTCTTATGTATGTAGGTTATGTTGTTAAGAATGGGTAATAAATACAAAAGCCCCAAATCGATTTACGAGGCTTTCATTTTTGCTATTCCTGTTTTCTTCCTTCTTCTTTCTTTCCTTCCGTCCACACTTCTTTCTTTCTTTCATTTTTTTTTGCCTGTTTTCTCAGTACTTCCCACCTTTTCATCTTTCCTTCTTCTTCCCCTCACCTTTTCTTTTTTTCCTCCCCCGTCTCTTTTTCTTCCTTCTGTCTTTCACCTCATCAGTAATGGAGTTACAGGACCAAGACCGGGTGGGAGCCAGGGACGTGTGCAGTACACCTGATTCCAAGAAGCCCTCAGGCGGTGGTGGGTGAGTGCCGGGACATCTGGCAGACTGTCAGGCACACCGCTGCTTATCTGGCTGCCTGGCAGATGGTCTCTCAGACACCCAAGGCACCGCAGACATACACACCGCACAGTACACCCCGCCGCTATACTACGGACCGCACGTGCTGAGCTGGGATGGCAGAGGGAGATGAGGGAAAGAGGGGTGGAGGGGGGGGGAGGGGTGGGATGGTGTGTGTGCGGGGAGGGGTAGAGGGGGAAAGGGGTGGGGATAGGAGGTGTTCGGTGCGAGGAAGGGGAGGGAAGTGTGTGTGTGGTGGGTGGTGTGTGGTGTGTGTGTGGTGTGTGTGTGTGTGCGGAGGGGAAGAGGGGTGTGTGTGTGTGGTGTGTGTGTGTGTGTGTGTGTGTGTGTGTGTGTGTGTGGGTGAGAGAGAGAGAGAGAGAGAGAGAGAGTGTGTGTGTGTGTGTGTGTGGTGTGTGTGTGTGTGCTCTCGACGGGTGAAAGCCGACCATTCTCTCCGAGAGTGAGCCGACGGGCTTAAATGAATTATAATTTAATCAGAAACGACATGCGCTTAAAATAGGAGTCTCCCTAAAACATTCAATAACAGCAACAAGAAAAGTAGCAACACTACTTGTATGTTAAAGAGAGGGCAGGCAAGGGAATGGGTGGGGAGGGGGAGGGGTGGTGGTTGAGGGAGGAAAGGTGGTGGGGGCGAGGTGGGGAGGCGGAGGGAGGGGGGTGGAGGGAAACGCAGAAATGGACAAAACAGGAAATGCGTGTAAATAGAGAGGGTGAAAAAGCTGGAGGCACAGGGAGGGGGGGGGGGGGGGGGGAGGGGTAGGGTTTAGGGAGAGTGAGAATGGTGAAAAAGGGGAGAGAAGGGGAGTAGGAGAAGGGGGCATGGATGGGTGGGGCGCGGATGAAGATATGGTGTATGTGGGGGAGGAGGGGGGGGGGGGGAGAAAGCTGGGTGGGGAAGGGGGAGAGCAAAACCGCAAACTGGGAAGCAGTGGGCGTGTGTTGACGTTATCGGGTTTCCCTGTTGCTTTCTGTCGTCCTTCAGACCGTCTTCCTTTCTGTCTGGCTTTCTGTCTGTCTGTCTTTCTTTCTCTCTTTCACCGTCCTCTCTTGCTTTGTTCTGTTGACCCGTTCTTTTATTCTCTCTCTCTCTCTCTCTCTCTCTCTCTCTCTCTCTCTCTCTCTCTGTGTCTCTGTCTCTCTCTCTCTCTCGCTTTCTCTCTGTTTCTCTGTCTCTGTCTGTCTGTCTGTCTGTCTGTCTCTCTGTCTCTGTCTCTGTCTCGTCTCTCTCTCTCTCTCTCTCTCTCTCTCTCTCTCTCTCTCTCTCTCTCTCTCTCTTTGAGCGCTCGTGCACTCACGTGTTACTTTTCTGTTTCGTTGAGAAGAGAGAGAGAGGAGAGAGAGAGAGAGAGAGAGAGAGAGAGAGAGAGAGAGAGAGAGAGAGAGAATAAAGCATGAGAGAGAGAGAGAGAGAGAGAGAGAGAGAGAGAGAGAGAGAGAGAGTTTTTCTAAAGTATTCTGTGTATAACGACGTCGCAAAAAAAAAGCTCCAGAATGATATTTATATGAAACTCACTCGATTGTATGGACACAATGTCTGAACAATAAACCATCTGAAGTTTGAATCTCTCTCTCTCTCTCTCTCTCTCTCTCTCTCTCTCTCTCTCTCTCTCTCTCTCTCTGTCGGTCTGTCTGTCTCTCTCTTTGTCTCTCCCTCGGGCTCTTTCTCTGTGACTCTATCTCTGTATTAGTCTGTCTGTCTGTCTGTCTGTCTGTCTTTGTCACTAATTAATTACTGTCACTAATTGATTACTGTCCTATCATTTGTCGATATCTCGAAGAACTGTAGATACACGATGGTAAATGTGTGTCCTGATTACTGTTGATTTTATTGATGTGTTGTTGCTGTTATTCAAAATCCTTAGTAATATTCAGCATATAATATTTTAGAAAATGAAAATGAAAATATAATAATGACACCTCTCTCTCCCCATCTCCCTCTCTCTCTCCTCCCCATTTACGGCTGCTTATTTATGTATTGTCACTTGATTAATAATTCTAGTCTTGGGTAGTATATCAATAGTTTAGAAAAAAAAAGAGGGGGGATTACGATGGCATTTCTCTCTCTCTCTCTTCTGTCTCTCTCTGTCTCTCTGTCTCTTGTCTCTGTCTCTGTCTCTCTCTCTCTCTCTCTCTCTCTCTCTCTCTCTTCCTCTCTCTCTCTCTCCCACACACACACACACATCATGATAAATAAGTGCTATAATTTTTGATCGTATGTATGCATTGTCGGTAACTGATAACTCATTCTAATACTGTTCGTTCTATTCATGCATTGTAACACATCATTAAAATGTAAATATATGTTGGTATTATTGATGCATTGTAGTTGTCTCATTAAAATCCTTAGCAGTATGTTAATATTTTAGAAAAGGAATGTAATCATCTCTCTCTATCTCTCCCTTCTTCCTCCCACCCCCTACTCTCTCTCTCTCTCTCTCTCTCTCTCTCTCTCTCTCTCTCTCTCGTCTCTCTCTTGTCTCTCAGTCTCGCTTCTTTGATAACTATAACAGGAGGGTCGCTTTCTCTATGTCTGTGTGAGTGCGGAGTTTTTTCTTCTTTATAATCAATTCATTTATTCTTGTTTGTGTTTCAGTGTGTTTTTTTGTTTGCATTTAAATTCATCTATGCGTCAAGGTTGATGGAGAAACAACTCATCCACATTTTTATGTATTTTTGAAAATTGTGTGTTTGTTAACATTTTGTAAGGTTTAGTCGCTAGTCATGCTTAGTTAGTCCGTTAGCGGGGAAAGGCCGGATGAAAAAAAGGCATGTGCTTGCTTAACTGTTACCTTGGAAATAAAGATCATCATCATCATCATCATCATCATCATCATCATCATCATCTCTGCCTGCCTGTTCTGTCTGTCTGTCCAGTCTGTCTGTCTGTCTGTCTGTCTCTCTGTCTGTCTCTCTGTCTTTCTCTCTCTCTCTCTCCTTCTTCTCTTCATCCCCTATCTCTGAATCTCTCAATATCTCCCTCTGTCCCCTCGCAGCCCCCTCTCTCTTTTCCCATTCTTTCTAAATCTTCTGGGTATGTGTTCCGCTCTCAATCGCCATTACGTGCTGTAAGCGAGAGTGTAAACGTTCAGTGATTGCATTGTTTCCTTGTGTGTGTGTGTGTGTGTGTGTGTGTGTGTGTGAGATGAGAGAGAGAGAGAGAGAGAGAGAGAGAGAGAGAGAGAGAGAGAGAGAGAGAAGAAGAAGAGAGAAGAGAAGAGAGAGAGGAGGAGGAAGAGAGAGAGAGAGAGAGAGGGGGGGGGGGAGAAGAGAGCGAGCGAGAGAGAGAGAGAGAGAGAGAGAGAAAACACGAGACGCCGAGAGAATACTTGTGTCTGGGTCGCACATCATCTTTGACCTGGCGGGCAAGGCCAACACGTGACGCACGTGCTATGAATTATTCAGGGCGCGAGCTGAGTGCTGCTTGGTATGCATAACTGATTATGATGAAAGAACTTGAGGAGCCGTTGTTGTTGTTGTCGTTGTTGTTGTTGTTGTTGTTGTTGTCGTTGTTGTTGCTGCAGCTGCTGCTGCTGTCACTGTACACTGGTGTAAGTGTTGGTGGTAGTAGGTGTTGGCAGTGGTTGTGATGGTGATGGGGGGGGGGGGGGGGGGTGGGTTGTTGTAGTTGTGCTGCTTCTTTATAAGTGTCATCATGATCATTATCATCATTTTATTTCTCTCCTTTACACCTCTCTCTTACCATCTCGCCTTTTCTTTTTCACCCATTAACATCATCATCATTCCTTTGCTCTCCTCATTCTTCTTCTTCTCTTGCTCCAAATCCCCCTTCTCTCCTTTCCGTTCTCATACAACAAAACAGCCTTCTTCTCATTTTTAGTTTGTCATTACCCCTCACCCTGCCCGCTCCCTCTGCCCCCCCCCCCCCCCTCTTCCTCCTCCTCCGTCTTCTTTTATTTTCTATCCCTCTCTGTATCTGCCTGTCTACTTTTCTGTCTGTTTGTATGTCTGTCTGTCTGTGCGTCTTGTCTGTCGATTTGTCTGTCAGTCTGTCTGTCTGTCTCTCTTTTACTTTCTCTCACCCCCCCCCCCCCCTCTCTTCGCTCCTGCGCGTGAGCGCGCGTGCGTGTGTGTATGTCAGTGCGCGCTAGAGAGAGAGAGAGAGAGAGAGAGAGAGAGAGGAGAGAGAGAGAGAGAGAGAGAGAGAGCTCTTCGCGCGCGCGCATGTGTGTGTGTGTGTGTGTGTGTGTTTGTGTGTGTGAGAGAGAGAGAGAGAGAGAGAGAGAGAGAGAGAGAGAGAGAGAGAGAGAGAGATAAGAAGATAAGATAAGATAAGAAGCACTTTATTATCTCATCATGAGAAATTTGGTCCAGGTGCATTTCACACAAAAAACACAGCACTAGAAACCGACCAAACACAAAAAAAAAAATAAAAGAGGAGAGAGAGAGAGAGAGAGAGAGAGAGAGAGAGAGAGAGGACTTTTTTCTCAATCGAGGAAAAAAATTGAAGTGCTGACTCAGTCCTCACGCAGTCATTTCTACCGCCCCATTAAAGAAAAAGACAGCCCCTCCAAAACAACACACAACAAAAAAAAACAAAACAAAAAAAAAACACAACAAAACAAAACAAAAAAAACTGAAACGAAAAGCAATAACAAAAACACACACAACTGCAAACAACACAACAACAACAACAACAACAATAACAAACAAAAATCAATAACCCTTCCGCGGTCAGTCACTGGAGAGTGAATGCGTCTG
>CM065731.1:11884861-11892361 GCA_033310375.1 Conus canariensis
ATCTGAAACCCAGTGTACAAACTTACGTAAAAGCTCTCTGGCATATTACGACAACAAGCAATCAGACAACAGACTTTTTTTTTGCAAACTCTCTCATCCTTAAACACTTCCTCCTATGTGTTCCTGGATACGGCGAGGTGTAGACAATACTAGTGCAGGTTTTACGCGGGTTACACATTCTGCACTACTGACATTACTTCTACCATCGCGTGGTGAGCCCCTCAGTACTTGACCACCTTACTGAATAATGGGATTTGCAAAACGTGAGATGTAGGCTCAGTACGCTCCCCCAGATATCATTCTTTTCTTTGCAAGAGAACAATAGTATTGTCATATTATAGTGATGCGTATTCGATGAGTTTTTTTTTTTTTTTTTTTTTTTTTTTTAACGACCTTTGTGTATAATTTCGTTTTTAACCCAGACTTGTTTCTGTATTTTACTTGAACAGTTGTTATTTTCCCATTTTAAGTGGATTTACGCGCCTGATATGTCTAGTGTGGTTTGTCAGGACCATAATGAAATCAACAAAACTGAAGTAAAGTGTGTGTGCGTGTGTGTGTGTGTGTGTGTGTGTGTGTGTGTGTGTGTGTGTGTGTGTGTGTGTGTCTTTAGGTTTCAACGTGGAAAGCATACAGTACAGAGATCTACACTTCACTGCGTGGGATATAGGAAGCAGGGATAAACTGGTAAGTGGTCAGAAATAAACTGGTAAGTGGTCAGAGATAAACTGGTGAGTTGTCTGATACAAACTGGTAAGTGGTCAGAGATAAACTGGTAAGTGGTCTGATATAAACTGGTGAGTGGTCAGAGATAAACTGGTAAATGGTCTGATATAAACTGGTAAGTGGTCTGATATAAACTGGTAAGTGGTCTGATATAAACTGGTAAGTGGTCAAAGATAAACTGGTAAGTGGTCTGATATAAACTGGTAAGTGGTCAGAGATAAACTGGTAAGTGGTCTGATACAAACTGGTAAGTGGTCTGATATAAACTGGTGAGTGGTCAGAGATAAACTGGTGAGTGGTCTGATATAAAGTGGTAAGTGGTCTGGTATAAACTGGTGAGTGGTCTGATATAAACTGGTAAGTGGTCTGATATAAACTGGTGAGTGGTCTGATATAAACTGGTGAGTGGTCAGAGATAAACTGGTGAGTGGTCTGATATAAATTGGTAAGTGGTCTGATATAAACTGGTGAGTGGTCAGAGATAAACTGGTAAGTGGTCTGATATAAACTGGTGAGCGGTCTGATATAAACTGGTGAGTGGTCTGATATAAACAGGTAAGTGGTCAGAGATACTCTGGTCAGTGGTTGAAATAAACTGGTAAGTGTCAGAGATAAACTGGTAAGTGGTCTGATATAAAAACTGGTGAGTGGTCTGATATAAACTGGTGAGTGGTCTGATATAAACTGGTAAGTGGTCTGATATAAACTAAGTGGTCAGAGATACTCTGGTAAGTGGTCTGAAATAAACTGGTAAGTGTCAGAGATAAACTGGTAAGTGGTCTGATATAAAAACTGGTGAGTGGTCTGATATAAACTGGTGAGTGGTCTGATATAAACTGGTAAGTGGTCAGAGATACTCTGGTAAGTGGTCTGAAATAAACTGGTAAGTGGATGATAACAAACTTTAAATACTGAGGGATAAGCTGTAGGTAGTCAGAGATAAACCGTAAATGGCCTGAACAAAAAACCCACACAAAACATATGACATAAAAAAGAGAGAGAGAGTTGTTGTTAGTCTGTTTCACATCTCTTCACTAAAGGTGATAATAGACGCTGGGAAAGGATGGGGGAGAGGGGAAGGGATAGGGAGAGTGGGAAGGAGTTGACTGCATGGAAAAGTTTGATATGAACATATGTGTGTTTGTCGGTACTTGCATGAGCGTGTACAATTGTTTAAAATATAATTATTGCATAGGGAAAATGGGTAAAAATGTTGGATGATAATGAAACAATGAGTATCAAAGCTATGAACATATATGAAAATCAACGAGAATCTACCAAACATGAAATAACAATAACGCATTAATCCTTTAACATCGAATTAACAAATGACACACTAGGAAAGCAACAGGCAACACATGCATTTGCATATCAATATAATATATACATATACACATACAAATATATGCAACTGAATCAATCACAGGAAGATACTGAGAGAGAGAGAGAGAGAGAGAGAGAGAGAGAGAGAGAGAGAGAGAGAGAGAGAGAGAGAGAGTGCGCTTTGCGCGGGCTTGTGTGTGTGTGTGTGTGTATGTGTGTGTGTGCGCGCGCGCGCGCGAGCGTGCGTGCGTGCGAAGTGCGTGTTTTCACACAGTAACTCGAAAACTCGGACGGACATGCCATCAGGAATACTGTTCCCAAGCGAGTAAAACTGTGCCGAAAAAGGGACGCAATTTTAATTTTTGCAGCGAATGACACACATAGACAAGGGTTGCGCCCCTTTCTTGGTGCTCTTTTCATCTTTCTTTTCTCTCTTTTGTCTCTCGTTATTCACAATCTGACCCCTCTCATCCATCACTCCCCACCACGCCACGCCTTAACTTCCCCATTTCTCATTTCAGAGGCCCCTGTTCCGGCACTACTACAAAGGCGCGGACGCCGTGGTGTTCGTCATCGACAGCCATGACCCGGAGCGGCTGGACGAGCTGAACTACGACGTGCTGAAACCAGCCATGGCGGCGGAGGAGCTGAAGGAGGCGGTGTTCCTCTTCCTGGCCAACAAGGTGGACCTCAGCCACACCGTCACCGTGGAGGAGATCACGGAGCGCCTGGGCCTCCAGTACCTCAAGCACACCTGGAGTGAGTGCACAGGGTCTCGGGGACTTGATGACCGTGTTCGTGTGGTTAGTTAGTTAGTTAGTTTATTTAAAGTCTTTTCATCGTGTCGGTGATTTTAGACTGTCATCAAAAACAGCAAAACTTTGTGAAATTTTTAACATCATCAAAAAGTTTTTGAAAAGCGGAAAAAAAGAAAAGAAAGAAGAGAGAGAGAGGTAGGAAAGTTTTCGTGTGGACGATATTCATTTTGGAATGTGTTTGTGTGGACGATGTTCATTTTGGAATGTGTTTGTGTGGACGATGGTCCTTTGGAATGCGTTCGTGTAGACGATGGTCCTTTGGAATGTGTTCGTGTAGACGATGGTCATTTGGAATGTGTTCGTGTTGACGATGTTCATTTTGGAATGCGTTCATTTGCACTTTTGGAATGTGTTCATCTGCACGATGTTCTTCTGGACAATGTTCATGTGAATTATGCGTATTTGGTTTCGAAGTGAGGTGACTGCAAGCGGAAATTGAAACAAATTTTAAGAATAATTCTTAGAGTCCGCCCAAAACAGGATCAAACAAATCACAAGACAAAACACGATGCGTTTTGACCATCTTGTGCCGAATACTATAAGACATTAAGTGATTGATGGTTTTTCGTTGTCATTGTCCTGAATGGTGTTTATCTTGCCTGAAGAAGACCTAGAAAGTCGAAACGCGTCGTGTTTTGTCTTGTCATTTGTTTGTCCTTGTTTTTGGAGGACTTACTAAGAATTGTTCATAAAAGATGCGTATTTGGACAGTGCTCATTTGGATGCCGTTGGACGATGTTAATCTGTACGATGTTCATTAGGACGATGTTCATTTGGACGATGTTCATTTGGACAATGTTGGACGATGTTCGTCTAGGCGATATTCATCTAGACGTTGTTTTGGACGATGCTCATTTAGACGATGTGCATTTGGATGAGGTTGGACAGTGTTAACCCGGACAATATTCATTTCAACGATGTTCTGCTGGACGACATTGCATAATGTTAATCTAGGCGATATTCATTCCTTTGGACGAAGTTCATTCAGACAATGTTCATTTAGACTATGCTCATATGGTCGACGTTAGACGATGTTACTCTAAACAATGTTCATTTGGATGATATTCATTTGGGTGCTACTTCTTTGGGTGAGGGGATATTTATTTGGACAATGTCGGACTATGTTCATCAAGGCGATGTTTATTTAAGCGATGGTCATTTGGACGATGTTCCTTGAACGATATCTATTTGGACCATGTAAATGCTTGATGATATTCACCAGCACAGAGTCTCTTGGACGATACATATTTGAACAGTGCTCAGTTGGAGATGTTCATTTAGACGATTTTAATCTGAACGATGTTCATTTGGACGATTTTCATCAATGCGATATTAATTTAGACAATTTTCATGTACACAATGTTGTTTGACAATTTCATCTGGGCAATGTTCATTTAGACGACATTCGTGTGACAATGTCCATATGGGCTCAGGATGCAGGGACAAAGAGGAGGATGAAAGAGAGGAAGAAGGTAGTTGAAGAGAAGTAGGTGGTGGGCAACAGAGAAGGATGAGGAAGAGAGATAACTGTAGCAGAAGTGGTAACAGCAACAACAATTACAGCAACCACAACGAGGAGATTAATAGCAGCAATGTCAGTGACAACCCAAAACAACTCTATGAGTAAAATAGTTATAACGACATCAACAGTTCGCTCAGTCAGTCATACACTCGCTCACACTGATCACTCGCACATCGCTCATCCACTCATTGATGCGCAGTTGTGGTAAAACTTCGAAATAATGCATGTGAGAAATGAATGTCAGTACGCATGTCGAATGAGACCATTTGAATCAGGAGATAAATGCGACGAAACGTGGCTTGTGTAATGTGAATGCTGCTGTGGTGATGTTGACAATGGCCATGATGACGACGATGGCTCTGAAGTTGATTTGATTAACCCGCCATCTTTCAGTAATCGGTACATGACTTCAGATAATTTCCCAGCTGTTGTTTTTCAGATGTCCAGGCAGTAATTTCCCAGCTGTTGTTTTTTTTAGATGTCCAGGCAGTAGTTTCCTAGCTGTTGCCTTTTAGGTGTCCTGTCATTTCTTTCTAATAATGCCGTTTTTTAATTTCTCGTCTGTTAACCCCACAGATGTTGTGTCGGTTATTTCCAGTGATGATACTCTTTCAGATATCTTGTCAGGAGCTTCCAGTTGTATTGCCTCTTGTATCCTCTTGTTGTCATTGGCTGCCATTCAGAAGTTCTGACTTCATGACTTCCGGTCTTCATTTGTACTGGCTCGGTGAGCTGTGCCAGAGTGACTGCCCATAGTTGGCTTCATTGTTGGTGTTTGCTCTAATACAATTCTGCCATGTAAACAATCTGTCTGTCTGTCTGCCTGTTGTCTCCCAACTCCCTAAAGAATCACTGGAGGGGGAGGGGCTCGGGGGGGGGGGGGGGGGGGGGGGGGAGGAGGACCCCACTGAAGACCTGTCCACCAGATTCCGCCAGCTCAGTCAGTAGTGTGACAAGGTAAATGGATTTACTGTCAGGTCAGAGTTTCTTACTCCTGCTAGTGATAATCATATGTTGCAGTATTGCACGTGGAGAGTTATGCCCAACAAGAAAACCCAACCTGCAGAGAGATGAGCTCCGCCAAGTTCGAATCGGTCCAGACACGCAACATGACAGAATTAAGGGAAACAATTTACTGATCCTGTTTTCATGACAGAAAGAAAGAGAAATAATTGACCGATCCTGTATTTCATGACAGACATAAAGGGAAATAATTGACCGATCCTGTATTCCTGTGCAGAAATAAAGGGAAATAATCGATCGATCCTGTTTTCCTGTGCAGGAATAAAGGGAAATAATTGACCGATCCTGTTGTTCTGTGCAGAAATAAAGGGAACTAATTGACCGATCCTGTTGTCCTGTGCAGAAATAAAGGGAACTAACTGACCGATCCTGTTGTCCTGTACAGAAATAAAGGGAACTAATTGACCGACCCTGTTGTCCTGTGCAGAAATAAAGGGAACTAACTGACCGATCCTGTTGTCCTGTGCAGAAATAAAGGGAACTAAGTGACCGACCCTGTTGTCCTGTGCAGAAATAAAGGGAACTAAGTGACCGATCCTGTTGTCCTGTGCAGAAATAAAGGGAACTAACTGACCGACCCTATTGTCCTGTGCAGAAATAAAGGGAACTAATTGACCGATCCTGTTGTCCTGTGCAGAAATAAAGGGAACTAACTGACCGATCCTGTTGTCCTGTGCAGAAATAAAGGGAAGTAACTGACCGATCCTGTTGCCCTGTGCAGAAATAACGGGAACTAACTGACCGATCCTGTTGTCCTGTGCAGACATCCTGCCGGTGAGCGCCGTGACGGGAGAAGGTCTCTACCCTGCCCTGGACTGGCTGTGCAGGAAGCTGGGTTCGATCCAGGCCCGCCGGGCCCTGGTGGCCCCCTCCCTGGACACCGACCACTCGGCCCCCTCCGGCAGCAGCGGCTGCAGCGGGGGCAGCAAGAGTGACAGTGGAGTGACCTCCCCTCCGGAGGTGGATCTGCAGGCCAGGGGGGACTACTGCTCGCGGGCCTACAGCGCCATCAAGTGCTTCTTCTTCCGCTCCAACCGCCAGCAGGGGAGGCAAACGTCCCCGGACACTATCAGCACGAGCAGCCAGGAACAGTGATGGTGGAAGCAGAGTGTGGTGTTTTATTTATTTATTTATTTATTTATTTATTTATTTATTTATTTATTTATGTATGTATCTATTCATTTATCTTTATAAATTTATTTATCCATTAATAACTTATTCATTTATCCATTGATTCATTTGTTATTTCATTCATATATTTTTGTTCAAAATATTACGGAACTGAAAAAAAAAACCTAAGTAAATGTTTGAATTATTGAAATATTGCCATGAAAGAACACTGCTCTTTATGGTCTGTATCGTACGAAACCAACACGATCATGAAATATGAACTTCGACGAAATATATATTGCCCGCAATAAGGGGACAGTTCAGTATGCATAGGCAAAGTTCACCATGAACCGAAGTGACAAAAGAACGGAACTGAAAATGTGTTTATCTGTTCGCGTGTTGAATTATTTGCCCACAGACATTGCAAATGAATCAAGGAGAAACCTCCCAAAAGATGGGACAGCGTTTTAAGTGATGAATGGACACTTACAACGAAGTGCTTGCCATATGAACAATCCCAATGATGCACAAAGGTACACCACAGTAGGAAAAAGCAATGACGTATTTGGACCCCTTGTGCACAAACTGGCCCTCGTTGTTGGCTGGGCGTAAACAGTATGACTGAATGATTCTCAGCTGACAAAGTCTAGATAGTAGTTTCCACATATACACCAACTTCTAGATAATCAGCCTTCCTTTTTTTTTGTTTATTTGTTGGTTTTTTTTGTGTTTGATCATGATGTACTTGAAAATAGTTTTTGGGAAAAGATTGTGTCCAGTTGCTGTATGTAATGTGAGAGGCGGATAGATATATTTCTGAGTGAATGACGGACTGAGTGATTCATTGATTGGTGTGGGTGTACACGCACGCGAGGGGATGGTCGTGTGTGTGTGTGTGTGTGTGTGTGTGTGTGTGTGTGTGTGTGTGTGAGAGAAGAGAGAGAGAGAGAGAGAGGGGGGGGGGGGGGAGGGAGGGAG
>CM065731.1:11902361-11907361 GCA_033310375.1 Conus canariensis
CGCGCACGTATGCATATGTGTGTGTGTGTGTGTGTGTGTGTGTGTGTGTGTGTGAACGCGCGTGCGTGTGTTATATATGTATCTGTGTACATGACTCTGTGTGTATGTGTATGCGTATGTGTGTATGTGTCTCTGTGTGTATGTGTATGTGTGCATGAGCGTGGGAGCGCGCAAGCATGTGTGTGTGTGTGTGTGTGTGTGTGTGTGTGTGTGTGTGGTGTGTGTTGTGTTACTCTGTGTGTGTGTGTGTGTGTGTGTGTGTGTGTGTGTGTGTGACTCTGTGTGTGTGTGTGTGTGTGTGTGTGTGTGTGTGTGTGTGTGTGTGTGGTACGTGCGCGCGCTTGCTCTGCGCTGCGTGTATGCACGCGTTAGAAATGATCAGACGGGAGATCAAAGACAACAGACGTGTTCTGTGACAGACAGCAGCCTGTCCTATTGTTGTCAGTGACCCCAGGTGGCTGTGACAGGTGGACAGTCCACGTCATCACTGCTCTCACCCCTGCCCTGTCCTGACACTGACCGACCGCTCTGGCACCAACTGTCAGCTTTCAGCCAACCACGCTGCCTCATTTCCTTCCTGGGGGAAAAGACAACAGAGCTGAGCCGTCTGCTTCGTGTCGCTGGGGTCGTGTCTGGACAGGAAATGGAATCTTCTTCAGATGGAAGCGGAAAGGAAAGTCGGGAGCAACATCCCTGATTAAACGTCATGATTTGGTGGTAATCCCTTTCTCCGACTGCCTTGTCTGTGCATTGTATGAAGTAAAGTTCAATGTTCAGCCGGTCGTTCTGTTTAATGACGTCACCAGGAGCTGATGATCTGGTGTTGTTAGGGATCACAGTAAGCCAACACAGAAATAATCATCCGCCGTCAGCGTGGCTTAATTTTTAACTGTTCAATTCTGTTCTTTTTTTTGAGTCACGTGTTGAGAGCCTATGCAGTCATCTCGTTTCATGTTGTGTGTGTGTGTGTGGTGTGTGTGTGTGTGTGTGTGTGTGTGTGTGGTGTGTGTGTGTGTGTGTGCGTGTGTGTTTGCGTGCGTGCGCGCACACACACGTGTGTGTGTGTGGATAACTTTAACATTGGCTACAAGAACTAGCAGACCAAAGCTTCAAAGGACAATTAAACCTTAATAAGATCTTTTCACCCATCTCCCGCATGAAGAAGAAACCGAATGGTGAAGCTCTAAATCTGTTATGAAGGCTGTCAAGAATACATTCAATGTTCAATTGTGATGAGGTTCAAGAATGGGTGTATACATGTATGCAAGAGGCTGATTGATTATTGGAATGAAAAGTTATGAAATCGTTGCAAGAAATATCAAATTACATATTATTAAGATGATGCTGAACAATTAAGTAGTGGGGGAAAACAAGTGCAGGTTTAACAATTCTTCCATCATTATAGTAATGACTTGGCAAAGATTTGAAATAAAAAACAGAAAATTGAAGATGAAGAAAATGGGAAAATATATTTTATAAATATGAAAACCCTTCACTAGCTGCATGAGGAAACCATCGTAATCCCTCTTGAAGGTAGATCTACATGTATTGCCTGCTCCTAGGCCTTTCGTCCGCTGGATCGGACTCATCAGGGAGACACGGCTGATTGTTTCTTACAAGCAGAGGAGCAGATATAAATAACTTCTCACTAGATACAGAATAAAGATTGGTAACATAGACTAAAGTCATCTTTTTACCAATGCAGCAAAGTAAGAGTTAATGCTCTCCCTGGCATCACCCCCACCCACCCCCTGCCTGATGTCACCCTTCACGGTCGTGTTCCTGTTGCTCATCACCTCCCCTCTGATGATGACAATCCTGCCACATGTCACCTTGTCCGTAAAGACGGCATACAACCTATGTTTAGGGAGTGTATACACGTTAAACATTCTTTGGCAGATTTGGCTATGGCTGGCTGTAACGGATTGCACTATGCTACACGACAAGCACATTGAATCCAGCTCAAATACTTATAACGATGTACAACTTGCAAAGTTCTTTAAAATTCAAAACTGAATATCTTCATATTCAAAGTGGAATTAGATTATCAAAAGATATCATGAAACTGAAAATTCCACAGTTGTTTATATGTAAGCCGATATCAGTCAAGTAACTCCAACGTTAAAATCTTAAAATATGACTTAAAGTTGAAACATAGTACGAAACTGAAAATATCCTTCAATGAAAAGCGTGTCATATGATAGGTCAACTGCAGCATGGTTTTATTACAAGCCACTTGAAGGAAGGTAAACTGAAACCTCAGTCTTCAGATGTTAACTGGAATCCCAGCCTCTCTCTGGTTGAATCAAGTGGAAATAATGTTGTCTTCTTGATGATTCTTAGGTGTTGTTGCTTTAAAGTAGCAAGTACTAATATTTTGCCTGCAAGATGCAACATTGATAAAACTTTATGGAAGTCTTCGTCTGTATACAGCACCGACACGTGTCAGTTAGATCCTCAATTTTACACAGATGTAATGTGGAGATATGGCGATGAGAGAGAGAGAGAGAGAGAGAGAGAGAGAGAGAGAGAGAGAGAGAGAGTGAGGGGGGAACAGGAGAGGGTGGTTGGTGTCTCCATTTTCACACATAAAACATGTTTTTAATGCTAACTGGTTGTTGCATTTTATATATTTTTTCCATTTGTGCGTGTCTTCCTTTCGTCGTTTTAAACCTTTTGCTCCCAAAGCAATTTTACAACCAGTGTACCAATAAAATTAACAGAAACATACAAACTGCCTATCTTTTTCTAATCCTTCCACGCTTACTGTTAAGGAACATATGCACTGTTAAGGAACATATGCCAATAAAAGTACTATCCGTAAGGAGAAACATTCTCAAAATGGACACAAAAGCGCTGAGTAATGTTCGGGTCAGTTTTTTTTTTCTGAAAGAACTACTTATTATCATATATCCTGTTTTACAGGCTGAACAAAACAGAAAAGAGCAAGTCACTGTGGCGAAAACTGAAAGAAAGATAGAAAGAAACAGGCAGACAGACAGATGAACGGTATAAGATTACATAACGTTTAGAAAACAGAAAGCGTGATATCGTCAAAGAAAACATAATAAACAGACAACCAAAACATGTTTTCATGCGACTGGTAGTTGCTTCCGAAGTGCAGATTATGAAGAATATCTGCTTCAGGTTCTACAGTCAATCTGATCCACAGAGGACGTAAGGGAAGTAACCATGATCACCTCCAGTGGCTCGCCCAAAAGCTGCTTCTGTGCCATGCTCAGGGAAAGTGAAACAGCTTGGGATTAAGTCGTTCAGTGTACATCTACTGATCAGAGATGATTCTACAGTGTAGGAAGGAAGCGCAGAAAAATGATCAAACATGCTGACGTGATTTCATTAAAATGTATATGTATTTATAACATGTGGGGAAAAAAAATCACGAGCTAACTTTAAATAAAGGCACGCATTCAATCAGTAAGTCGAGAATCATGAAAGTCACTTCCAGAGATGGCTATTAAGTAATGTCCTATCATCCAGTGACCCGCTGGGTGGGCGAGTGCCACAACAGTCACTACATTCACTGACGTGCCAAAGACTTGTTGCCAAGTCCCCAGAATGGTGTTTCAGTGGGAAAGGGAAATAGGCAATGGGGCAGCGAAAGAAAGGGAGAGTATAGGGTGTTTAACAACTGTGATCTCCTTGATCAAATACCGCGGTGCATGCTGGATATTTTTTGTGTTTCCATAAATCACCGAACGAAACAGGGACAATAGGATGTTTGACACGAGTTTCTGACCTGTGACGTGACAGTCTGGTCTCCCGTGACGTGAATATCAAGTTTCTGACCTGTGACGTGACAGTCTGGTCTCCCGTGACGTGAATATCAGACCTTCTATGGCGTGATTATCTGACCTTCTGTGGCATGACTTTCTGACCTTCTGTGGCGTGACTATCTGACTTGTGACGTGACATCTGTAACGTACCTTTCTGGCCTTCTGTATCATGTGTGCTTACGACGGGGCTCTGGGTATCAGAAGATTTGAACATACAATGTGACATGGGAAAAAATGGAGAAAAAAGGAGGAAAGAACTATCCGATCTTATTCTCCAAGGTTCAAACCTGAGATTTTGTGATTGAAAGTCCAGTGGCCAAACCACTCAGCCATGGCATTATCCAGCCCAACGTCAAATCACTGAACTAAACGAACCCTGAAGCTGATTTGACAGGTGGATGCAAACAACTGGAACCCAGATTCGGACAGCCTGGCCGCCACATTTCCCACCTCGGCGGATCGGCCAACCAAAAGCACGTCTGTCGTCTGCTTCGTTCCATTTCTCTGGCCTCCTCGTCTGCGCCGGAAATTAAGTCCACTTCCGTTTAACGGCGTGAAAAGAAAATCACCCGGATGAGAACAAAATGTCAGCGGTTTGGTGGCTGCATGCCAACGTTTTCTTTTTCGGCCCCTAATTTGCATGGAGATTGAATGAAACGGGTGCAGTGAGGTCACCTAAACTACAGAAATGTGGATGTTTCGGTAAGAGTTCAGTGTCTTGCCGTGTAACTGAATGATTTCAACGAAGATGCGGAGAGAGGTCGAGTGAGAAAATGGAAAGAGAAAGGGGGTAGAAGAAGCCGGTGGCAGGGTGTTTCGTTTCTGAAGTGAAAAAGTGCCCTTGATGTTTAATCAACGTTCACAAGAACTTCCTTTGTTCGCAAATGAACGATCTAAAGTAGAGAAGCAGACCATAGAAAAATATAATGATAGTGGAAGTAGTACCAGCAGCCTCAACGACAACAGCAACAGTCAATCAGCCGCTATGGTGCAGTGGTTAGCAACGTGGACTCCCAGCTGGGAGGTCGTGGGTTTGATTCCTATCAGAGCCATTTCTTTGTGGGATTTTTTGACGTGACTGGCTCCGATCCAGAGTTGATTTTTCTGTGACCTCAGTTGGAAAGACTGGAACACACAGTCATGAAGACTGAAACCACATACTGGATGCATATCTGAGAGCGCTGCAAAAATTTTCTTCAGTTTAGT
>CM065731.1:11912361-11914861 GCA_033310375.1 Conus canariensis
TGACGCAGAACAAGTCTGACTCCTGTGTGTTCACCTGACGCAGAACAATCTGATCTTTGTCACTGACGCGAAATCTGACTCCTGTGTGTTCACCTGACGCAGAACAAGTCTGACTCCTGTGTGATCACCTGACGCAGAACAAGCATGACGTCTTGACTTTACCTTAAGAGAGGGCCGTTCCAAGTCGTTATATCATCATGGATCTGTGAATTCGGTCCATGGATGAGTAATACAGGAGACATGCAGGTGACGTTTCAGCTTTCTTGTAACAAGTCAGTCTTGAGCCAAGTGAGGCTCGCAGAATGACATTTGTAAGGAAGGTAACGTAATGTTGCTTATGGCCCGGCCGACCGCAAAGGGCCATATCAGGACTGTCACCGTAGAGCATCCAGCATCAATGTAAAGCCTGACTGGAGTGAGCGACACCAGAGGAAGGAAGGAAGGTGTGCCCATGACCAACACAAACATTCAGGGAAGGTATGAACAGGGCACTCACAGCAGTAAAGGGAGATGACTATGTCAAAGGGGCGTGGCACAAAGTCATGTGAATGTAACGGTTTGAACTGGTGCTGGAAACTTCACAACTGCAAGCTGTTGCTGGCAGGCCCCACAGTCACTTCATAGAAAACAGTGTCTATGATATCTAATGTTGACGATCCTGTGCACGGGAACATTTCAAATATCTCTTTTTCTTTTCGGTGAGATGGAAGTGTGTCCTGGGTACAGTGAGGGGATGAGAGACTTCTGTTTTATTTTGATTTCACTAAAAAGAGAAATATGTATAGATGAAAAAACATTTTATGGGCTTTCCTTCACCACTGAAGAATTGTATTTTGTGGTTAATGTTATGAAAAAAAACCCCTCAAAAACCGTGTCTCACAGGGGAGATCACCTTTATAAAAACATGCTAGCGTTCAACGGATCTAATGTATATCCTGATTATGTCATGTCTGTGTCCCCACCGTGACCAAACATAGTTTGTCGTCAAAATGTTCGCTGCTCTCAACCTAAGCACGCATGATGATACTCTCAGTATGGCTGCAAAGTGCAAGTACACGCATTCTTCTAATCCTAACCCTAGCCATACTCTTGTTTGTAGGCTTACTCAATATATACAGCTAAGAAAAAAAAATCGAAGACATACAGTACTGCGCTGTAAAGTACATACACCCGTGCATGCTTACCATGGCTGGAAAGTGCAAATTCACACATATTCTCCTATTTCACTGTAAATTATGTAACATGAGTGTCGTCATCATATATATATATATATATATATATATATATATATATATACGGGTGTCCCCAGTATGACTGCAAAGCGCAAATCAGCACGGACCTCTGCTAAATACTATCACGTGTGTCCTTACTTTGAATGTGTTGTGATAATAGAATGATTCTACAGCGTTCATGAAATCATTTTACATTTGGAATTGGGTGGAGCAGCTGATTAAAACTATTTGCTCTTGAAATTGTTCTGAACTTGTTAGGGAAAAGAATCCCCAACATTATGGTGCACAATGTGAGTCCTCAGAGTCAGTTTATAATAAACTGTTGTGCATTTGTAGGGAAAGAATCCTTAAAAATAGTGCGTACAAATGAGAGTCCTAAAAACCACCAATTTACAAACCTGTGGTGTGTGTGTGTGTGTGTGTGTGTGTGTGTGTGTGTGTGTGTGTGTGTGTGTGTGTGTGTGTGTGTTGTGAATGAGAATACTACGAAAGCTGTTAGAAACAAGAGCCAAGGTATTATTGTGCCAAGCAAGATATCACTAAAAGCCCACGAATCGTGTGGGAATATAACTCGGTTATGCATGTATCAGTATACGAGGCTCTAGCCACTATTCCTACTCCACCAGTAATGAGATCCCTACATATTCATGAGTATGTGGAATTCTTGTTTGCAGGAGAAAATAGACAAAATCCACCCCTACCCTACCACACCCCATCCCACCCCACCGCGCGTTCCTACTCCATTCCCCTTTTCTTGTATTGTAAGATGTTTATATATTGCATTCGCGCGCGGTCGTGTGTGTGTGTGTGTGTGTGTGTGTGTGTGTGTGTGTGTGTGTGTGTGTGTGTGTGTGTGTGGTACGCACGCGAGCGGATGTATATGTTATGTCTGTGAGATAGAATATTCCTTTGTGAGCGCCTAGATCATAGACAAGGCGCTATGTAAATGCTAGTCATTATTATCATTATCTCTTTGAATCATCATTATAGCCTGGATCCCAGTAAGTCAATCGTCGAACAATGTAATCTTCCTTGTGACTAGTAGAAACAACCATGGGGATTCACCTGCTGATCAACCAACACTTTTGTTGGGCCTCCCATTTCCGAATGACTCGTAAAATCTAAAGTCTCGCCGAGTCTCGCCAGACGCTTCGCGACGTGAGTTGAGACTGACACATCCAAACGCGATCTACATGGAAAGAACAAGCAGAGCCATGTTTTTTCTTTCTTTCTTTTTTTTTTCTCTCTAAAGCACGTGCCCAAGAGGA
>CM065731.1:11917361-11922361 GCA_033310375.1 Conus canariensis
ACACACACCACACACACGAAACACACACACACAACACACACACACACACACACACACACACACACACAACACACAACAACACACACCAACACAACACACACAACACCAACACACAGACCAGGTTAATCAACATGGTTAAACGGAGGTGTAAGAGAGGGAAGTGCGAAGCCACCAAGGCGAGTCCTTCTCAGCCCAAGACCAGACGGTCTGATGAGAGGCCCGCCAGGCCATCTGGACTTCTCTGTCAGGAGCAGAGACCACACACGTCCTTTCTCCTTCTCTGGTTGTCTGTCTGTCTGTCTGTTTCTTGTCTGTATTGTGTCCTCCGTGTTCCCTCTCCGTTTCTATCTCTATGTCTCTCGCTTTACATGTGCGTGATGTGTGTATTACATGCATTCACGCCAGTGTGTGTGTGTGTGTGTGTGTGTGTGTGTGTGTGTGTGTTGTGTGTGTGTGTGTGTGTGTGTGTGTGTGTGTGTGTGTGGTGCGTGCGTGCGTGCGTGCGTGCGTGCGTGCGTGCGTGCGTGCGTGCGTGGTGTTGTGTGTGTGGTGTGTGTGTGGTGTGTGTGTGTGTGTGTGTGTGTTGTGTCTGTTTGTGCGAGTGTGTGTGTGTGTGTGTGTGTGTGTGTGTTGTGCGTGTGTGTGTGTGTGTGTGTGTGTGTTGTGTGTGTGTGTGTGTGTGTGTGTGTGTGTGTGATTAATGAGTTAAGCTTTGCCTCTTTTTTTTCAATGTTCCGTACAATTGTTGCCTATTGCATTATCCACCTTGCAGTGTAACAATGAAGGGCCTTGGTGGGTAAATGTGAAAAGATTAAAAAGTCTGTGCATATTCTGTAAAATGGGACTGTCAATAAACGTGACCAAGAGGGTGATAAAAGAACAACTTCTACATATCAGTCATGACGTGAATGTGGCCGATCCTTTTAGAGAGTAAGGAGTTCAAGGGCGGAATACCGCTCTGGGGAAAGAAGGGAAATGAAGGGGGGGGGGTGGGGGGGGGGGGGGGATCGTTCCCGAAGGCCTTTTCCTGTCACGCTATCCCTACAAGTTCTTCCTACCATCTTCTGCACATCTGTGCAATGATACCCAGAACCTCTTCAGAATCTGAGCCTTTTTACATTGATCAGTGAGGATGAATACGCTGAAGATGATGCATGCCATACATGTATGGATGGGCAGCAATCCACGCTTACCTCCATGATAGTTCCCGTCGTCACCAGGCCATAAACAGACACACACCTGCAGCATTAGTCAGCAAATTTGAGCATTACTGTCAGATACACATCCAATATGTGGTCCCCGTCTTCTTGACTGTGTGGTTCCATTCTTTCCAACCGAGTTCACAGAAGAATCAACTCTGGGTAGGTACCAATCGCGCCCCCCCCAAAAAAAAAATCCCAGAAATAAATGGCTCTGATAGGAATCGAATCCATGGCCTCCCAACCGGGAATCTACAATACTAACTTACTGCGTCACGGCGGCTGGTTTACTGTTACCGTTGTTGTTGCTGCTGCTGGTAATACTACAGTTATATTTCGCAATGGCCTTTATCTGTACTTTGGGTAGTACATCTGCGAAGGAAGAAAGCTGTTGTGAACGATAGTTAAACATCAAGTGCACTTTTTCATTTCGGAAAGGACCCTATCACCTGCCCCCCTTTCTCGACTCTTCCTTCCCATCTTCGTTGAAATCATTCAATTACACGGCAAGATACTGAACTCTTACCGAACCACCCACATTTCTGTAGTTTAGGTGACCTCGCTGCACCCGTTTCATTCAATCTCCATGCAAATTAGGGGCCGAAAAAGAAAACGTTGGCATGCAGCCACCAAACCGCTGACATTTTGTTCTCATCCGGGTGATTTTCTTTTCACGCCGTTAAACGGAAGTGGACTTAATTTCCGGCGCAGACAAGGAGGCCAGAGAAGTGGAACGAAGCAGACGACAGACGTGCTTTTGGTTGGCTGACTCCGCCGAGGTGGGAAATGTGGTGGCCAGGCTGTCCGAATCTGGGTTCCAGTTGTTTGCATCCACCTGTCAAATCAGCTTCAGGGTTCGTTTAGTTCAGTGATTTGACGTTGGGGCTGGAGAATGCCATGGCTGAGTGGTTGGACCACTAGATTCTCAATCAGGCATTCTCAGGTTTGAACCTTGGAAACATAGGACCTGATGTACTGTTTAGAAAAATAATTCGAGTCATTGTATGACCAGATCTTCCTATACCTACAACATCTTCATAGGCACACGTAATGCAGAAGTCCAGACAGTCATGTCACAGGTAGTCACATCATAGGTTAGAGAGTCACGTCAGAAATTGTCAGATAGTGACGTCACAGAAGATCTGATATTTCCGTTACGGGAGATCAGACAATGATGTCAGAGATCAGATAGTCACGTCACAGGTCAGAAAGTAACATCAGTGATAAGAAAATCACGTCGATCCTGCTATCCATGCGGTGTTTGGTGATTGATGGTAACATAGAAGTACACGGCATGAACAGGTCACTTGGAAAAGAGATCGCAAGCGTCGGACACCCTCTCCCTCCTCCCCTTCCCTCCACATCCCCATCACCTTGCACCATTTCTAATCAAAATGCTTTTATAGGGATACGGCAGCAAGCCTTTGGCACATGATCGGTTACAGTAGCTTTTATGGCATCCGTCAACCCAATGGGTCACTGGATGATTGGATGTGATCCAAAAGCCGTCACTGACATTGATCTTATTGATTTTTAAAGCCGTCACTGACATTGATCCTATTGATCCGCGACGCACTAATTGACCAAGTTCCTTTGTTTACAGTTAACTTGCAGTTTTCTTTTGTAAAATATACATTTTATGAATACATAGACACTAATAGGAAATCAATTCAGCATGTTTAATTCCATTTCGGACCTTCATACCTACACTGTACATTCATCTTTGGCCAGAGTGACCGTCCTAAAAACACACTGTTTCACAAAGCCTGACACAGAAGTAGTTTCTTGGCGGGCCACCGGAGACAATAGTAATTATTTCCATTGGATCTTCTGTGAATCAGACTGACTATGGAACCTGAAGCAGATGGTGTTCTGAATCTGGACTTCGGAAGACTTGCTTTAGTTGTATGTTTATTCTGTTTTCTTTTGACAATACTACACTTTCAATTTGTCTAAACTTTATGGAATTTTAGACTGTTCATATCTCTGTCTGTCCATTTGTCTATCTGTCTTTCTGTCTCAGTCTGTGCCTCTCTGTCTCTGTCCTTGTCTATCTGTCTGTCTCTCTCCCTGCATCCCCTTCTCCCTCCCTCCTCTTCTCTCCTTCTTTCTGTCTCCCCTTCCTCCCTTCCTCTCTCTCTTATTTCAGCCAATGACGGTTTTCTTTTCGTAGTGTTTAGCCCTCACACAAAAATATAGGATAGTCAACAGTACTTCAATCGCTTTTGTACTCTTTGGAAAGTGTTTCCCTTCATGGATGAATACTTTTATTGACCTATCTTCATTAGCTAGCAGTAAGTCTGGAAGGATAAGGAAAACACAGGTTCAGCTTGTACACACTGTGCGCAAATTGCGTCAGCAGCAAAAGGTTTAAACAGAGGGGGAGGAAGAGCACACCATAGAACAGAAAATAATCCAAAAAAATAATTTAACAGCTGACTAGCATTAAAATAGATATACGTCGTTGGGAAATAGAGACGCTCATGCTCCTGTCCAGTTTCTCTCTCTGTCTCCGCCATTTTATGTCCATACTGCATCTGTATATCAAAAATAGATGATTAAATTACCACCCGAGAGTGTTGTAGTATAAGCTAAGCAATGTAGAAGAAGTCTGTCTGTAGATGCATACAGCTGGTGGGGGGGGGGGGGGGGGGGGGGGGAGGGGGGGAAGGGGGAGAAGGGGGGTGTGTGTCATAGTTCCAAGCAAGGTCGCCTGTCATCAGGTAGGTCTTTACTCTTAGGCCCAATCTCTTCCAAGTGTTCGTTGTCATCAGGTAGGTCTTTACTCTTAGACCCAATCTCTTCCAAGCGTTCGTTGTCATCAGGTACGTATTTACACTTAGACCCAATCTCTTCCAACTGTTCGTTGTCATCAGTAGGTATTTACACTTAGACCCAATCTCTTCCAAGTGTTCGTTGTCATCAGGTAGGTATTTACACTTAGACCCAATCTCTTCCAAGTATTCGTTGTCATCAGGTAGGTATTTACACTTAGACCCAATCTCTTCCAAGTGTTCGTTGTCATCAGGTAGGTATTTACACTTAGACCCATCTCTTCCAACTGTTCGTTGTCATCAGGTAGGTATTTACACTTAGACCCATCTCTTCCAACTGTTCGTTGTCATCAGGTAGGTATTTACAGTTAGACCCAATCTCTTCCAACTGTTCGTTGTCATCAGGTAGGTATTTACTCTTAGACCCAATCTCTTCCAACTGTTCGTTGTCATCAGGTAGGTATTTACTCTTAGACCCAATCTCTTCCAACTGTTCGTTGTCATCAGGTAGGTATTTACTCTTAGACCCAATCTCTTCCAACTGTTCGTTGTCATCAGGTAGGTATTTACTCTTAGACCCAATCTCTTCCAACTGTTCGTTGTCATCAGTAGGTATTTACACTTAGACCCAATCTCTTCCAAGTGTTCGTTGTCA
The DNA here is from genome assembly GCA_033310375.1 of Conus canariensis. NCBI lineage: Eukaryota > Metazoa > Mollusca > Gastropoda > Neogastropoda > Conidae > Conus > Conus canariensis. The sequence continues at coordinate 11,921,990 of CM065731.1, forward strand.
TCAGGTAGGTATTTACACTTAGACCCAATCTCTTCCAAGTATTCGTTGTCATCAGGTAGGTATTTACACTTAGACCCAATCTCTTCCAAGTGTTCGTTGTCATCAGGTAGGTATTTACACTTAGACCCACTCTTCCAACTGTTCGTTGTCATCAGGTAGGTATTTACACTTAGACCCAGTCTCTTCCAACTGTTCGTTGTCATCAGTAGGTATTTACAGTTAGACCCAATCTCTTCCAACTGTTCGTTGTCATCAGGTAGGTATTTACTCTTAGACCCAATCTCTTCCAACTGTTCGTTGTCATCAGGTAGGTATTTGCTCTTAGACCCAATCTCTTCCAACTGTTCGTTGTCATCAGGTAGGTATTTACTC
>CM065731.1:11934861-11939861 GCA_033310375.1 Conus canariensis
CGTTTGGCATTTAATGTGTGTTTCTGAAGAAGATCGTCGTAAGCATGAAATCACAAACAACGCAATAAGGACGCGCGCGCGCGCGCGCGCGCGCGCCACGCACACACACACACACACACACACACACACACACACACACACACACACACACACACACACACAAACGCGCGCGCGCACAGAGGCACAGAGGCACACATGCACACACGCACCCTCCCCCCCCCTCCCCACACACACACACTCACATACACACGTGCAGGCAACGAACAGACGCGTGTATTAATATGTTCCCAGCACGCTCTCTATCTGCCTGTCTGTATATCTGTTAGTCTGTCTGTCTGTCTGTCTGTCTGTCTGTGCAACACACACACACACACACACACACACACACACACCACACACACACACACACACACACACACACACACACACACACACACCACATACACACACAAGATCTCCAGAAAACTTGGAAAAAAATAAAAGAAATGAAAAATGGAGTAAGTCTTCCTGGGTACCCCTTAAAATTGGAAAATAACGAATTTCCTTCCAATTTTGAAAAGGCTGAAGCATTTGCAGATGCATTTGCAAAAAATAGTAACTTCGAAGGCCTCTCAGAAGAACAAAAACAGCTTCGAGAAAAAATGGACGAAAACGAAGACAATGAAAAAAGTCCCAATAACAATCACTATACAAATGCTCCTATTATTTTTCAGGAAACAAAAGATGCAATTTCAAACCTTGGATCAAAGAAAAAATCAGTGGGACCAGATGCAATTTCCAATGAAATAATAAAGCATTTACCAGTTAATATAAAACTTTTTCTAAGTTCATTTTTTCAAAAATGTTGGTTTGAAGGGATTCAGCCATCTTTATGGAGACAATCAACTGTTACCCCTATTCCCAAGGAGGGAAAGTCAAAATCAGATGAAAATAATTACAGGCCTATCGCTCTTACATCACATGTGGGAAAACTTATGGAAAGAATAATTCTAAAAAGGCTTGAACATTTCTGTGAAAAAAATGATATAATACCCATACAACAGGCGGGTTTTAGAAAAGGTAAATCATCAGTTGATCATTTAGTAAAAATTACCACACAGATTAAACATCAGTTTTCACGTAGGAAAAACGTACTTGCCACTTTTTTGACATTAGAAAGGCATATGACCAAGTTTGGCATTCAAAACTTCTGAACAAACTAAGAACAATAGGCATTTCAGGTTGTATGTATAATTATATAAAGGTATTTTTAAGTGAAAGAACAATACAGACTAAGGTTGGTAATGCCTACTCTAATCAAAGACGTACACAGATGGGAATCCCACAGGGAGGTGTAATAGCCCCAATCCTTTTCAACATTTTGATGCATGATCTTCCAAAAGTGGTCTCAAACAATGTCGAGTTAGCACAATATGCGGATGATATTTGCATATGGATGAAAGTCACTCTGAAAAAGCTTACACCAATTAGATCAATTAACTATATTAAAAAGGTATATCAAAATGAACTAGACAAAATCAGCAAATACATGATTGAAAACGGACTAACCCTTTCATATGAAAAATCGCATATGGTTCTCTTCAACTCTGGGTATGATCCTAAACCTCTACCCTCTTTTCAAATAAATGGAATGCCGCTTGAATATAAGAAAGTTGTTAAATTTCTAGGAGTAAGCCTGACTTCTAAATTGAATTGGAACTACCATTTGGAAAATATTCTGACAAAAGCCAGAAAAGGATTAAATTTATTAAAAATGATAAGTCGACAGTCATGGGGAAAAGATAGTAAGGTACTTATTCATTTAGCAACTGCGCTTGTGAGATCAAAATTATCTTACGCTCAGGAAATATTCTTTTCAGCTCCAAAATATTTGATAACAAAGATGCAAAGCATCGATAGTAAAGCTTATAAGATAGCTCTCGGTGTCCCTGTCCATGCCTCAACACTAAAAACCTACACAGAAATAGGAATTTGCCTTTTGCCGAAAATATGAAACTTGCTCAGCAAAATATATATTAAGGAGTTATTCAACGTAAAATTCATGTATCAAGGAAACTGGTTTGAAATCAGAAATACATTTTCCAAAGCGAGCACAGAGTTTTGACTCTGTAAAAACTATAGGCTCCTATACGTCACAATTATTTACAGATGCTGGTGTTGAACCGAAACAGTAGCTCCTCAAACGAGTTACAGTAATATTCCTCAATGGGAGCTTAGTAAGGCTAATTTCGATATTAATTATACAGATTTAAGGAAAAGTGATGGGACCATGCTGCCAACATATGTCAAGGCACATATAAACGAAAATTATATAAATCATCTTAAAATATATACAGACGGTTCTCTACTTGAAAACCAATTATCAGGTGCTGCATTTATTATTCCATCATTAAAAATAGAGAAATCGTATCACATTGGGAAAACATTTTTCTGTATTCACAGCAGAGCTAATTGCCATTATTATGGCACTGAACTATCTTCTTAGTTTTCCATATTCGATACATCAAATATTATTTTGTGTCGATTCAAAATCTGTCTTACAAGCTTTAAAATATTCTCATACAAGAGTGAGAGGAGAAATGATATCTGAGATATTCCATTTAATTCATTTTTTGTCTTTACGTGGTTCTTCTATTGACTTTTGTTGGATTCCATCACATGTGGTTTAGCAGCAAATGAAAGGGTTGATCGGTTAGCCAAAAATGGTGCAGCTAAGGAAAAGAGCGTTACAAAAATAAATATTCCTTTATCCTTGTATGAAAATTATAGCCTTTTAGGTAAAGCATCATGGGATTCGGTGATAGGAAGACAAAAGAGTGTCCAAACATAACAAAGGACAACAAGGGAAAATTCTTTAAGAAGCTTGTAAAATATAAAACGGGACACAATCTCCACCAGGAACGACTTTTGAGAGTCTGATCTTTAGACTCAGACTTGATGCATACAAAACAAAATATTGTAAAAATGTCACTTGCATTTGTGGCCATAATATTACACTATTCCATGTCATCTTCCTTTGCAGAAATACTCAAAAGTATTTACCTATTTGGTTATTAAGTTTGAACCCATCAATCGCGAATTTTTGGGACATTTTTGGGAACGAAGCGAAGGCTATAGAAGTTGTTAGGGCAATTGTTAAGAGTCCAGTTGGACATTTACTTTGATTCTCAAGTTATTTGTTTGATTTATTTTCTTATTATTTCAATGGTTACAATGTTTTTTTCTTTAAAAATGTTCAGATATGAATCCAGGCTAAAGCAGTTTACCGTTATGCCGGTAGATTAGAATGGGGTTAATGTGATAGTCACTTATTGGTATCTCATTAACTAAATAGACTATGCATGCAAAGATTAGTATACTACACTACCTCCACACTCCATACACTTTTAATGACATTTTTAAAACAACACACACACTTATACCCCCCCCCCTCCCACACACACACACCGACATACACACACCGGCCCCTTTTACATGTGTTTTTCTGTTTTGTCTTTATTTGTTTGTATGCCTGTTCGTTTGTCTGTTGTTTTTGTCTAAGATCACTGTAAAGTGGATAGACATTAAATTAAAGAACGAACGAACACACACACACACACACACACACACACACACACACACACACACACACACACACACACACACACACACACACGCACACACACACACACACACGCGCGCGCCTGAGTCCATGAAATGTTTATACAACTTCTTCCAACAGAATGGCTTGCAGAGGGAATCATTGGAAAATTGGAAAGACTCCACTCTAACGCTGCAACGTGTTTTACTATTTTATTTTTGTTATTTTTTTTTTTTATGTTGCACAAAGCTTTTATCATTTACATCTTCTAAGAATTTCCTTTTATGCAGTGGAGCAAATAAAACAAGTTCTTTCCCGTCGCTTGTCTTTCAAATCAGTTGTTTTACGCCTAAGAGGCGGAAACGAGAGAGAGAGAGAGAGAGAGAGAGAGAGAGAGAGAGAGAGAGAGAGAGAGAGAGAGAGAGAGAGAGAGAGAGAGAGAACGGACGAACGAAAAAAAAGAAGAACGAAAGAACGAAGTATTATTTTACCAGAGTAATGAGATAAGCAAATTAGAAATGTTGTCTTCCACGAAACCTGGGTGATTAAAAAAAAAAAAAAAAAAAAAAAAAAAAAAAGAAAAAGAAGAGGAAAAACAGCGTTAAGCACATGGAAAACATGCAAGTCAATGTAGCAAGAGCAATGAAAGGAAGCGAATACACTAGTCGACATACAGACTATCAAAAGCAATAAACTACTACTACTACTACTACTACAAACTCACACACACACACACACACACACACACACACACACACACACACACACACACACACACACACACACACACGCACGCACGCACGCACGCACGCACGCACGCACGCACACACACAAGAGGACCCTGGATGGGGAACGGAGGAGCCACAGCTGTTATATAAATCATATATATTATATGTGTAGTGGCACAGTTTGCACCGTTCATTGGTTTCACCTTGACCTGAACGAAACGGGTCAGTGACGGTGGGGGCGTTCATTGGTTTCACCTTGACCTGAACGAAACGGGTCAATGACGGTGGGGGCGTTCATTGGTTTAACCTTGACCTGAACGAAACGGGTCAGTGACGGTGGGGGCGTTCATTGGTTTCACCTTGACCTGAACGAAACGGGTCAGCGACGATGGGGGCGTTCATTGGTTTAACCTTGACCTGAACGAAACGAGTCAGTGACGGTGGGGGCGTTCATTGGTTTCACCTTGACCCCAACGAAACGGGTCAATGACGGTGGGGGCGTTCATTGGTTTCACCTTGACCTCAACGAAACGGGTCAGCGACGGTGGGGGCGTTCATTGGTTTAACCTTGACCTCAACGAAACGGGTCAGCGACGGTTGGGGCGTTCATTGGTTTAACCTTGACCTGTACGAAACGGGTCAGCGACGGTTGGGGAGTTCATTGGTTTAACCTTGACCTCAACGAAACGGGT
>CM065731.1:11942361-11952361 GCA_033310375.1 Conus canariensis
CACACACACACACACACGCGCGCACATACATGCACGCACACACAGAGACACACATACACACACAGACAGGCAGACAGACAGACACACACACACGCGCGCGGGCGCAACACGAGCACGCATACACATACACGCACGTACACACACACACACACACACACACACACACACACACACACACACACACACACACACACACACTCACACACACACACAGAGGACGGAAACTGATTTCACGCTCTGCAGACTATATGTGGATTCATGATTGCAAGTGAGCCAAGAAGTTTCAGCAGGTGTGACAGGGGGAAAAGTGGGAGGTGAATGTGCTTCGTGATGGAGTGCCTCTCAGTGAAACCACAAGCACAAAACAACAAACAGCAAGCATTACAAATATCATTAGAGAGAGAGAGAGAGAGAGAGAGAGAGAGAGAGAGAGAGAGAGAGAGAGAGAGAGAGAGAGTTTTTCTGTAATCTTATTCAACTAAATGTGTAACTTAAAACACTGTCTTCAACCCTAGCTAATTGTTGTCGGAACAGAATCACCAATGGTTTCACTAAAATGACCATCACTTTGTGGTTAGTTTTACTTCAATCAAATTTCACTATTTTGTCAATTTAAAGAGTCGGCCACATGCTCCTATCACATGATGGACTCTCAATCACAAAGAAACAAATGATAGAAATACGACTGATCTGTTTGACCGCTCCGTCTTCTTCAACCCCCTCCCCCTCCCCCCTCCCCCCCTCCCAGCCCTGATCCCTGGGATGCACGAGTTTAACACACGTTTGGGAGGTTTAATATTGCAATGAGCTTTTGAGTTGTTTTTTTTCCCATTGGGGGCTACTGGACAAAAGTTAGTCCTTTCCTGTACTTACGCCATCGTAAAGCATTATGTTGAGTGCCTAAGGTTGACATGGATTGAAGAGGCAAATTCTCGGGAAAAAAAAATTTGCGATTTAATTGAATCATAAATGAACGAAAATGTGCTGCATACACACATGTAGGCTATACTTGCATGTGTGTAAGCAGCTGTGAAAAAGGTCTAGTGAAACATGACTACTGTTCACTTCCATTCATTCTGCAGTTCATAAAAGCAATTTGTCGACCTATTACAAAAGTTAAAAAAAAAAAAGATTAGGAAGAGAATGAAATCAAGTATGATCTTGACTTCATCTTCACATGCGTTCTATTTTACTTTATCCTTACCAGACCTTATAACCCTTCTGCTCCCCTTTAAAACCCTCTAGCATTCGAAAATGTTACGTATAAACTCTTCCTAATGTTCGACAATAAATGCTCTTTTGGAGCATATGCAGCACCATAACTGTGCAGTGGCACAGTTAGCACCATTCTTTCACTGATTTGACCTTGACCTAAGCAGGAACCATCAGTCATGGCGGACGTGTACAAGCCAAAGCTCAATGTGTTATGAAAATGGCCAACAGGCCTGAGTGACCGACAGCGGACTCCGGAGGGTATAAATAAACGCCAAGCATTTTTGGTCAGTCGGAAAATGTAAAAAGGTTTAAAACCACTGGATAGTGACTTTTTTTAGTCAGCTGTGAAAGCTCTTCATGAAACTGTATAAAAAGAAAAAGAAAACTGGTGTCATTTAAGGTACTTTAGTAGTGACCAGCAGATCTAGTTCAACATGAACCTTACAGAGTAGTGTGTTATATGTACACAAATCTCTTCTGATCGTTCTGTTAATGTTAAATCCATTTTTTCAAGTAGTCACTGTGAGAGTTAACACCCCAACAAAATGTCACTATACTGTAATACTTGTTCATCACTGTCATCCACTTTTAACCCCCAACAAAATGTCACTATACTGTAATACTTGTTCATCACTGTCATCCACTTTCATAGATGAACTTCCTCTTCCTTCCCTTTCGTCGGGTGGTTTCATTTTACATGTACAAACACATACACACACACGCGCACACACACACACACACACACACACACACACACACACACACACACACACATTCACATATGCACGCACGTGCGCGCGCGCACACACACGCACACACACACACACACACACACACACACACACACACACACACACACACACACACACACACACGTACACGCACGCACAAATGAGCGTACACAGAGAGAGAGAGAGAGGAGAGAGAGAGAGAGAGAGAGAGAGAGAGAGAGAGAGAGAGGCGACAAATCATTGAACACGTGACGATACCTCAGTGCTCCTCACATAAGCATCATCCACTCATAACCTTGAACATCATTTTCCCATCAAGCATCTGCCATTTCCCGTTCCCTCTCTCTCTCTCTGCACGCGCGCGTCGGCGAGTATCGGGTTTTCCCGCTAGTCACTCGAAACCTTCAGTAAAGGGAGACAAATTAGGTTGTCATGAAGGGTCTGCACAAAAGCGGGTTTGACACTGACACAGAGATAAAAAGAGATCAGAGGGGAGTACAGTCCCTTGTTTCAGGAAGCATTAAGGACACTTGTCAATGAACCACTGCATTCAAGTCGAGTGAAAAGGATTAAGGAAAAAGTCGGTGGGGAGGGGGGGGGGGGGGGGGAGGGGGGATGGGTGAGGGGTGAGGAGAGAGTGGTGGTAGGGCCGAAAGGTGGGAGGTGTGATGGGGAGGGTGTGCATGATGGGGAAGGAGGGAAAAGTGGTACAAGATCTGTGCCGTTCATGAAGGTAGTGCTCGGAGTTCCGTTAGGATCATATACACCAGCACATTCACACACACACACACACACAGTGCTAGGAGTTCCGTTAGAATCATATACACCAGCACATTCACACACACACACAGTGCTAGGAGTTCCGTTAGGATCATATACACCAGCACATTCACACACACACACACACACAGTGCTAGGAGTTCCGTTAGAATCATATACACCAGCACATTCACACACACACACACACAGTGCTAGGAGTTCCGTTAGAATCATATACACCAGAACATTCACACACACACACACACAGTGCTAGGAGTTCCGTTAGAATCATATACACCAGAACATTCACACACACACACACACAGTGCTAGGAGTTCCGTTAGAATCATATACACCAGAACATTCACACACACACACAACACACACACACACACACACACACACACACACACACACACACCAAACACGCACGCACGCACGCACACACGCACACACACACGCACGCACGCACGCACGCACGCACGACACACACACACACACACACACACACACACACACACACACACACACACACACACACACACACACACACACACACACACACACTCATTTGCTGCGTTCAGAACTGCATTTGTAAATAATGAATACAATTCATTAACGTCTTTGTCATTTATGTTTTCAACATGAAATGTTGACAATAAATATGAAAATTTTTCCCAGTTAGCAAGTTTGTATTTGTATTTTGGTATTTTATCCTCAGTTGGATCGGTGGATCTTATATTTGTTATCTCAAAACTAGTAATAATAGGGATATGATCACTATGTAGGTTATCGTTTAGTGAACTCCACTCACAAATTGGTGCTAGATCTGGAGAAACAAGAGTTAAATCAATAGCAGATGCTCTATGATAAGGATTATCGGGAATGCGTGTTACTCGACCGTCATTCAGGAGATATAAGCTTGCATCAACAATATTATCAATAAAACGATTGCTTGTGATATTTTGACAATTCCTCTCCCAAAATGGGGCATGTGCATTGAAATCTCCCGTTACAAGAACTTTTGTACCTTTATCTGGTTGAAGTGTACGAATCCATTCTGTGTTTTCATTGTCTGGGCCTTTTGGTAAATACACAGATATAACAGTTAACAGGGTGTTATCAAATATCTGGTGGACCGAGGACTGTGAAAAGGCTAGAGTTGAAAAATGGATGAAATTTAATATTTACTTAAAGGACAAATCTCCCCAAAATCATTTAGAGTCTAAACAGGCAAAAAATAAAGCAAACAGAATAAATGCACAAGCGAAAAGACAATACTGGTCATCTTTCTGTGTTAACGAAGTTTACAGTCATAAAGATATGCAAAAAGTATGGGAAAAAATAAAAACTATGAAAAATGGAATATATTTACCACAATGTCCAATAAAACTGGAAACTTCAGATCTACCTTGTAACGGAGATAAAGCAGAAGCATTTGCTGATATGTTTGCAAACCATAGTAGAATTACAGGTTTATCAGCTGAAGGTAGACAATATAGAGAAAATCAAGAGAAAAACAAATCCACAACAAATGATGACAGCAGTATGCCTACAAGAAACAGTTATGTAAATGCCGATATTACACTGGATGAAGTTAAAGAAAACATTTTCAAGCTTAGCAAAAAGAAAACATCTGTAGGACTAGACGGGATATCGAATGAAATGCTAAGGCATTTACCAAACAATGTTATCAATTTTTTATATGTACTTCTACAAAAATGTTGGTCAACTGGTGAAATTCCTCGAATCTGGAAACATTCAGTTGTTATCCCTATACATAAACAAGGAAAACTTAGAACAGATAAAAGTAGCTATCGCCCTATTGCGTTAACATCTCATGCATGTAAATTCATGGAAAAGATCGTTTTAAATAGATTAGTTCATTTCTGTGAAAAACAAGGCATTATACCTATAAATCAAGCAGGCTTTCGAAAAGGTCGATCTACCATTGATCATCTGGTAAAACTAACGACACAAGTAAAGCAACAGTTTGCCAGGCGAAAAAATATTCTTGCAACCTTTTTCGATGTTAAAAAAGCTTATGACCAAGTATGGCATAACAAACTTTTACAAAAACTTAAAAATTGGAATATATTAGGTAACATGTACAAGTACATAGCGAATTTTTTATCAGAACGATTCATACAAGTAAGAGTTGGAAACACGTATTCAAAACCCAGAAAACTTCACATGGGTCTTCCTCAAGGCTCTGTTATTTCACCTATTTTGTTTAATATATTAATAGCAGATTTACCAAATAATCTATCTAAAGACACAGTTTTGGCTCAGTATGCAGACGACATCTGTATGTGGATGAAGGTAACAATAAAACGTAACACCTCAGCTAGAGTATTAAACTATACAAAAAAAGTATATCAACGTGAACTAGATAAAATCAATATGTTTATGACAGAGAATGGCTTAAATCTATCATTGGAAAAAACAAATATAGTACTATTTAACTCTGGGTGCAACCCAGAAAAACTCCCTACTTTCACAATCAATGGAACTGTCATTAATTATACACAAACTGCAAAATTTCTGGGAGTTTATCTTTCGTCAAAACTCTCATGGATTCAACATATAGATTACATACTAAACAAGGCAAGGAAAGCTTTAAATTTTCTCAAAATTATAAGTAAACAACACTGGGGCCAAGATACTAGAGCGCTTGTATCCCTTGCAAATTCTCTTGTGCGTTCACGGTTAACTTATGCTCAGGAAATATTTTTTAGTGCTCCAAAGCATTTGTTAAACAAACTACAAAGTATAGATTGTAAAGCTTATAAATTAGCCCTTGGGGTACCATCTCATGCTTCAAATTTAGGGACTTACAAGGAAGCGGGTGTTCTACCACTTGATAACCACAGAAAAGTTTGTGCGTCGAAATATGTATTAAAATCATCTGCATATGATACCTTTAGTAAAAAGAAGTAAATCTGGACTCGCAACATGATTTTGTTAAAAGAGCAAAATATATACATTCTCTACAACCAATAAATACATATGTCTCGGATATGATTAACTCTGCAGATTTAAAAGATAAAGAGGTTGCCATGAAGCCTTCTTTCTCGCCAGTTCCATCATGGGAACAAGTTAAACCTAATTTTGATATAGACCATATAGATATGAACAAAGATCAGTCACCGAATATATTAAAAAATGTGATTAATTTACACATGGAGAGTCATTATAATGATCATATTAAAATATATACAGACGGATCTGTCTCGAGAATGGCAAGACAGGGGCAGCATTTGTAATTCCTTCACTAAACCTAGTGAAACAGTATCATATCGGTAATCATTACTCCATTTTTACTGCTGAATTGGTAGCAATATTAAAGGCGGTACAGCATATCATAGATCTTCCAACAAACTGGCCCAAACGTAAAGTGTTATTATGTGTCGATTCGAAATCTGCACTACAAGCTATCAAATGTCAAAATATTAAAACGCGTCTCGAAATGATACTAGAAATAAAACATGCAATACATCAGTTATCAGCTAAAAACATCAGTATCACTTTTTATTGGGTACCTTCACATTATGGGATATATTATAATGAAGTGGTTGACCGAGCAGCTAAAAGAGCAGCGCGTAATGTTGAAGGAACAATACAGCTGAATATAAAGTTAGATTTACATGAATGCTATAAACATATTGACAAAATATCTAAAGATGAATTTGATAATATTCTGATGACATCAAACAGTCAATATTCACAAAATTGTATTAAAGGATTAAATGAACCTATCGCAGATTCAAAGTTACTCTTGACATATCTTAGTAATACAAAATCCAGACATATTATATCTTTGATGTTTAAACTTCGTCTAAATGCTCTTAGAACAAAATTTTCTAAAGATGTAAATTGTATATGTGGAAACCAGATTACTATAAAGCATTTACTCCTACACTGTTCTGAAATTAAAGCACTCATTACTAAAACTTTAGGGGGCGTGCTGCTACCTTATGAGCCATTATCCATTGAAAAAATTGTAAATGACTTTCAGCTTCTTAAAATTTTTTCACAAATTTTGCATTCCAGTCCTGTTGGTATTTTTCTTTGATTTGTTGATTTATTGTTGTTCTTTCCTGCGTTATTAAATTATATCTGTTAATTGTTGAGATAGTAGGACACACTGGGAATTTATTACTTTTAGATTTAAGATATTTAAAACAATCTGAATATTCTATGCAGTATGCAAGTCAATTTTCTAACCATAACTCGAGATTACGGGATCGAACTTTTACACGGTGGCAATCCTGGGATGGCTTTCATGATTGGCTGGGCTGTGGACCGCATAACTTGAATTGATTTGCAGTCCAAATCTATAGATACTTTATAATGTATCAGATCTGTCAATGTACTAATAGAATAGATTAATACGTGAAGGACAGAAAGAAAGGGTGAAGGACAGATTATCCCACTATTACTAAAGGACACTATACACCATCACCACAAAAAATACAAACCCATCCAGTGACACATACCTACCCCCCCCCCCCCCCCACACACACACACACATTTCTTTATTATTCTATCCTATTTAGTTTATCTATCTATTATTTTGTTTTAATCAATTTATTTCATTCATTTAATTTATTTTATTTTACTCTACTATTATTTTATTTCATATTTATTTAATTTGTCTAATATCACCTTTGGGTGAACAGACGTTAAATCAAAGAACAACAACAACAACACACACACACAGAATTAGCATTGACGGTAATCACACACACACGGTCTGTTAGAAAATGTAAACAGAAATAACAGCAGCAACAACGCACATATGCTCCGTGGACTGTATAGATAATACAGCTCCCCTTTCTGCTCTCCCCCCGCCCCCAAACACCCGTTACCCCCCACCCCACCCCTCACCCACCCATCGCACCTCCTAGGTCCTGGCCCACATTATCAACCATCGGGTTTTCCGTCCCATAACACCTGATTGAAACTGGGGGCTTTCGCTCATCAGTCTGGGCGACAAAGTGTCCCGTTTAGGTTTTTTCAGCCGATGATGGACAGGGTTTAATTACATGAATGCCGTAGAATTCTACCTATAAATCGTCTATCTAATATTATTCCATCTAGGTTATTTCAGCTGATGCTTGGAAGGCAGTAGATCAATAAATACAGTTTGTTTCCAGACATTAACATCCTTATTCTCACGCTGTTCCAACTGGGCAATTTCGGCGCTCAAGGGAAAGTGAAGGCAACTCATTCATAAAACTTTGTTCTCTTGCAAACGGTTATCCCTTCTTTATAATGTCAGTTTCGCAAGTTTTCTTCTTGTTCTTTTCTTTTCTTGTTCTTCTAGTTCTTGTTCTTGTTCTTCTTGCTCTCTTTCTTTGTTTAACAGACGGAGAAAAGAAACCAGACGAAATGAATCTGTCACGCTTCAGGGAGGTGGGGGGGGGGGGGGGGGGGGGGAGAACAAGGCTAAGGTGGACGATGTTGAATGTCATCCTAACCTTCCCCGCTCCCCCCCCCCCCAAAAAAAAAAAAAAAAAAAATGAAAAAAAGAAGAGAAAAAAAAGGTTTAGCTGTACGTTTGGTTCCAGAAATCGATAAGTGAAAACAGTGTTTTCAGACTACATCCTCGTCTCACCTTTCTTACACATTTTTACTTTTTTGAAAGGGACAAGAAACTCTATGGTGCAAATTGTGTGATGACTGGGAGAAGGAAACAGGCCTTTGGCTGCTGGGATGTGTATACAACAGCCGCATCCTCTTACCGTAGACTTCATGAACACCGGCATACCAGATGTTTGCCTGAAATGATTCTTTGAGGGGACCAGTGCTTTTCCTTTTGATTTGAGGGCTACGTGTACGGATGTGATTTATTTTAAATATCGGTAGTTTTGGTCTAAGGACTGACCTGGTTTTGAATGATGCCTAGAATGTTAATGTGTATACACTATTTTGATTTTTAATGGATTTTAACACTAATGGGGGTTCCCGCCCAGCAAATGGTGATATGACTCAACTTTTTCCATTCTCACACAAGTTGAGAGAGAGAGAGAGAGAGAGAGAGGAGAGAGAGAGAGAGGAGAGAGAGAGAGAGAGAGAGAGAGAGGAGAGAGAGAGAGAGAGCACAACATCACGGAAGATACCCCAATATCCCTCACCGATCACATCATCCACGCATAACCTTCAGCATCCTTTTCCCGTCAACCATTGGCCATTTCCTGTTTCCGCTTCCTCCATGCGAGCGCATGTCGCACAGGATCAGGCATTACCACCAGTCACCCGCGACCTCAGGTAAAGGGAGCTAAGTGAGCATTTCTTGAAGGCTTTGTGCTGAAGCGGCCAAGAACTGGTTGCAAAGCGAGACGACTGCAGGTGGAAATCTAAACAAATCTTAAATAAATGTTAGCGAACCGCCCAGAGAACGTGGACAAACGAGTCACAAGACGAAACACAACGCGTTTCGACCTCTTAGGTCTTCATCGGGTGAGACATAAACGAATAAAACAACGTTTTATGTCTCACCCGATGAAGACCTAAGAGGTCGAAACGCGTTGTGTTTCGTCTTGTGACTCGTTTGTCCACGTTCTCTGGGCGGTTCGCTAACATTTATTTAAGATTAGCCAAGAACTGGTTTGCGGCAGGTGAATTACAAAGGATCTCTGTATCAATCACAAGAAAGGTAACAGAATCTGACGAATCAGGTAACCTGACATATGTGTATTAATAACATTGAATAAAGGAAGGTGAAATAAGAATGAAAAAGGTGTAAATTAACGCTGAATTGATACGCGATGCGAAACTAGCAAGTGGATTTTCAACAACTATGTCAGACGCGACGATGAGTAGACATGAAAATGCACAAAACAATACTCCCCAGATAGCATCTAACCCGAGAATGACCATGTCATTGCCGACTGTTCACTCGTCTGTGTGGCTAGCAGCTCAACGTTACCACATATCTTGCTTTGTGTGTTCGTTCCTATTTCACGTCGTGTTCAGTAACGTAGTAGTTTGTTTCCCTTTCCTTTGAATGAAACAGAGAGAGAGAGAGAGAGAGAGAGAGAGAGAGAGAGAGAGAGAGAGAGAGAGAGAGAGAGAGAGAGAGAGAGAGAGAGAGAGAGAGAGAGAGAGGAGAAACCGAACAGACAGAGAAAACAAACAAAGACTATGTTTAAACAATCTCGTTTCTTGCTGGCTTTTTCCCCAGTTAAAAATGAAGTTCATCTCCGATAGAAACAAGATGAATGTCATCTCAAAGAGACAGAGGTCAAAAGCTACTCTTATTCTAATTCTGTTCAGCCATTATTCACCAT
>CM065731.1:11957361-11964861 GCA_033310375.1 Conus canariensis
CACACACACACACACACACACACACACACACACACACACACACACCCCCGCGCGCGCGCGCGCGCGCGCGCACACACATACACACGCATTCACACACATACACACACATACACTCTCTCGGAAAGAGAGAGAGAGAGAGAGAGAGAGAGAGAGAGAGAGAGAGAGAGAGAGAGAGAGAGAGACAGAGACGAGACAGCAGAGGCAGAGACAGAGATAGAGGCAGAGACATGTCATCATAAGATCAACACAGACCACCACCACTGAAAACAAACCCTGATAATATATAATGCTGCCGACGGGCGGATATACCAACCACGCCAAACACTTTAGCACCATTTTACCCATCATGCCCTGGCCATTACCGTTTCCTCTTCCTCTCGGCACGTACATGTCAAACGGCTGTTGTCACGATCTTCACAAGACTGTAGCCTGGAAATGGGCAACTAAGAGATTAATTCAGCACAGAAATGGTCCTCTTGAGATGAGTGTGAGAGTTCGTTATCCCACGTGTTGAACATAATTATGCCAGCAGAGAAGAAGAGAGAGAGAGAGAGAGAGAGAGAGAGAGAGAGAGAGAGAGAGAGAGAGAGAGAGAACTCTGAACTCTGAACTCTGAACTCTGAAATTTAATGATTATAGGCCAACAGCCCCTTTCATGGGGGGAACACAAAATCATGCCTCACTTCTAGAGAACATACAAACAGGGAAAACTCTAGTCACAGAGAAAACATAACTCTGACAGGACAGACATATAACACGGGCTGTACATGATTTATATAATCAGGATATTTCTGATTCACATGTTTGTATTGCCGATGAAGGCTTGTCTAATTTTGAAGGCGGAGACTAAGAATTTTGCCAAGTTGACTATTTGATCGGGCAGTTCAGTAGTAAATACACCAATCAATTTGCATTCTAAATTCTCACCCGCAGTCACGTCAAATTTATGCAACTTTCTGATCTGATTGTACAATGGGCACTTGAACATAAAATGAATTTCGTCTTCTTGTAGATTTAAACATACAGGGCATGTCGTGTTTTCAGCTATAGGTGAAAAGCGAAATCTGTGTACATTTAATTGGGACACACCCATTCTAAATTGTGCCAGAACATTCCTGAAATTTTCTACATACAGAATACTGATATATTTTTCTCGAGAAAACATGTGTTTCAATTTACCATACATGGACAACCGTGGACTATTATCCAAATGGTTTCGCCATTGATGGCAGAAATTACTAAATAGTCTGAATTTTAATTCTTTTATGAATCCTTATTTCATTACCACAACCAAAAATCCATACTTCTTGAAATCCATTTTCACACAGGATATTCTTGACATGTGTGGCCCATGTTACACGGCCTTTCTCATGCATAGACAGTGACATGTTGTACGCTTTCTTTGAAAATCTGGTATCCGGTTGTTTTAACAATCTAAACCAGTACTTAATACACCGGGTAACAGTTGATATCCATAATGGAAAACGTCCAAGTTCTCCATATACTACGTCGCTTGCTGATTTATTCCTTACATGTAAAAATCTTTTGCATGCGTACAGATGTACTTGCTCCAGCTGAGGGTAAGCTTTGTACCCCCATATCTCAGAGCCATAAAGAAGCAACGGGACAACCTGTGCATCAAAAAGTTTGAAGAAAATATCCGGTGAATTACACCCAAATCTTTTTAGTGTGCACAGGATGTCGTTTGTACATTTCTTCCCTCTAAGTTTTAGTTCTTCCATGGCAAGTGTAAAACTATGTCTAGTAGAAAAAGTAAGACCTAAGTATTTGTACGAATTAACCACTTCTAGCGGGGTGCCATTCAGAAACCATTTCTCCCTTGAGCTGAGAAAACCACCCTTCCTGAAAACAATAATTTTTGACTTGTCTAAATTCACTGTTAACCGCAGTCTTTCTGTTTCTCTTTGGAGAATATTCAGTTGATGCTGTAGCCCAATCGCAGTAGAAGCCAAAAGAGTGAGATCATCAGCAAACAGCAAAAGGAATAGCTCAGTTTCGTCTGATGTGAGGGTAGCACCATGTTTACCGTTTAAAATTACACGTCATTTGCAAGTTCATTTATTAACAAGGAAAATAATAATGGACTAATAACACATCCTTGCTTTAAGCCTTGGGGTGAACACAGGTTCACGCTGGCGACAAGACGTATCTTCAGGTCGCGCTCCATTAATTAATGATTTTCCTTAATAAGTTGAAGATCAACTTTTTCATTTAATGATTGTTCATTTCCCTTAATTCCTTTCGATCATGCCGATACCAAATTCATGTGCAAGAGTCCGCTGTGGTCAGTTTTATTGGACGTGGCAGAATTTCATGCAGAAACGCGCACTGAACGCCATAGCTGCGCGTAAACACGGTCTTGTGTTGTGCTGGCCAATGAGTGCAGTGAGAACAACGTGCCTGGCTGTTGTGCTGTATGTGCTGTGTGGTTGTTCCCCCTGAGAGAGAGAGAGAGAGAGAGAGAGAGAGAGAGAGAGAGAGAGAGAGAGAGAGAGAGAGAGAGAGAGAGATGACCATACCCCAGTACCCCTCACAGACACATTATCCACGCATACCACTGGAGATCATTTTCCCATCATTCATTTGCCCTGTCCCGCTTCCTCTTCCTCTCTGCATGCACATGTTGCACATGATTGGGTTTTACCGCCAGTCACTCGAGACATCGTGCAAAGGGAGATAAACTAGCATGCCATGAAGAATCTATGCTGAAGAAGCTAAACACCGTTCTTTATGAAACGAGTCATTGGTTCGAGAACGTGGATCGCGACCTAATGACGAACCATGTCTTCTCTTCTGACTGAAGGTCGAGACCCACGGTTTTGCTTGCAGAAATATGATAAACAAGCAAACAAACGAACACACACACACACACACACACACACACACACACACACACACACACACACACACACACACACACAAGCAAGCGCACACGCACTCACGCACGCACACGCACGCACGCACGCACGCACGCATGCACGCATGCATGCATGCGCGCACGCACCCCCCCACACCCCCCACACACGTATAGATGCAAACACCCAAACACCCACACACGCACTTACCCCCCCCCCCCCCCCGCAGAATGTGGCAAAACTGTGGAGACTGGAGATCCCAAATTTAAAAGAAAATATTTAAATATTTATTGAAGTTCGAACGATCTTTTCCCAGTGGAAGGAGCACAAGGCACAAAATAAGCCTACTGCTGGCTGCTGCTCCGCTAAAATGCCAGGTCTGGAACTGTTTTGAATAGGCTGTGAACTCTATTTCAACCATCTGTTCGTCCAGTATGTAACGTCAATAGTTCTAAAGCATTGTTGATTTGAATATTTCGACTGTTTTCGAATGGAAACATTTACTAGCGAAGCGAAAATGGAAATTTAGAATAACCAACCACAAACTGTTTTTGATTACATGGATTGATTAATCTGAAAGAAGAAGAAACATCACCAGTTTTTCTCAACACCACATGCCCGAATCCTGCACGTGCATCCGCACACCAAACACTCATGTATGAACACAGTCACCTACAGGCACGCACACACGCAGGTCTCAGCAGCACAGACAGGAATAATCGTTTCTGAAAAGACGAGCGCTTAGAGACCTTTTGAAAGCACAGGATGCTCCTGATAGTGATAAGCAGATTGTTCCACACGCATGAGGTCCAGCAAAAGAAAATCCTGTCTGTCCACAGACCCCTTCAGTCTGCAGTGTTAAGTTTGTCTGGGTTTGTGATCATCGGTGATGATCTGAATGTACTAGATAAGTTTAGAACAACATCTGGATTTGACGAAGCGTTCGTTGTCGCTCACTCGTGTCTCTAAGTTCTGGCGTCATAGTTATGTCAAGGGAGATAATACTAATTGATTGTGCACCGGAAGATATTGTTTATAGTCCACTGGTACGAATGTTCGGTAATCATAATATCTCCCTTTTTATGTTTTTATTCTGTTAATCCGGTTCTCATTTATTCAGACTCTCTTCTGTAAAACACTGTCATGATGAAGTTTAGAATTTAACAGTCCATTCTATTTGGAACTCGCACAGTGCGGCCACTCCTGGTTCTGTATGGTGCAGGTCCAGTGTTATCAGAAGAGACAGGTGTTGGTTCAAGTACTTGGTCTGACGTGTCGGAGTTTGGAATCCTGGCACTATCTGTGGTTCCACTTTGGTCTTGTGCTGCATGTCTCAGGAAACGACGATTGCGCCGGTAGACTGCACCATCATCAGTCTGCACTGTGTATGAACGGGGTTCAGCACACTGGTTGGTGATGACAGTAGGTGTCCAACTGTCTCCTCTGGACAGTTGCACATGGATGCGATCACCAGACTGCATTGGTGGCAGGGGGTGTGCAGTCCTGTCATAGTACCGCTTTTGATTGGACTGGAGTTGAGCACGTCTGTCCTGAAAACGGCTGTGCTCTATTGCCTTTGGAATTAAATGCCTGTTGGTGGTAGGAAGGATGGAACGAAGTTGACGTCCCATTAGAAGTTGGGCTGGTGATGCCAAATTGTCCACAGGCGTGCTGCGGCATTCCAGAATGTTGACCAGGGGACTTTGGTTCTCTCGCTTGGCCTTGTCCAGTATGCTTTTGACAGTTTGGACTGTTTTTTTCTGCGAGACCGTTTGATTGAGGATATCCTGGGCTCGAAGTGGTGTGATGAAAGTCCCATGTTGAGGCGAAGTTTTTGAAGTCTTTGGATATAAACTGAGGACCGTTGTCACTCATGACTGTTTCAGGAATCCCATGCCGAGCGAGGTGAACAGAGAAGTTTTTTGATGACCATAGCAGATGAGGTGTTGGGTAATTCATCAATCTCAAAGAATCGGCTGTAGTAGTCAACAGAAACCATGTATGATTTGTTGCTCCATGTGAATAGGTCCACTCCTATCTTTTCCCATGGGCGTGAAGGAATATGATGAGGAAGAAGGGGTTCCTTGGGATTTGACCGTGCACTTGGGGTACAGATGTGGCACTTGGCAATGTGTTTTTCAATGTCGATTGCCATACCTGGACAAAACAAGATGTTTCTTGCTCGTTGTTTGTTTTTTTTCAACTCCAAGATGACTTGTATGAATTTTTTGGATCATTTCTTCCCGGAGAACTGTTGGGATCAGGATCTTCTCCCCTTTTAGGAGAATGTCATCAATGCTTGTCAGTTCATCCCTGAAACTCCAAAATTCGAGGATGTTTTTGTTGCAGTCTTGCCGTCGGTCTGGCCAGCCATCATGGATGGTTGATTGAAATATCTGTAGTTGTTTGTCCTCTCTGGTGGCCTTCCGGATTTCTTGCATTTTGTTGTCACTGATGGGCATATTGTTGAGAACACTGTGGACTTGAAATTTAGGATCATCTGGGATGTCACTTGGTTCAGCTGGTAGAAATTTTCGAGACAGTGCGTGAGCCACTGGGATGAGTTTTCCAGGAACATGGACTATGTTCAAGTCGTATTTCTGTAGTTGTAAGAAATTCCGTTGGAGGCGTGTTGGAGTGTTTTCAAGAGATGTTTTTGCAATGGACTCCAAAGGTTTGTGGTCTGATTCCACCGTGATCTTCTGACCATAGATATATTGATGGAACCGTTTGCATCCAAAGGCGATTGCCAGAAGCTCTTTTTCGATCTGTGCGTAGTTCTGTTCAGTTTGAGTGAGAGACTTGGATGCGAAAGCGACTGGTTTTCCTTCTTGGAATATGGCTGCACCAAGTCCGAACTTGCTGGCGTCAACTTGCAGTGTTACTGCTTTGGAAGGGTCAAAATATGCAAGAACAGGCTGGCTTAGGATGGCAGACTTTGCTTTTTTCAGTGCTTCTTGCTGGGGCTTGTCCCAAAGGAATTCTGCATCATCCCTGAGTAGGTCACGCATTGGTATAGTGACGTCTGAGAGCTGTGGGGCAAACTTGGCGAGGTAGTTGATCATGCCGAGTGTGGTTTGAAGTTCCTTTTTGTTGTTTGGATGAGGCATGTCCTGTACTGCCTTCACTTTGGAGGGATCTGGTTTCAGACCTTCGGCTGAAATTACATGTCCGAAGTACTCAACTTCAGTCACTCCAACTTCCAGTTTCTTTGGGTTTAGTTTGAGGTTTTGCTCTTCTGCTCGAATCAGTGCTGCTTTCAGGTTCATGTTGAGTTCTTCTGCAGTTGTTCCACTGATGATGACATCATCGATAAGAGGTGTGACTCCTGGTAGGCCTTCGAAAACTTCATCCATTTTTCTTTGGAATTCGTCTTGGGCAGATGCGATGCCGAAGGGTAAGCGTTTGAATCGATATCTGCCAAAAGGTGTGTTGAAGGTAGTAAGGTACGAAGAATTTTCATCCAGTCTGAGTTGCCAGTATCCTGACTGGGCATCCAGTTTTGAGAAGTATTTTGCGCCCATTAGTTTTGCAAGGGCATCATCCAGTGTTGGCAGAGGGTAGTGTGGTCTTTTGTGGCTTTGTTTAGGTCTCTTGGGTCTAAACATACACGCAGTTTTCCATTTTTGTTTCAGTGATCACAAGTGAGTTTACCCAATCAGTAGGTTCTGTCACTTTGGTTATCACATCTTTTTTTTCCATGTTTGCAAGTTCTGTTTTGAGACTTTCTTTTATCGCATGCGGAACCCGGCGGGGTGCATGGACGACTGGTATGGCGTCTTCTTTCATGTGAATATGGAGTTCACCATCAAGGGATCCTAGTCCAGTGAAGGCTTCACTGTGTTCTTTGAGTACTTCTTCTTTTGTCATTGGACTGGATTCAACAGACATGATGATTTGGATGAGCTGTAGTTGTAATGATGCCTGAAGTCCGAGGATTGGTTGGGAAGAAGTATCAGCAACGTAGAATGATCCTTGGAGAGTGTTGCCTTTGTAACTTGCTTGAAGGGTTACTTTGCCAGAGATGTTCAAAGGCTGACCTGTGTAGCTGATGAGTTTTTCTTTGCATGGAGTGATTTCTGGTCTGCATGACAGATTCTTGAAAGTTTCAGTTGGGATCACATTGACTTGTGCTCCAGTGTCGATTTTGAAACGAATCGTATCACTTGTTCCAATTTGTATGTCAGCACTTACAGTGTTAGGAGTTTCATTTTTGTTGGATATGGTGTTTACATAGAAATTGCTGTCATCTTCTTGTTCCTCTTCAATTGAGTGTACATTTCTTCCTTTCTTCTGTGTTTCATGCCGACTTTTTGCCAGGCATACTTTAGCCCAATGATTTTGTTTATGGCAGTAGTTGCAGGTGGAACCAAAAGCTGGGCAGTCTTGTCTCCTGTGTTTACCTCCACAGTTTTTGCATGAGGTGATGTATGGAAATCTTTGAGGTTGGTGTTGTCTGAACCCATCTCTAGTAGACGGCTTTCTGATTGCGTCTACTGGCTGTGGGTTTGATGCTGCTAACATTGATTTCAACCGCTCTTGTGTAGTTTCATGTGCAATGCCAATGTCTATAGCACTGCTCATAATAAGCTTGTCACCTTCTGTTAAGAGTTTTTCACGAATT
>CM065731.1:11969861-11972361 GCA_033310375.1 Conus canariensis
GAGAGAGAGAGAGAGTCTACTGTTTAAAATAACATACAAGTCTGCTTGTCAGAACACAGCTAGAATGGTAGGCGTGTGGATAGGAAAAAAACGTCAGTGAAAGAGGTAAAGCTTAAGAGAGAGAGAGAGAGAGAGAGAGAGAGAGAGAGAGGGGAGAGAGAGAGAGAGAGAGAGAGAGAGAGAGAGAGAGAGAGCATAACGTCGTACAAGACCGAAATAGATCGCAGCATCACTGTACACACGAAAAAGATACAAATAAACACACAAACCAGGGTGTACAGTAACGGTTCTTTGAAACGCAATTCAAGACACACACACATGTGAGTTTCTGATAAATATGTCATGTACAGACGTCAAGGATGAAAGGAGAGAAAAAAAAACACGACCCAATACTGCCCACATGGCTGTTCTCAAGGAAGGGCCATCCGATAACAAAGCATGCGCCATGTCTGCAGCCAGAAGCAGCCTTGGGAATGAAGCACTGTGGTGGTTTTAATTGCCCTGCTGAAGCAGACAGTCAAAGATGATGCCAGATATTCAGCGAGCTGGCTGCCCAGAAAGAAGATCTCATGGCAGTTTTGTTCAGTGGTTAAAGAAAACGTCATTAAAGCAACTGGTGAGTTTCAGACCAAGAACTTCTCAGAGTAATGTTTGGAATCAATCATATCCATGTTCTGCGTGGCCTGGTGATCAGAGAAAATGAAGTGTGTGTGTGTGTGTGTGTGTGTGTGTGTGTGTGTGTGTGTGTGTGTGTGTGTGTGTGTGTGTGTGTGTGTGTGTGTGTGTGTGTGTGTGTGTGTGGTGTGGTGGTGGTGGTGGTGTGTGGTGTGTGTGTGTGTGTGTGTGTGTGTGTGTGTGTGTGTGTGTTGTGTGTTGTGTGTGTGTGTGTGTGTGTGTGTGGTGTGTGGTGTGTGTGTGTGTGTGTGTGTGTGTGTGTGTGTGTGTGTGTGTGTGTGTGTGTGTGTGTGTGGTGTGTGTGTGTGTGTGTGTGCGCGTGTGTTTGTGCTCGCGCGTGCGTGTATGTGTGTGTGAGTGAAGGACAACAGGTGAAGAAAATGCAATCATGTGGTATCTACCTCCATTCCCACCCTTCAGCCTCCCACCTCCACTCAACGCCATTGGCTTTCTGCTTTTCTTTCAGTTTGCAAAACCCAGCGCTGAAACTTTTGACACTGTGATGTTAAGAGGGAAACCAGGCAATAATTGTCTGTGTCAGCGTATGAATGTTAGGTCGACGAACCTTTCATGATGTGCTGTCTCTCTCTCTCTCTCTCTCTCTCTCTCTCTCTCTCTCTTCTCTCTCTCTCTCACACCACCACCACCATCACAACACACCACACATGCACATACACAACGAGAGAGAGAGAGAGAGAGAGAGAGAGAGAGAGAGAGAGAGAGAGAGAGGAGAGAGAGAGAGAGAGAGAGGAGAATAACGCTGATGGTAACTGTCTTCTCGTGAGGATATTTCATCCAGACGGGGAAGGGAATGAGTGGACGTGGGGCTACGCTTCCATAACAGCCGTTCTGACACATTGCAGCCGGTAATCATTGCCAGCAGGTTGTTATCTTTTGGTATGTACACTGTGTAAAAACACAGTTTAAGGCTGTGACCAGGTATTGAGCCCACAATGCGTGTTATTGAAAGTGGAAGGTGGAAGATGACTGATTGTAGAGCAAAGTATGTCTGAAAAATGCAAGTTGATGGCCGTGAAGAGATCCAGTGACCGCATTCAAAGCATTTCTCTGAAAAGACGAACGGTTTGGAGTGTACATTGATGAATAGATCGATGGTATTAGGAGATACGTAAGTAAATAGAATGATGACCCTCCGATGTCAGATGAAGTAATGCCCGCTCAGCAGTATCGCTTAATGGAAATATACACACAGCATACCTGTATGAGCCCAGAGCTGACTGCTTTACTTTTCCCAGAAGCGCAGAATAAGAGACCGCATCCTTTGTCCAAACGAAGTACGCTGTTTGTAGCTGCTAAAAACCAGGGTAACATTTCCTACAGTTGGCGGCACTTAGTGTTAAGTGGATGGGTTGTAAAAGTACCGACACAGCCATAATTGAATCCACCCACGTCACTCATAGAAAAGCCCCAAGAACAAAGACGAACTGCAGCCTAGTCATTACCTTGACGATGACCACTTCAGCATAGTGGCTGGTTGTCTGCTTGCAATTCCTTGTTACTCTGAGAGGCATTACATATTCCTTTTGACCCTTTACGCACCACCCTGTCTTCTCTTTTTTCTGTTAATTTGGGGCCATATATGTGAACATTCATGATAAAGATCTTGTTGTTTTTCCTTCTCTTCAGTTTACACTTCTCATCAAACTGATCATATAAGTCTTATTTCCTTTACCAACTATTCCCACCATTCGTTTCAAAGTGAGGTGACTGCAAACAGAAACTGACTCGGAGTTAACAGAAAATTGTTCTGCTGAACGAAAGAGACAAGCAAATTACAAGAGAAAACACGACGCGTTTCGACCTC
>CM065731.1:11977361-11979861 GCA_033310375.1 Conus canariensis
ATCACTTATCAGGGGATTGGCGCCACACAAAGACAGGCATGTGGAACAGTCTGGTCCGATCCATCTGTTTGATTGTTGGTATTTTATCATTTTTTTAATATCTTTTTTCATTTATTAAATGTTTCTATTCTATTTCTGTATTTATTTATCGCTGTCATCTTTCACCCCCCCCCCCCTCCGTTCTCCGCACATTACCTTTCTCCTCTTCCCGTCATTCTTTCCCCCACCCCTTCACTCCTCTCACCCTCAGCGAATGGTGTTACTCCTATGCAACAAAATCTGCCTCCCTCCTTCTCTCATGCATCGCCACACTTATGGCAGGACGAAGTCGTCATAAGGCAAACCCACCGGCGAAGACACTGCATTTCGGTAGTGTTCAGTGGTGTCTGTTTTGTTCCAATACCAACTACCAGGACCTCTAATAATTTTGACCCATCATGTATAAGGTCCTTGGGACTACACGTCTCTCTCTCTCTCTCTCTCTCTCTCTCTCTCTCTCTCTCTCTCTCTCTCTCTCTCTCTCTCTCTCTCTCTCTCTGGTTGTTCATGTGTGTCTTCTTATGCGTATTTTGTATACGCCTTAGTAATTAATGTAGGTTTAAATACATGCTTCTGTGTCTTGAACTGAAGTCTAGACGTTGATTTTAATATTAATCATTTACAGATTTTGCGCTTGTTTATGCATATTTTTTCCCGTTGTGGAGAAGCGTATCATGAACATGTCACACTGGTGCATGTAATACCCACGGTGATTGATTCAGACATTTTTTTCCCTGTCTTGTCTCGTGTTCACTAGTCTTGCCTCCACTCCCCCACCCCACCCCACTCCATTTCCTCCCTCCTATTCTCTCTCTGTCTCTCTTTCACACACACACACACACACACACACACACACACACACACACACACACACACACACACACCACACACACACACACACACACACACACACACAAGAGAGAGAGAGAGAGAGAGAGAGAGAGAGAGAGAGGATTGTGCTAAAAACGTCCCTACCCGAGTGTTTATATCAACACTCTTCATATTCTACCACACTGATTGTCTATAGGTTTCATAGCGGTATCCAAGCCGATTAGAGAGGACACTGTCAGCGCTGTCAACACAAAGAGTGTGACAGACAAAAAAACATTAACATCTCTAGCACAGAACTTGCAGAAGACAGGAATGCGATCAGTTCTGAAAGAAAGAAAGCTAATATCCCCACTGAACAAATAGACCCTTCTTTGTCTGCAAAAGTCATTGGTGGTCCTAGGTTTTGGAGCCATTTCATTTGCTTGTTCAAGTGGAAATGGCCGACGTGTTTTTATCATTCACGTGCTCTTTGGTGTTTGCTCGTACCTGCTTGATTTTTGTTTTCAGTGAAAAATCTCCCGAATTCATCATTATATCTGTGACATGGTTGACATCGATTTCAACCTTTTCTTGTTGTTTTGTAATGATCTGAACTACGATTGGCAGAGTGAGAGAGACAGACAGACAGAGACAGAAAGACAGACAAGACAGAGACAGAGACAGACAGACAGACTGACAGACAGACAGACTAAGACAGGGGGGAAGGGACGGAACCTTTGAAAAAGTCCACCACGTGACTCAGTAGATCATTTTAAACAGATTTTTAACCGTCGATGATGGCACTATTTGTCGGGCAGTTTACCAACCCCGCCATCATTAACACCGGATTAAAACTGTCCTCACAGATACTGCTGGTGTCCACGTTATGACGCAGATAGGACACCAAAGTTCCCGACTTCCGAACCAGGCTAATTCTCCAGACAAATTGGCTGCAAATGATGCCGACAGACGTTTCATGTACTGATGTACTAATTGAAGTCAGACAAACAGGTCGCTGGGGTATTCATTTAATGACTAGCAATTATCGTCTGTACACGCACACACACACACACGCACACACACACACACACACACACACAGACACACACACACACACACACACACACACACACACACACACACACACACACGCGCACACTTACGCACACTTACGCACGCACGCACGCACGCACGCACGCACGCACACACACACACACATTTTTCCACAGAAATAATGATCTGGTCAAACTGACATATTGTTGGCGCTACTGATGTGTGAAATTTCGGACGTGATATTCTATTACAGATGTGACGTTGCAGCTAATATAACGTTAATGGTGACCTGCGGCAATGGGGGTGTAGTGGTAAGCACCACGAGTTGCGGGCTGCGCGGTCTCTGGTTCGAGTACCATCAAAGGTATTTCTTGGTAGGATTTCTCGACGCTAACTGGCTCCTTCCTGGAGTTTAGGGTACTGTATTGTCAGAAAGGAAGCCTGGAACAACATGATCGAGTTTGTTTTCTTAATGAATGCGTTTGAGTGCGCTGCTCAAATTTCATGATCAACACTGCATGTGTCTGTATCTCTCGGACCTGCGATTTATTATGGACGAACAGGGTCAAGTATAGTCAGCCTTTTCATATAATCTCAG
>CM065731.1:11984861-11992361 GCA_033310375.1 Conus canariensis
TCTCAGCCATAAAGTGGAAGGCACAGAGTTGTATACAGCAGGTGGTTCCATGTATATGAAGAAGACTCTCAGGCTATGGCAGAGAGCTGGCTAAAGTTGAAATCAACCTCACTATAAGCGGGCTGTCCTTTGTTTTACATGCCCGTCCTGAGTTTACATGGCTGTCCTTTGGTTTACACGCCCGTCCTGAGTTTAAATGGCTGTCCTTTGGTTTACATGCCCGTCCTGAGTTTACATGGCTGTCCTTTGGTTTACATGCCCGTCCTGAGTTTACATGGCTGTCCTTTGGTTTACATGCCCGTCCTGAGTTTACATGGCTGTCCTTTGGTTTACATCCCCGTCCTGAGTTTACTTGGCTGTCCGGAGGTTTAGAAGGTTGTCCGTGGTTTATGTAGCTGTCCTGGTGTTTACATGGCTAACCTTGAGTTTACATGGCTGCCCTGGGGTTTACATGGCTGTCCTGGGTTTACATGACTGCCCTAGGGTTTGCATGGCTGTTCCTGGGTTTACATGCTGTCCTGGGGTATACATGGCTGTCACGGCATTTAAATGGCTGTCCTGGGGGTTACAGCCGACTGCCATCCAGTCAGCCTGTTTTGCTAGACACTGCACGTCTGTCTGTCTGTCTGTCTGTCTGTCTGTCTGTCTGTCTGTCTGTCTGTCTGTCTGTCTGTCTCTCTCTCTCTCCTCTCTCTCTCTCTCTCTCTCTCTCTCTCTCTCTCTCTTCTCTCCATATCCATCTTCTCAGGCGTAAATTCTTAAAATCACTGATTTCAAGACAACCGATGCGGAAGAATCTGAAAATGCCAGTGTGTGAAAGAAAATTCTTATTAAAGTATAACTTATAAAAACACCAAGCAATCAGAGATAATAATAATAATAATAAAAATAATAACAACAAGAAGAAAACTGGTAAAGCACGTAGCACCGCTAGAATGAAGTTTTTGTTTTTTTTGTTTTTCCGATGATTTGCTCTGCAAGCAGTTCTGTTGGAATCATTTATGTCAACAGTTCATGCAGTGTTAGTTCTGAATCAATCTTGCTGGCATCACGTGACGGGTCTGGGGAACAATTCAGGCTGACTGACATAGAGCTTAACATGGGCTGAAGGGCTGGAATCTGAAGATGGCTTTCCATGAACTTTCTTTGAGTTATGTAGGCTTTACGTTTGTTTGTTTGTTCTATTGCTTTCTTTCTTTTATTAGTTCTCTGGTTTTTTGTTGTTGTCATTTTTCTTTAATCTTTGCGTCTTGTTCTTCGTTTTCGGTTTCTTTGTCTTGCATATAAACCCATGATTCAAACTCTTCCTTTTTAAACTTATTTATTCAACTGTGTTTTCACGACTCGCATCTGTAAACAAAGTGTATGGATGTGTTTCTTTCCTTTTTCGCTGTCACCTTCTCCCTTTCTCAATCCATCCCCCCCTCTCTCTCCTCCTCCTCCTGCTCCTCTATTCTCTCCCCGGACCCTTCCTCCTCCCCACTCTCCTCTATCCCATTGTATTTGATGTCTGCCTTGCAGAGGGAAAGGTATAGGAAGTGGTTGTGCACACGTATCTGTTTCATAATTTTTTGGTGTAAATGTCCGCGAGTAATTACGTGGAATTCCACTGCGAGAAGGAATCCATAGCCAAATCAAATGCATAACGTTACATATATTAAAGAAACGGAGTGAAGTGATGTTTCCTTTCAGATACAGTTTTCCGATTTAGAATTTAAGGGAGAAAATCTCAATGAATACTAACAGTTTCATTATATCTACAGGCAACAACCCTTGAAATGTCAACTGTGATACATGAATGACACATCGTTAAGTCATCGGTGTAGCTAACAGTGTCATTTTACCTACAGGCAACAACCCTTGAAATGTCAACTGTGATACATGAATGACACATCGTTAAGTCATCGGTGTAGCTAACAGTGTCATTTTACCTACAGGCAACAACCCTTGAAATGTCAACTGTAATACATGAATGACACATCGTTAAGTCATCGGTGTAGCTAACAGTGTCATTTTACCTACAGGCAACAACCCTTGAAATGTCAACTGTGATACATGAATGACATATCGTAAAGTCATCAGTGTAGCTAAGAATCATTTCAGAAAGAGGAAAAAAAACACACACACGAATGTATGTTATTTTCGATTTATAGTGATGAAAAAAAAAGATGGGTCTCTGCGCACTTATGTGTGCGTGTAAGTGTGTGTGTGTGTGTGGTGTGTGTGTGTGTGTGTGTGTGTGTGTGTGTGTGTGTGTGTGTGTGTGTGTGTGTGCGCGCGCGCGCGCGCGGCGTGTGTTGTGTGCGTGTGTGGTGTGCGGTGTGTGCGTGTGTGTGTGTGGTGTGTGTGTGGTGTGTGTGTGTGTGTGTGTGTGTGTGTGTGTGTGTGTGTACGCGAGATATGTGATTTCATGCGAGAAACATATATAAACGCGAGACACTAACACAGAGCTCGCTTCAATACTGTAAATTGCTGTGCAGACATAGTTGCTGGGAGCTGTTATACCAGCCCTGGACATGTCGTGGTTTCTGTCTGGCTCTCTGGCACTCTACAGCACGGGCAGGTTTGCAGAGCAATTGGGTTAAACAACGTCTGCGTGACATGGGCTGGGTGAGGTGTGGAAGGAGTATGAAGGTGGAATTGAGTAGGTGGAAGGGAGGAAGTCATTTGAGGATTGCTAAGGAAAAGCTTTGGACTTCACTTGTTTTTTTTTTTTTTTTTTTTTTTTTTTAGTTTTGCTCTTTTAAGTCCCCCCCCCACCCCCCCCCACCCTTCCTCCCCCTTTTTTTTCCCATTAATTCTTTTCGTTCCTCTCCTCTGTCATTAAAAAAAAAATATCTTTCCTTCTGACTTTCTGGCTCTGTGTGCGTGAGTGTGTACCTTCAAGTCTTTGTTTAATTTAAGCATGTGCTCTTTCTGAAATGATTGAAGATAATATTGTCTCGTGGTCTTTAGCCTTCCCAGAATTTCACGATTGCTACGGAATTACTTTGTACCTTATTTCTTGCTTCTTTCTTTGTGATCTGGTTTCTTCCTGTTTACTGGTATGTTGATATTTTCTTATACAGTTTTTTCTCTCCATATTTCTTTTTTCTTCTTTTTATTTTGCAATTATTGTGTTTCTTCATGTATTTCTCTCATGGACATGTTCTTTCTGAAACGATTGGGGCCATTGTCTTGTAGTGTGTTAAACTCTCTCTCTCTGTTCCCCCCCCCCCCCCTCTCTCTCTCTCTCTCTCTCTCTCTCTCTCTCTCTCTCTCTCTCTCTCTCTTCATGCATTGTGCACAGTGCTGAGAAAATCAATTGTAAACGCAAATTTCATCAGTTTCCTGGAAGTGTATGTGGTATCTGTAATGGCTTGCGTGTGTGAAAGATACTAACATTCTAAATATTTTCAATGTCCAAGAGGCGTGAACCAGTCTCTCTGCTAAGCCCCCTACTATTCTCAGTTTTGTTCAACTTAAGAACTGGCTATTGTTTTTTCAAGAAAAGTAAACATAGTGCACATCTGATTCCAAGTACTATAGAAAGATTTTTTTTTGGCTGTGAATTACTGATGATGATTACCTACTTACTGTCGTATTCAGTCAAACTTTCTAAGAATTTTGCCAACTGTTTCAAAAGAGAAGCAAAACGAATGTACTTAACAATTACTCTCGACAATGCACACGTTTTGGGCTTCTGTATAGAGCGGGCAATTAACTACCCTTGAAAGATGGGTTCAATAGATATGATAAAGTCAACATAACAAATTCTTAGGAATGTAACTGATATTAAAACACCAGCCGCCGTGGCGAAGTGGTTAGCGTCGCGGACTCCTGGCTGGGAGGTCGTGGGTTCGAATCCCGTCAGAGTCATGTGGGTTTTTCTGCCCCGATCGGCTCCTACCCAGAGTTGAGTTTGCTGCGGACTCAGTTGGGAAGACTGGGACCACACAGTCGAGTTTCATCCACTTAATGGATGCGTTTCTGAGAGTGTTGTTCAAATTTCCTGACCAACACTGCAGGTGCCTGTATCTCTCGGGCCTGGTTGACGCCGGGATATATGATGAAAGGAAGCGTAGAGTACAGCCCTGTCATGTAGTCTCAGACCGAAATGGAAATCCGTAGCATCATCTTAATCATCTTCATTCTCATCGATCAGCATAAAAAAAAAATGTCTCAAATTCTGTGGCCCTTCATACCCTGCTCTCATGGTGACCTCAATTTCGATGTCCTCTCCACGTCTGTGGCCTTGGTTTGATTCCGTCGGGGTCACCGGTATCGGCGAGTCCATGGGGGCTGTCGTTGGACGGACGTGGTGGCGCCCTCCGGAGGGAGGGCTCACTCACGCGGCTTCGCGACTAAGCAATTATTGTCGTCAGTAGGGGGCTTAGTAGGTGGTGTCCTGCGTATGTTAGATCAGAACAGGCGCCACTGAACACCACCGAAGTGACTCGGCGGCAGTGCAGTGTCTCCTCCGGTGGGTTGCCTCTTGACGACTTGACATCGACTGCTCCCTGTGGATTGCCGGTGCCGGGGCTGCGGCGGGGCCGACCGGGCTGTGGCTGTGGACGGGGTGTCGGAACGAGCGGCGTGGGTGCACTGCCTCTGAGGTGGCGCAGAGGTTGGGACAGCAAAAAAAAAAAAAAAAAAAAAAAAAAAAAACCTGATAGTAAAACTGAGTATGAGAACTGCTGTTGGTGACACTTGCAGAAAAGGAAAAGAAGAGTTTCATAGATACTGAAATCACTATAAAGTTTAAATCAAAATGAAAATTTATGAATAAAATTCTATTTTAAAACTGTGTGATGCACGAATTGAGCCGATTCAGATGTACAACTGAAGTTGGGGCCAGGAGGAAGAAATGAAACGTTGCAGATACTTCACACAGAGGTTTGGCTTACAAATACATTGTTGCAGATACTTCACACACAGGTTTGGCTTACAAATACATTGTTGCAGATACTTCACACACAGGTTTGCCTTACAAAACATTGTTGCAGATACTTCACACACAGGTTTGCCTTACAAATACATTGTTGCAGATACTTCACACACAGGTTTGCCTTACAAATACATTGTTGCAGATACTTCACACACAGGTTTGCCTTACAAATACATTGTTGCAGATACTTCACACACAGGTTTGCCTTACAAATACATTGTTGCAGATACTTCACACACAGGTTTGCCTTACAAATACATTGTTGCAGGTACTTCACACACAGGTTTGCCTTACAAATACATTGTTGCAGGATACTTCACACACAGGTTTGCCTTACAAATACATTGTTGCAGATACTTCACACACAGGTTTGCCTTACAACAATTTTTGCAGGTACTTCACCACAGTTGCCTTACAAATACATTGTGCAGATACTCACACACAGGTTTGCCTTACACATGTTTCTGACCGTTCCCCTGCGCATCTCCAAAAAAATCTATGGATAACAATTAACCATTCTCTGAGCCTCAGTTCATCTGTCAAATGAAACTATCATTTACAGCAAAACGCCATTGTCATTGCCCATGTCCACTGTCAGCCAAGCTAGAAATGATTCTTGTTCACATGAATCTGGGCATAGCAATCAGGCAACCAATGTGCAAAGCTTTTCATGTCAAAACAATTAAGTCTAGTATCGTTTCCATAAAGAAATGGACTGGAACATAATTTACCGGGTGAATTAAAGGCAGACTGATTTCAAGCAAGATGCAAAACTAGCATTAAGTAGGTTGCAAAGTGAGGCGACTGCAGGCGGAAATTTAAGTACCAGAACTACAAACGTAGTTCGTTCGTTTGTCCGTGTTATCTGGCGGAGTGACTTCAAACAACAAACGGAAAGAAACGAATGGTCATTAACCTTCAAAGTACCTATGATTCTTTGATGCTCTGGAAGATAGAAAATGAATGATCATCAATTTCTACACGCCTGCAACTCAGCCCATGTCAGAGAGAGAGAGAGAGAGAGAGAGAGAGAGAGAGAGAGAGAGAGAGAGAGAGAGATTGATTTTTTAATACGCAAGGATGAAGATTTTAGGCCGAAGCCTAGTCTTACAATCTGTCCACGTCATGCATACATTATTTCAACACATATTCTTCATAGTGACTATCCAACAGAGCAACACTGTAATGTATCTCCACAATGACAAGCAGACTATTCATAAACATAATAATGACAAGGTGAGTAGTCAAACACAAGGAAAGAAAAAACAAACTAACAAACAAACAGAAGCGCAGAGACAGAGAGGTGGGGGGAGGGGAGGGAGGATAAAAGAATGGTAGTTAGGGGAAGGAGAAAAGGGATGGTAGACAGAGTGGGAGTGGGGATGAGCGATTTGATGGAGTAGGTGACATGTTTAGACAGTGTATTCAAATAATGGTTTAAAGAAGATTTTGCAAATGGACGTTAATGAGTTTAATCGAGTAATCAAATGACTGAGACGTAAAATATTTATGTAAATGTTTCTTGAAAAGTTTTAACCTATTCGTATTTTGTAGACTCGGTGGAAGTGAGTTCCAGAGAGAGAGAGAGAGAGAGAGAGAGAGAGAGAGAGAGAGAGAGAGAGAGAGAGAGAGAGAGAGAGAGAGAGAGAGAGAGAACACGATCCTTGGATCTAAAAAGTAGAAAAGAAATTTAGCGATGAAAAGGAAGGCAAAGAAACAATATAAGAAAAAAAAACCCACACGGAAGTAAATAGGAACAAACAAGGTAACAAAGAGAGAATTCAAGAAATAAAAGGCAAACTTATTTCTTAGAAATCTTCCAATTCAAGAATGTTTAAAGCTCAACATAAACACAATATCTTCAATCATTCCAAAAAGAGCAAACTCTTAGACCATTTTTGAAGACACACGCTCGTGCACACAAAGTGAGAAAACAAGAAAAAAAACACAATGTTTTCTTAAATGATAGAAAAAAAGGGAGCAAAAAAAAAAACAAAAAAAAAAAAACGGGAACAGAGAAAGAAAAAGAAATGGGAAAAAAAAATCCTTTAAAAAAAAAGGAAATTGAAGTTATTTCTTGGCAATTTTGAAAATCCTCCTCCAGCCCCCCCCCCCCCTTTCACCCATCTACATTCTCATTCAGTCCCTCTCCTCCCCCGCCCTCTTCCAGCCCATGGCTTGCTGACGTCACTTAGTCTGAATTGCCCCGCATAACCTGCTACAGTCGCTTAGCGGCAACGAGACAAGGACAGAGACGGCAGAGACCATGCCATGTTCAGTGTTCGCACAGCTGTTCCCAGCAACACTATCTGTTAAACAAATTACGGCACTGTATTGGAGTGAGCCCATTTTTAGCAACTGGCGTTCTTACATCCTTCTGTGAAGGATCGTCGTTGATGTGAAATCACACACCGCGTGCGTGCAGGGAAACGCGCGCGCGCGCGAACTCACACACACACACACACACACACACACACACACACACACACACACACACACACACACACAAATACCTGCGAACACACATGCACCCACGCACGCGCGCGCACGCGCACACATACCCACCCCCCCGC
>CM065731.1:11997361-11999861 GCA_033310375.1 Conus canariensis
GTCGGGAAGAAAGGAGAGAACAAGCTCTGTGCCGTTCATGAAGATAGTGTGGAGTTTAAATAGGATCTCTCTCTCTCTCTCTCTCCCTCTCTCTCTCTCTCTCTCTCTCCCTCAACACACACACACACACACACACACACACACACACACACACACACACACACACACACACACACACAGTATATTCCACATGTAGAATCAACATTGAAGTCAATACAAAAATATAAAGTCAATACAAAGATGGGATACATCATAGGATTCAGCCTTGAATGAGAAAATGAGAAAAGGTGAATTAGATAATTTTAACAAAAATAAAAAGAGCTTCTTGAACTGTATGTCACCTGTCTTGGAGAGAGAGAGAGAGAGAGAGAGAGAGAGAGAGAGAGAGAGAGAGAGAGAGAGAGACGCTTTGGTGTGACGCTGTCCCATTTGGGCTATTTTGCCTGATGATGGCTAGATTAATGAATTCAGTTTATTGACAGACATATAGATTACCCGTCTAACGCTTTCCAAAGCTATTTCAGTGAATGTCTGCAAGACAACGATTCAATAAATACACGTTTATCTGTAGAACTTTAGTTCCTTTATTTTAACGCTTGCCAATTCGAGCGATTTCGGCTGAGAAAGGAAAGATGATAGATCATTGAATGCAGAGCATTCGTAGACATTTGATTCGCATGCGAACTGTTTTCCTTTCTTCAAAATGCCAGTTTTGTAGTTCCAGAGCTGGAACATGAACCCCTCTAAATATTGAGTCTCTTTCTTCTTCAACTTCTTCTTCTTCTTCTTCTTCTCTTCTTCTTCTTCTCCTTCTTCTTCTTCTTCTTCTTTTTCTTCTATTCAGTGTCATCTTCCTCCTCTTCCTCTTTGTCCTCCTCCTACATCTTAACGTCTTAACAGGAGAACATTGTAGATTAGGGGTGTTCTATCAGATAACTTCATCTCGAATTAATATGTCCTCAGTGAGATTAGACTTGGTTCTTGTACAAATCTTGGCCGCTGTGTACAGCTCTTAAAACAATTGCGAGAATTTACCAGTTATACCCGCTTTCTTTTCATCCATAGGTTTTTGTGTCAGGTACAGTTGAATGTCTCGAAAAAACATCAACCAAAGAACAGTCTGTCTTTCATATTCTTATCGACCAGTTTTGACTGTATGACAATTTGACCGATGGTCAAATATCTGTTTGTGAACCCAGCCTGCCGCTTTGTTTGAGACGGTTTGGATAATCCGTAATCCTTTTGTCACCTTGCAGAAAACAAACAGACAAACTCTTACAAGCAAGCTGTTCAATGACTTTGTTTTCTTTTTTTTTTTTGGGGGGGGGGGGGGCGAGGGGGGAGGAGGGGGAGGGGGAGACTGGCCACCTAACGTACGAAGAGAGACACTGATTCCACTTTTTCTCCATGGATCCGGGTAATCTTCTGATTCGAGAACCAGATGGAACACAACTTGCAAAAAGCGAAGCCATTTTAGGCAACATCACTTTTCACGTTTCGTTTCCGATTCCATCTTTGCCTGGGGATTTTTTTTTACCTTAGGATTTTTCACTGCGTTTCTTTCTTTCGTTTTTGATATTTCCTACATCTAACACCCTGCACTACTTCACCAAAATGTTGCTGGCATTTCGAACCTTTGTAGTTTCCGATTTTCTGTGATCTTGTGTTTGTCATCATATGCCTGATCTGACGTGTGGAGGAAACACGGAGAGGTGGGAATAACGGAGGAATTGGAAAGGGAATTAGTGGGTGGGAATAGTACCAGGAATGGAGATGAGAGGGAGTGTGAGCATGAAGGTAAAGTAGGGGGATTCAAAAGCACGACAGCGTGAGTTGGAGAGAGCAGACGAGAAGGGAACAGCGAATCTTAAGGAAAGGAAGCGGAGCTAGGGCGGCATGGGTTGAGAGGAAGGCAGGGGGAATAAGGAAACGAAGAGTGAGAGGGTAGGGATGGGATAAGAGAGAGAGAGAGGAGAGAGGAGAGCAGAGGAGAGAGACGAGGAGAGAGAGAGAGAGGAGAGAATAATTGTAGTCCGGGAAATGGAGATATCTAGGTTTGATTCTGTTGAATGATCGTATATCTCATAGACAAACAGACGAGAGAGAGAGAGAGAGAGAGAGAGAGAGAGAGAGAGAGAGAGAGGAGAGAGAGAGAGGAGAGGAGAGAGAAGAGTAATTTAGTAGTCCGGGAAATGGAGATATCTAGGTTTGATTCTGTTTGAAACTGATTCTTATCATCTCATAGACAAACACTGACAGAGAGAGAGAGAGAGAGAGAGAGAGAGAGAGAGAGAGAGGAGAGAGAGAGAGAGAGAGAGAGAGAGAGAGAGAGAGATTGAAGAGTAATTTATAGTCCGGGAAATGGAGATATTTAGGTTTGATTCTGTTTGAAACTGATTCTTATCATCTCATAGACAAACACTGACAAAGAACGAGAGCGGCAGAGAGAGAGAGAGAGAGAGAGAGAGAGAGAGAGAGAGAGAGAGAGAGAGAGAGAGAG
>CM065731.1:12007361-12024861 GCA_033310375.1 Conus canariensis
GCACGCACACACACGCACACATACACACACACACACATACACACACACACACACACACACACACACACACACACAGAGGAACGAGAAAACCTCAGCGAGCTAGACAAATGCAATCCTTCATCGAACAATAATCAACGTGAACAAACTGTCCAAGAACAGGAAACAAACAGACGATTGTGAGTTTGTGAGTGAGTGAAACAAAAGACAAATATACACAGTCACACAATCACGGTGAAAAGAAAGTAAAACCGAGTATAAACGTAAAAAACAACAACTGAATAGAATAAAAAGGAGTAAAGAAATAAAAAGTAAAGAAAAGGAAGCGAAGAAAGGAGAAACAATTCACTTCTTCTTCTCTACCATTTCCGGCTTTTGAAGAAATTCATGTGAAGTACAGCATCACACACAAGGTATAGCGAGTGCACCCTCCACTTCTCCCTCCCTCCTCCACTCGGTCTCTATTTACCTGAACACAAAAAGAGCTCGGCTAGTTTCCAAAAGGGAATAAGGCATGGCTCACAACACACACACACACACACACACACACACACACACACACACACACACACACACACACACACACCTAGGCACTCCCTTCCCTCACTCTCCTCTCTCAACACATACTGTATCACCCTTCCCTGCCCTCCTCCTCATACTTATTATGAATACTGAGAGAGAGAGAGAGAGAGAGAGAGAGAGAGAGAGAGAGAGAGAGAGAGAGAGAGAGAGAGAGAGAGAGAGAGAGAGAGAAATCATCAACAAGGTCATCGTAAAAGCATCATACTGAAAACAAATCCTGATAATACATGACGCTGCAGGTGGTCGCCAAACGCTCTGGCGCCATTGTACCCATCATGCAGTGGCCATTACCATTTCCTCTTCCTTTCTGTCCGCGCATGTCAGACAGCTGTTTGAACAAGCTTCACCAGACTTCAGCATGGAGATGGGCAACTAAGAGATGATATATTAGAACAAAAATTGTACTCCTGAGATATGAATGTGAGCGTTTTTTTCTGTTACAGAGAGAGAGAGAGAGAGAGAGAGAGAGAGAGAGAGGAGAGAGAGAGAGAGAGAGAGAAAAGAGAACTCCCAAGAGGGGAGCCATCAGAGTAAGAGTCATCTGACAATAAAGCATGTGTCATGTCTACGGAAAGGAACAGCACTTGGAATGAAGCATTTTGTTTTTGATTGCCCTGTTTATGCAGACATTGGAAGATGATGCCAGACATTCAAAGAGCCGGCTGCACAGAAAGCAGATCTCATGGCAGTTTTATTCAGTGATAATGAAACAAACAAACAAAAAAATAATAACATCATTTGCAAAATACATTCTAGAGGCTAGTAAATTTGGGAATATGAACGTCACAGGTGAATATTTTTGATCAACAGTGTCCATGTTGTGCATTTATGCTACATTATGCATGGCCTGATGGTCAATCAAAATAGGTTGATGAATGTGTGTGTGTGTGTGTGTGTGTGTGTGTGTGTGTGTGCGTGTGCGTGGCGTGTGCGCGCACGTGCCCGTGCGCGTGCGCTTGTTTGCCACATTTTAAAGATGCTGCCCTTGTAACCCTAACTGCCAATGGTAATAAAGTAAAGACCCCGTTAAGAAGGAACGGTAACCAAATAGCTAGAGCGTTCCCCTTTGGAGCCGACGGTCGTGAGATCAAACCTCTTGTTGGATCGACGTTTTTGACCTTGAAAACTCTGTCCACTCAGCTGTAGACAGGGACTTGGCTCAGGTCAGGGAAGGTTCAAAGCGGCGGAAAGAGAGGGATGGTCACCGCCCTTTATCATGCCGTGTCCCAAACACGGTGAATCTCAGACAGTTCACTGCCGCTCCAGCCATCAGGCTTTAACCTCACAGAAGTATGTCAGTGTCTGTGACTTGCTCATAGAGGTTTTTGTTAAGCCTGTCTGCCGACTGTATGTTTTCTACCATGTCATTGCTACACATCTGTGGTGGGGATGGGGGTACGGGTGGTAAGGGAGTTTACCTATTGGTGGGGATCCGGATGAAAGGGGGGATGCAGACTCCCTTTAAGCTTGGAGAAGGTGTGGGTTGTGTCAGTGGCCTTCTAGTTACTGCCTCAGTTACCTCCTGATTTTTCAGCTATTCGCCTCAATTGTTCAGCACAAACGGAAAAAAAGGAAAAAAAAAAAAAAAAGAAATACCAAAACCGTATTCTTTCATATAGGAATCGCAGGAGATATTGGCTGTATAAGTGTACTTTCAATTTCTTTAACCCCTTAACTGCTAGTGACGACAATCATCCGCAGTGAGAGATTGTTCATCCCTATTACATAAGACCAGATGGAGTGGGTTGCAGTGTATCCCTGTCAGTCTTGTCCCATTTGACATGGAACAGGAATGAATGTACTCTGATAAAGCAACAGCACGTTGTGAGGCCACATCAATGGTATGTTTCTGTCAAGTGTGTACACCAGAGTCTGTCTCCAGTGAATTTTGTCACCGAAGTTTCAGGCAAAGAAAAGCAGTTGTGGTTACAGTAACCCGAGCAACTGCAGACTCGTTTTTCACGACAGTAAAAGAGAACTCAAATGCGAAGAGAAGGAGAAAAAAAAAGATAAATAGAGAATGAATTCATACAAAGAACGAAAGAAAGATGCAAAACATTTTTTTTTTCAATACAAAATACGAAACAGGCAAGTTATTGATCAACATTTGTGTCTTCCTCAAGCGGTGCAACCATCAGACACAGAAAGTGCACAAAACAACGCCCCACAGGTCACATCAGCATGAAAACGACAACGTATGGAAGAGAAGCGTGAGAACGCATTAACAACAGAACAGTGTGTACCATCTTCGATGACAATGGAAGACGACAGGCGATTCAGAGCATGTTTGGGAGGTAAAGTGCATCTTAACCGTCCGCAGAAAACCAGGAAAAGTACGTTAATGGTGGTGACGTGCACACTGATCGGCAATGTGAGATACCTTTGTGTCAAGACAGGCGTTTTGGAATGAATATTGATGAGTAGATGGAGGCTATTAGCAGATACATTAGTGTGTGGAGTGATGATCCGCTGACAGGTCAACTAATGCCTGGTCAACAAAATCAGTTTCCGAACTCTTGTAGGGCCAAACTCACCACTTAAGTTTTCCATGGAGCGCAAAGAAGCGAAGGCATCCTTTGTTCACGTTAAGTTGTTCTATGCTGCTTATAAAAAAAACAAACAAACTGGGTAACATTTCCTATGGTTGTCAGCACTTACTGGTACCTGGACGGGTCGCAAAAGTAAAAAAAATACTTACTTACTTAATCCTCTTCGCTCCAACGGGAGCATAGGGCCTTCACTGCAGATTTCCAACGTATGCAGTCTTGGGCTGCCCGCTTTGCCTCACCCCAGGACAGCTTGATGGTAATCAGCTCACTGTCCAGCGTCCTATGCCAAGTTGTCACTGGGCGGCCTCGCTTTCTCTGTCCTTGAGGGTTCCAATCCAGTGCCTGCCGTGTGGTGTTGTCCGGGCCTCGGCGTAGTATGTGTCCGATCCACTTCCACTTTCGGATTCTGATGGTGTCTCCGATTGGTCTCTGATTTGTCCGGCGCCATAGCTCCTCACTGGCAATTCTGTCAGGCCACCTGATGCGGAGGATCCGCCACAGACATGTGTTGATGAAGACCTTCAACTTGTGCTCCAGCCCTTTGGTGAGTCTCCAGGTCTCCGAGCCATACAGCAGTACAGGTCTCACGTTGGTGTTGAACAGTCTCAGTTTGGTGTGAAGATGGACGTTTGCGCTCCTCCAGATGGGCTTGAGGGTGGTGAAAGCAAATCTTGCCTTGGTTATTCTGGCCCTGATGTCATCATCAGTACCTCCTGTCTTGTTGACGATGCTTCCTAGGTAGGTAAATTTCTCAACATCTTCTATCTGTTGTTCCCCTAGGCGAATTGCTTCAGCCTGGCTTGTGTTGGCTCTCATGGTCTTTGTCTTCTCCGCGTTGATCTCCAAGCCAGTGTTACTGGCTGTGCTGCGGAGGCTCTCGGTCTTCTTCTGCATGTGGTGGAGGGTGTGAGTCAGCAAGCTGATATCGTCCGCGAAATCCAGGTCTTCAAGTTTCTGCATGAGTGTCCACTGGATCCCACGTGGTGGGCTCATCACTGTCCTCATCACCCAGTCGATCACAAGAGAGAAGAACAGCGGTGACAACAAACATCCCTGACGGACCCCGGTGTTCACTGTGAAGGGTTCCGACACTCTCGTGTTGTGGATGACGTGACACGCTGTGTCCTTGTACAGGCTCTGTATGATCTTTACCATCTTGAGTGGAATTCCATAGTGTCTCAGAATTTTTCATGTTACTTCTCTGTCCACTGTGTCGAATGCTTTTTTGAAATCGATGAAATTGATGTAGATTGGTGACTGCCACTCAAGAGACTGCTCGATGATGATTCGGAGTTTGGCTATCTGGTCGACACATGATCTTCCTGCTCGAAATCCTGCTTGTTCGTCTCTCAGCTTTTCATCTACAGCTGCCCAGATCCTCTCTAGGATGATTCTCGTGAAGATCTTGCTGGGTAGTGACAGCAGCTGTATCCCTCTCCAGTTCTTACACTCGCTGAGATCCCCCTTCTTGGGTATCTTGATGATGTAGCCCTTTTTTCACTCTTTCGGCATTTCTTCCTTTTCCCAGGCCTCTTGAAGTAAGTCCATCAGGATGTCCGCCGCGACCGTCGCTTCTGCCCTGAGTACTTCCGGTGTGATGTTGTCAGGTCCTGGGTGTTTCCCGTTCTTCG
This sequence comes from Conus canariensis, assembly GCA_033310375.1. NCBI lineage: Eukaryota > Metazoa > Mollusca > Gastropoda > Neogastropoda > Conidae > Conus > Conus canariensis. The sequence continues at coordinate 12,012,121 of CM065731.1, forward strand.
CCTTTCTGATTGCTTGAATGATTTCGTCTTTGCTGATCGGCCCTAGGTTCACATCCAGGTCTGCTCCTTCCTCGATGAGTGGTGGTGTCTTGACTGGCGTACCACTGAGTAGCTCGCTAAAGTGTTCCCTCCATCTGTCCAGCTGCTCTGTTGGTTTACTCAAGATGTTTCCATTCTTCCCTTTCACTGGTCGGTTGGTGTTGGTTTTTCTACCGCCCAGCTGCTTAGTGATGTTGTAGAGGGTCTTCATATAATTTTTCTCCGCTGCTTCCTGTGCTTGAGTGGCTAGTCCTTCTACATGGTCTCGCTTGTCCTTTTTGGCACTCCTATTCACTTCCTTGTCTCGTTTGCTGTACTCCTGTTGAAGACGTTGTTTCTGTGCTCTTGTTCTGGCTTGGATCTCTCTCTGTTTGGTCTCTCGTCTCTCTTCTATCTTCTTGATGGTTTCTTCCGAAATCCACCAACGTCAACTATGAAAAGCAAACAGTGAAAGAAAGAAGCAAAACTTTAGCACAAACATTAAACCAGACGTCAGGTCTTCAATTTTGATTCAGCCTGAGACAGCCGAGGCGAGCGGTCACGGACTCGGCGCTCTCTGCACGCGTTGGACACAAGCTCAGTACACTTTTTTCTGACTTAGCCGTTTTTCTATTGTTTTTTTTTTTTTTCTCTTCCTTTGAAATTCGAACAGCGGCGCTCGCTTCAAATCATGACACGCGTCTTTTTTCTCGTTTTCGTCATCGAGTCTTTCTTTTTCGTCGTGGCTTGCTAATCCTAAGCGCGAAGATGTACGCGATGGTATTTGTGGAGAGGAACAGTTGTACAATTGGCAAGCACTAATCCTTTCTCTTTGAGAGACGATACTGGGGAAGAATAACCCTAAACGAAAGTTTGGATAGACAATTTACCAATTTTTGTCGCTGATTCAGCGATTGAACACTCTCTCATCAAAGTCGGGTGTGAGTTACGTTGGGCGATAAAGGCGGAAAGAGCCAGAGACGCTGATGGCAAACTTACCCGTTTTCTTACAGGAAGACGTTTTTTTTAATCATTACGCTTCCACCCATACCCCTGGAAAAATATCTGAAAGTTAGTGTATTTACTGCAAAGATCTTCCACCGTGAGTAGAAAAGGGCAGAAAATAAACAAATCGTTTGCTCTAAATGTTTAGGCACAGGTTACCATGCTTCAGTGTGTGTTAAAGAAATTGTCTGTAGGGCTTGTAGGCAGACTGGCCATAAGCAAGGTGATCCATTGTGCCATTTGGAAACACCATCCACTCCTACTAACGCCAGTGTGAGCGAGAGTGTGGCTGCGCAGTGTGGAAGTGAGGAGCAGGAAGGAGACAGTTCCCGAACCGACGTGAGCGAGACAATGAGAGAAGAGGAGAGCGGGCAGACCAGGGGTCGTCCAGGGAACGCCAGACGACTCTCACCTCTTCCTTGCAGGTACAGTCCGCGCGTCGCGACAGGTCCGACACTCCAAAGCGGCCCCGCTCCTGGTGCAGTCCTAGGGAGGTGACAGGGAAGGACAAAGTCAAAAAGAGGAACATGGGCCATGCTCACCGTTAATCTCCCCGTTCAGGTGTCCAAACTAACAAGAAAGGTAACACGGGTGGGTGAAACAATGCAATCCGTGGACTGACCCGGCTTTTTGACCTTGCTGATATTTCGGACTATGGCTTGGAATGCTGTATATTGGTGTATGTTTGGCGTCATATACTGTACCATGTCAGACCATAGCATTCACGGCAGTTAGTCAGCTCTGTCAGGCCGAAGATTTTGTGTGGCTAATGCAGTAATAAGACAGTCACGTGACGCCCACCCTACTTCCGCCGAAGGAAGAAGCCGGTGTAAACTTCCTGTACCTCATTCTCTCTCGGCCTGCCGTCCAAGCAAGATAAGTCTTGTGCTCTGTCTCGCCTTTCTTTGCCGTTGTGTTAAGATAGCCTTGTGTTTGCTCCTTGCTTGTTTTGTTGTGGCTTGCGCGCTGAACCCTTGTACCCTTGCCGGTGAGGCTTTGGTTTGGCGTGCTTTATTGATTTTACTGATTTTATCATACACGCTTCTCGCGATTGTGCCTTGTTCTCGACATTCGCGACTTGCCACGCTTCTCGCGTTCGTGCCTTGTTCTCGACATTCGCGACTTGCCACGCTTCTCGCGTTCGTGCCTTGTTCGCGACTTGCCTTCCGTGCATCTCGCATTCGGAATTCCGAGCTACACGCCGATTTCCATCTCCTCGCTTTACTTAGCCTTACGGCCTTTGTCTGCGAGTCCCATTTCACTTCCATTTGGATTCCTATTCGACGACCTTCCTCGTCGTTCACTCGCTTTCCATTACTTGCGCCGGTCGTTCCGCCATTTTGTGTCGGTCGTTCCGCCATTTTGTGTCGACCGGCCATACCGGCACACATACGATCGCACTGTCTTACTCGAACAGCGCGACTTCTGCGCATTTCCAGCACTATCAGTGCCCCTTCCGAGGTTGGTCGAGCTCTTCCTATCCCTCGATCCACCTCTTTGTCTCCCCTTTGTGATCGTGTTTTCCGTGTTTGTCTCGCCACCAGTGCCCAACATGGTGAAGGATACTAACGGGTCGAGCCGCTCCTTTGTTCGCGAGTCGCGCTCTGCCCCGGAGGACCCGAGTATCGATTCCAGGGGACAAACCGCTCACACCTCTGAGCGTACGGTCAGTGTGGAGGAGGGTTCCGCGCAGGGGACGCGCGACCAGCTTTGCTATTCCTCCTCTTCACGATCGGCGGACACACGATCGTTGCGATCGAAGTCGAACAGGCATTTGGCCGAATCAAACTTGCAATCGGCCGTCATAGCCGACTGTTTTTCGTTCTATTCTGACTCTAAATCGAAATCCAAGGGCAAGGCCCCCATGAAAGGACCTGCCCGTTCAAAATCTTCCCGTTCTCCAAAATCTTCCCGTTCTTCGGCCAAATCGCCTGCTCAGTTTCCATCGCACAAGGAGACTCTCTATCATGCTGCGTCCGGCGATCGTCGGCCCCTGGGGATCATTGCCGAGACACGGACCAGCACGGGTGACGACTCGCGGCCGGAATCACCGCTCGTCACCCGATCAGATGAGACTCGTGACGCTAGCTACCCCCCCACTAACGCCACGCAGTCGAATCACGCTCTCCCCAACCGTGTCCGGGGTCAGCCACTACTCGGACACGAGGAGCGTCATCACTCCGGTGGAGGGGCTGTGGGCAGTCTTTGGTGTGACTTCCCCACTGACCACAACCCCGGGTCAGGGACGCAGGCATCGACCAGGTCGGATCTGCGCCCTCACCCCCAATGGTTGAACCACCCCGATCGACCGTTGAACTTTCCCCTAGGGGTACAGAACGTTGGGGAGTGGACTTCTTTCACTCCCCGGTTGGGCATCGTCCGCGGTCCCGTTCCTCCGGGGGGAGGATCGACCAGCGGGACCAAGGGTAACCTCCCTTCGTCCTCTGAGGTGGACCCGTCGCCGCAGCCATCCCAGTCCGCTCCCACACGGCCAGGAGGCTCGGCTACCGCACCACCCACCGGCCACCTTGCCATGCAGGGGGCCGGCACGGACCGCACCCGGGAGATGCAGGAGGCAGTGCTCTCCCTGGGGCGGGTGCGAGACAGCTCGCCTTCTCGCTACCCTCCCCTTGGTGCCCAAGGTTACCCGGGTCCCCGGGGAGACTCTGCCCCAGGGCCACCACAGCCCGTCGTACTCTCCGGGGACCGGTGGCTCTATTCCCCCGAGAGGAATCAGTGGCTTAGGGCTGACACTCTTCCCGACTCCTCCTCCGGTCGCATGTGGCATCCTGCCTCCCGGAGCTGGATCGACCTGGGGCCCCCTTCCTCTCAGGCACTGTCCGATCGGCGATCCCCCAGTCTGCCCACCGAGTATGGAGCCACCAGGGACCCGTCCTCCTTTTCCTCCATTACCCCTCAAGGACTGGACTCCCACGCACCCCTGCCCTGGCCCTCCGAAGGTGGATCTGATCATCCCCTTCTGGATTACTCTGACCCTCAACTCGAGGACGGGGTTGAGGACTCCCTCCCCCAGTCTGGTGACCTCTCCATCCTGGAGAGCTGGCGTCCAGATCTTGTTGTGAGGGAATCCCCTCCCTCTGACAACATCTTCTCCTTTAGCCGTTTCACTGGGGAGCCCCCTGCCCAGCGATCACGGCCAAGGATAGTCGCCCCCCAGACCCTCCCTCCCTTGTGGGACAGACCGGCTTCTTTCGCCAGGGGTGCACATGCCATTCCCCCACCGGGGATTGACTTCTTGTCAGCCCCTAACGCGGCTCCAGTAGGAGCTTTCCTCAAAGACCCGCATCATGGCCCCATGTCTTTTCCCTCTTCTCTGCCAATCCGGCCACCAGGGACATTGCCATTTCCTCTGCCGACCTCAGGCTCACGCCCAACCTCGCCCCCCCCACATCCACCCCTGTTCTCATCAAGAACTTGATGGAGTGGGATAGAATTGCCAGGACTGGCATTCTCCACACCACCGCGGGACATGCATTCATGGACATGTTCCTGCAGCGAGCGGAGGAGCTCTGGGCAAAGGAGGGCATCACTGCCTCGGTGGCTTCGGACCCCGACGACTCTGAGGCAGATCCTAGCCTATTCAGCGACCCCCTCATGCGTTTCCTGGTCAACAAAATTTTGCATCACCTTTGGGCTGCGGCGGACAGCGCGGCCAGGTGCCACTTTAACTGCCTGTTAGCAGTGAGAGATGCTGTGCTATCTCAGGCCAATCTCTCCCCGGCGCTCAAGGCGGCCTTACGGTGCATCCCAGGTCAGGAACAGTCGCTCTTCGGTGACTATTCCACTGCTGTCATCACTCATGCAGTCGAGGAACGCAAACAGGCGGCGTCTTTTGCGGCCAAGCCCCCTCCCCAGCATCGTCCTCGCCAGCATCGCCCTCCTGGACCCTACTCCCGTCCGGCCCCCAGACCCCAGCCCTACCCCAAACAGGCCCCCCCTCGCACCTCAAGGCCCGCCAGACGACCTTCTTCTGCCGTTGCTAGATCAAAACCGAAAAACCCCCATCAGAATTTTCGGTTCGGCCAACAGGCCCGGCCTCGGAGGTGACTAGTAGACTCACCTTCGGAGGAGTGAGAACTGGCAGACTTCTTGCCCCTCCCCGGCCCTGCGGCCCCTTTGGCAGGCAGCCTGTCCCGACATGCCCACCAGTGGCGGCGTATGGGACTCAACCCTTGGATAGTGTCAGTGTTACAAGAGGGGTTCTGTCTGCCCTGGGCACATGATCGCCCCCCTCTGCTATCCTCTCCTCCTCCTTCCCCCGGCAATCCCCCCCTGGCCCAGGCGGAGGCTCCTCGCCTGGAAGTCGAGGACATTCTTCGGAAAGACGCCATCTCCCATATACCCCACCCAAACCCCGGGTTTTACTCCCACCTTTTTGTGGTCCCCAAGTCCTCGGGGGGCTGGAGGCCCATCCTCGACCTTTCTCCACTCAACAAATTCCTCAGAACAACCAAATTCAAGATGGAGACCCCAGCCCAGATCAGAGATTCCATCCACCATCTGGACTGGGCCACTTCTATAGATCTGAAGGACGCGTATTTTCAGATCCTCATTCATCCTTCCCACAGACGATACCTTCGGTTCGTCTGGCGGGGACGGGTATATCAGTTCAAGGCGCTCCCCTTCGGACTCTCCCTGGCTCCCTTCCTTTTCACGAAGGTAGTCAAGGAGATGGCCGCCCTTGCCAGACAGGAGGACATTCGCCTCTTGGTTTACCTCGACGACTGGCTCATCTTGGCTCCCACTCAGGCCCTGTGTCAAGCCCACACATCCAAACTTCTGCGCCTTTGCTCCTCACTAGGGTTCGTCACCAACCCCGAAAAATGCGAGCTCTCGCCCAGTCAGAGATTCTCCTTCCTGGGCATGAGTTTCGACACCACCTCCATGCTAGTCTCCCCAACCCCGGAGAGGTCCACCCGCCTGATGGACCTCATCTCCCACCTCCGCCTCTCTCCCCTCGCGTCGGCAAGGACACTGTCCTCCCTTCTGGGGATGATGGAGTCCCTGTCGCCTCTCATTCCCCTAGGCAGGGTCCCCAAGCGACAGCTTCAAAGGGAGTTCCGACGTCGTTGGTCGCAAACCGCCGACCGCTGGGACCAGACCATTCCCCTCGGGCCTTGGTTCTTTTGGGCCACAGAGGAGTGGCTCAGCCCCTCCACCCTGAGCCCCGGGGTTCCCATCTCCCTCCCATCCCAGGCCCTAGATCTTTACACAGACGCCTCCAACTCGGGCTGGGGGGCCCATTTGGAGAGCAGTCATGCCTTGGGGGTGTGGGACCCATTGACTGCCCGTCTTCACATCAACATCCTGGAACTGGAGGCGGTCCGACTAGCCCTCCTCCACTTCCAGACACTGGTCTCGCACCGATTTGTTCCCCTTCTCACGGACAACACCTCGGTAGCCTGTTACATCAACAAAGGGGGGGGGGGGGGGGGCACGCTCCATCAGTCTCTCCCTCCGGGCAGAGGCCCTCCTCTGCTGGTGTCACACGCAAGGAATCACCCTTCGCGCGAGACACATAGCAGGGACGCACAACATCCTGGCAGACTCTCTCAGCCGCTCCGGGTCCGTCCTCCACACCGAATGGACCCTCAGCAGGCACACGCTAACCTCGGTGTGGGAACATTGGTTCACACCCATGATCGACCTGTTCGCCACCCGATTCAATCATCGTCTGCCAGTGTATGTGTCTCCCGTCCCGGACCCTCAGGCGTACGCGATCGATGCCCTATCCCTTCCCTGGTCCGGCCTCATAGCTTACGCCTTTCCTCCCTTCCCGATCCTTCACAAGGTGATCAGGAAGGCGAGACACGAGGGACCCAGGCTCATTCTCATAGCCCCATGGTGGCCCACTCAGTCCTGGTTTCCGGACCTCAAGTCCCTCACTCACGTTCCCCCTCTCCAGTTGGACGCCCGGTGGGACATGCTCAGGCAACCCCGCTCGGGTCGCCCCCACTCCAATCCCCAGATGCTTCGCCTCCACGCCTGGCTTCTGTGCCAGCCAGAGTGCAAGCATCTAACCCCACCTCCCAAGCGGACAGGTCCCAGTCCGTCCTTAACATTCTCTCCAACGCCGGGGCCTCTCAGGACCTCCGAGACCTAGCAATGGCCTCTCGCAGAGCTGGCACTGAGTCCCTTTACGATTACAGGTGGAGGAAATGGGTCTCATGGTGCAAAGACAACTCTGTCCCACACAATCGCCCCTCAAATATCCAGATAGGAAATTTTCTGTCCCACCTAAAACTATCAGCTAGCTCCATACGGGGCTACAGGTCGGCCATCTGCACGACCATCCGCCAACTGGGCGGACCGTCCTTTGAGAATGACTTCCTTCTCAGAGAGATCTCTAGAGGAGTGGCCCTTCGTGAGGCCCGATCCCCAAGGCGCGTTCCCCTTTGGGATCTTTTCACTGTACTCGATGCCCTCAGGAAACCTCCTTTCGAGCCTATCTCCTCCCTCCCCTTCGACCTTCTTTCTATGAAGACCACCTTTCTCCTCGCTTTGGCCTCGGCCAGAAGGCGGAGCGAGATCCACGCTCTCAGCGGGGACCCCAGAGACATTGCCTTCCACACGGACGGCTCTGTCTCCATTAAGTTCCTTCCCGAATTCCTGGCTAAAAACCAGGAACCCGGTAGCCCCTCCCCCTACCTCGTCATCCGCCCATTGGCGGATATCCTAGGTGGAGAGAGCGGTGGTGACAGGACTCTGTGTCCTTCCAGGTGTCTAAGACACTACTGGGAACGTTCACACCCCAGGCGCGCTTCTCAGAGACGTCTCTTTATTTCCATCAACCCCAAGAATAAGAAAGACATCTCAGCTGGCACTATCTCTAGGTGGCTTTCCAAGACGGTCAAATCGGCCTATGCCCAGACGTCCAAGGTCCTCCCCGTCTTGTCCCCCCGGGCCCATGAGGTCAGAGCACTGGCCGCTTCTGCAGCTTTCCAGCACTCTGTCCCCCTGCGCCATCTCCTGGAAGCAGCCTACTGGCGTTCGGAGAATCCCTTTATAAACTTTTATTTAAGGGACATCCGCATGACCAGGGCTGACGGTTCTGAAGGGATATCCTTTGTGGCGGCTAATGCAGCCATATCGGTTAACCCCAAGAACCACTAGGGCACTCGCCCTCCTCCTTTTATGATAAATTCTGCTATGGTCTGACATGGTACAGTATATGACGCCAAAATGGGGAGTTTGTATTATACTCCCTGTTTGGCTAGTATACTTACCATGTCAGACTCTAATGCCTGCCTACCTTCCCCACTAGCGCCAAGGTCCTTGGGGTTACCTGGCGTGCAGGCCTCGACGAATGAGGTACAGGAAGTTTATACCGGCTTCTTCCTTCGGCGGAAGTAGGATGGGCGTCACGTGACTGTCTTATTACTGCATTAGCCACACAAAATCTTCGGCCTGACAGAGCTGACTAACTGCCGTGAATGCTATGGTCTGACATGGTAAGTATACTAGCCAAACAGGGAGTATAATACAAACTCCCCATTTTGGTCACTGAAAGAAATATTTGTACTCATAACAAATACTTCATTTCTCATGGATAAAATACACATATGCTCTATCAATGTTAGAGGTTTGAAAAATAGATTTAAAAGAAATTCAGTATTTCACTATCTAAAAGGTCAGAAATTTGGTATAGTATGTCTCCAAGAGGCACACACAAGCAGTGATTTAGTGACATGGGAAAAACAATGGAGGGGGAGGGGGGGGGGTGCGGGGGGAAGGGAAGCGGGGGGGGGGGGGGGGGGGGGCAAAATTTTAACAACGAAGGCACACATAGAAGTCAAGGAGAAGTTATTTTGATAGTTAAACATTTCGATGGGGAAGTCAAATTAGAAACTGCTTGTAACAGGATTCTAGTAGTTTCAGTTAATCATAATGAATATAGTTTCAAAATAGGAAATATTTATGCTCCTAATAACTCAAGAGAAAAAAAATGTTCATGAAAAATTTACAAGAAATGTTAAATCAATTTAGTGACAGCAATCTTCTTCTAGTTGGTGATTTTAACTGCGTTCATAACATTGAGCTGAACATTATGTTAGGTTACACCCATGTTGATTCAGGCGTTAGACTATTTAATCATACTGTTTTTTCTCTACAACTCACGCTCATGTGGAGAGTATTTCACAAAAGCGAAAAAGACTTCACATGGTCTCGAGTAAATCCCTTTGTCGCCCGTCGCTTAGATTACTGCTTTTTATCAGAAGGAATGCTTCAATTCAGTGTTTTGTGTGAACACACCAATTTTCGTCATTCGGATCACAAAGCGATTGTATTAGAACTTAACAACAATGATTTCATTCGTGGGCCTAGCTACTGGAAATTCAATAATAGCTACTTAGAGGACCCAGTATTTGTGCAGAAAATGAATGATTTAGTAGGCAGAGAACAATTAATGGAATTTCAGACAACTCACACGTGCATACATGGGAATTATGTAAAATTAAAATAAGAGATTTTTTGTAGTGAATATGGTAAAATACCAGCCAATAAAAGAAAACATAAGGAAAAGAAATTAGAGTTTGAAATTTTGGAAGTTGAAAGACAAATGATTCATAACCTGACGAGTAAAGATAACCAAGAACAATATTTGGTATTAAAACAAAAGTTAGAATTACTACAAGCACACAAAACAAAAGGTGCGCAGGTAAGAGCACGAATTAAGTGGATTGAAGAGGGTGAACGTAACACTACACATTTCTGCAATTTAGAAAAAGCAAGGGGGAAGAAGAAAGTCATCACAAGGTTGTGCCAAGATACAGGGGAAGTAATTACGGATCAACGACAGATTTTAGAAGAACAGGTAACATTCTATAAAAACGTGTATACTCAGCCAGTAGAAGTACACAACGTTAGTGAATCTGTTGATGTGTTCTTAGAAAATGAAAACACTCCTTGTTTAGAGGAAAACGATATTGCTAGTTGTGAAGGTATGATCACAGCTGAGAAAACGACAAACGCTTTAAAAAAAGATGAAAATTGGATCAGCGCCAGGGAGCGATGGAATAACTATTGAGTTTTTCAAATTCTTTTTGAATAACATAAAAATAGTCCTAATGAACTCGTTTGTGGAATCTTTTGGTAAAGGAGAATTAGCAAATACTCAAAAGCAAGGCATAATAACATTGTTACACAAAGGGGAAGAACTTGAACGAAACAAACTGACTAATTTGAGACCAATAACTGACAAACACTGATTATAAGATACTGATCTTAAATAAATGTTAGCGAACCGCCAAGAGAAACGTGGACAAACGAGTCACAAGAGAAAACACGACGCGTTTCGACCTCTTAGGTCTTCTTCAAGCAAGACACAAACAAATAAGGCACTGGCCAAAGTATTGGCAGAAAGGCTTGGAAAAGGTATCCACAAATTAGTTAATAACGACCAAGTAGGCTGTATTACAGGCAGAAACATTGCAACAGTTATACGATCAATAGATGGCGCAATCAATTATGTTGACCAAACAAATAAAACGGGTTACGTGCTGGCAGTTGATTTTTTTTCAAAAGCCTTGACTCAGTGTCAAAAGATTTTCTGTTGCATGCCTTTGAAGTTTTTGGTTTCGGAACTGAATTTAGAAAATGGGTTGCCATACTGACAAAGGATACTGTTAGTTCAATAAATCATGGAGGATGGCTATCTGAACCTTTCAAACTTTCTTATGGAATTAGACAAGGATGCCCCTTTTTTCCACCAGCCATTGTTCTGGCAGTGGAATTATTAGCAACTAAAGTCAGAAATAGCTCCATATCTGGTATTAACGTCCCTACCACTGTTCCAGATAATAGTATTCCTTTAAATATCAAACAAATGTCGGACGATACAACCTTATTTCTCAGAGATACATTTTCAGAAATCTTTAGAACATTTCAAAGTTTTTCTGATTTAAAATTAAACATACAGAAAACGAACGCCTTACCTATGAAGGCAAATAAGAGAACCAGAGCTTCCTTTCAACACAGTAGATAAAATAAAGATATTAGGCATTTATTTCCAACGTGATAGGATGGCTAGGAACATTGAAGATAATTGGAGTGATAGGATGTATCAAATGAATAAATTGATCAGAGGATGGAACAAATGGGATATTGGTATCCAAAGAAAGATTGTTGTAATGAAAACATTTTTACTTAGTTTCTTTATGTTTGCATAACATAGGACTTCCGGACTGTGTGTTAAACAAAATTAACTCGACTCTTTACAAATTCCTTTGGTATAAAAGATTTAACAATAAAAAAGCTTTCGAAAAAGTTAAAAGAAAAATAATGGAAGCAAATTTGGAGGAAGGAGGACTTAATACGATTAATATTAGTAATTTTCAAAACTGTTTGTGTTTACAATGGGCGGGGAAACTCTTTAAAGCCCCCGAACAAGAAAACTGGTCATTAATACCCAGACGGCACTTACAACATATCGCAAAGACAGATGCTTTTTGTATAAATTGCAGAGCCAAAGACCTAAGGGATTGCAGTTTAATCATGAATGAGTTCTGGAAAGAAGTGGTAGCAGCTTATCTAAACCACAAAATATTGATAAAACTTGCTGACCTCGACAAGAGCAATTTTCACAGTCAACACCTTTTTCACAATGATCGTATTCGGCATAAAAATCATCAGGTATTATATTTAAAAAACTGGGCAAAGAATGGCATTGAGCAAATTAAGGATATAATTCATGAAAGGGAAAATAGACTACTGACTTTAGAAGAAATACAGGAAATGGTTGGACAGAATAGATCCCTTGCATTGTTCCAGTACAATGCTTTGATTAACTCCATGCCAGCGCAACGGATCCAGTGGATCCAGTCAGGAGAAAGAGGATCTGGAACGCTCCCCTGTTTTTCCAGTCAGTTAAATGCAAGGCCCAAACAAGTGAGGAAACTAATTATACCACATAAGGAAACTCAAACACCTACTGCGAGTGCCCTTTGGATCAAAAAAATTTAGTATTGACTTAGACAAATCCACATGGTGTCGAGCTACAGACGTCACAAAAGAGGTAAGACTCAGAGTTCTCCACTGGAAAATACTACACAACATATATCCTACTAATACGAGTATCATGCTTAGTAAAATGAAAGTAAAAGATTCAAACAAATGCTCGTGCTCTCCTGACACAACTGATTTCATTGAACACTTTTTCTGCAAGTGTCCGGTCGTTTACGTTACAACTTTTGGAGATTTATTGAGCCAAAAAAAAAAATGACTTAGAAACACATGGTGATATTGAATGATCAAACACAGATGTATTATTTGGCATCAATAAATCCATCGCTTCGACGACAAATTATGAATGTATGAATTTTATCATATTACTGATATCAGTATTTGCAAAAGGACTAACACGGGTATCCCTCTGCAACTCATTTTTGACAAAGAGTATAATTTCCGAAGGGGGTTAAAGGGAAAACGTCCCTAAATAGGTAAGAGTGTGTAAACCTCGTAGGGAATGTAAGCAATTTATGTACACACATAATGTTTTTTGAAGAAGGAAGGGAGAGAGACAGGAGGGAGAAAAAAAACAACAGGTTATTGCATTGTCTGTGCGTTTGGTGTGAGAAGGAGGGAAGGGGGATGAGAAGGGGGGGGGGGGAGGGGGGGGGTGGAGTATCTCTGCGGTTAGAGGTGCAGGGTGGGAGAGGGGGACGGACCGGGATTTGGGAAGGGGAGAGATTCGAGGGG
>CM065731.1:12027361-12034861 GCA_033310375.1 Conus canariensis
GTTCCATCATGTTCATGCGAATTCGTGTTTGTTGCCCTGTTTCTTGCCTTAAACAGACTCACGCACAAACATGCACAGACTGACTGATAGACAGAAACTCTCTCTCTCTCTCTCTCTCTGTCTTTCACATCTCATTCTCTCTCTCTCTTCTTCTCATCTCTCTCTCTCTCTCTCTCTCTCTCTCTCTCTCTCTCTCTCTCTCTCTCTCTTCTCTCTCCCTGTCTCATGTCTGTCTGCTCATCTGTCTCTTCCTTTCTTACGATCCTAACTGTTGCTGTAGGTTTCCTTTGTAGATGGTTTGAATTTTGTCGATTGACACTGTTTAGGTCTATGTCTGTCTGTCTGTCTGTCTGTCTGCCTCCTCTCTCTCTCTCTCTCTCTCTCTCTCTCCTGTGACTACATTTATACATTCAAACACACACACACAATGTGGGTGTGCAGCAACCACACACAAAAAGAGCCGCCATGGAGAGTTCCACAGTTGCTTTCGGCCATCCCACTTGGGTTCTGATGTGCTATCAGCTACTACCATGAAGAGTTCCACAGTGGCTTTTTGCCACCCCCCCCCCCCCTTGGGTTCTGATTAGCTATCAGCTACTCGCAGCCTCCTCACTATTATTCGCCGTCTTCTTATGATGGACAATAGTTGGCATTAACAGCTGATGATCGTATGTAAACTGACAGACGATCTCCCTACCCCTCGCGGTGAAGGCCATTTTAGGGGCTTCCTAACTGGACATCAAAGTGTGAGGAGCTACACAATGACCTTATAAAACGGTCAGGAATTAAAAAAAAATATAAAACGACAACAACAACAACAACAACAACTCGTGTTTGGCTGCAATATATATTGTTTAAACATGAAGTTGGGAGCGCGCGTGCACACAACACACACACACACACACACACACAACACACACACACACACACACACACACACACACGCACACACGCACGCACGCCACACACACACACACACACACACACACACACACACACACACACACACACACATGGTTGCATTAATGTGTGCGTACACTATTGTACATACACAAAAAGAGGTATCATGTAGAGACTTGTCGATGGATCCTCCCACCCCAGTCTCCACTCTGCCCATGCGTTCTGACATGCTATGAGTCAGTGATGGCCTGTTCACACTTTGTTCTCTTCATGTCACGAGCAATGGTCTGTTCAAACAGCCATTGATCGTATGTAGACTGACAGATGATCCCACTACCCCCTATTGTGAAGGCCAGTCTATGGGCCTTCAGATTGGACATAAAGGGTAAGGGAGTTATGCAGTGACCTTATAAAAGGGAAAAACGGGGTGGGTGTTTCCATTATCTTTATGCAAATTCATGTTCGGCTGCCGTGCTTCTTGCCTTAAACAGACACACGCGCGAACATGCACAGAGAGACTGACAGACAGAAACACACGCTCTGACTGCACTTCTTCTGTTCTGTCTGTCTGTCTGTCTGTCTGTCTGTCTCTCTCTCTCTCTTCTCTGCTCTCTCTCTCTCTCTCTCTCTCTCTCTCTCTCTCTCTCACACACACACACATTCCTGTCACAAGGACGCACTTGTGAACACACACACAGACATTGATAGGTACACATACTCTCTCTCTGCATCACACACACACACACACACACACACACACACACACACACACACACACACACACACACACACACAACGCACCACCACACACACACACACACCACACACACAGATTTTGCCTTCCCCCTCCCCCTCATTTTCGTCCCTCAATTCCCTCAACCGACCTCAAGTCTATGCTTCAATATATTTATCTGACTGTCACTGCTCTTTAATGTAAGTTTTTTTTTATATAAAGTATGTGTGTATATGGATTCATGCATATGTTTATATAAATTTTTATACAAGAATATGCTCATAGGTATGCAGGTATGTTTTGGGAATGTATATAAATGTTTGGCTAACTACGGTTAGTTTGAAAATGTAATTTTTTTCTTTCTTTCTGCGTACGCAGGCTGATACTCCTGCGGACACTGCCTGTATAGACAGGTAGTGGAGTTTTGTGTGTATGACCGTTTTTTTAAAAATGAAAATTTAATGATATGTGACTTAAAACTACGTGTATGTGTGAATTTGTTCGCAAGTATGTTATGTGTATATGTGCATGTATAGTTGACTATCATGTAATGGCAAAGTGCTAAGATATAGGTATGTATATATTTTTTATGTTATTAGATAAACCCCCCACAAGGAAACAAACAAAGAATTAAGGTCATGAAGATGGTAAATAGCTAAAAGCTTCTTCCTTGTTTCTCAATTGGATATCTATTCATCAAGACACAATGCAATGTTTTTTTTTCCCATTATTTATCATTTTTTCTACCTGCCTGCCCCTACCCCATTTTTCTGTCTTTGTCTGTGTCCATTTGCTCTCTCTCTCTCTCTCTCTGTCTCTGTCTCTGTCTCTGTCTCTCTCTCTCTCTCTCTCTCTCTCTCTCTCTCTCTCTCTCCCCCAATACCAAAAGGGCACCCTACTTCACAAAACTGAGACATGGTTAAAAAGGAAGCACGAATCCTTTATAAAACTGACACATTAAAATCAATATTCTACATTAGCTTACTTTCATACTGTGGTCTCTTCACCTAGAAAGAGTTAATAAAAATATTGTGGATGAAATGCATGGGTATTACGCTTTGATGAATCATATTGATATGTATTGAATATCCAGTACCCTAAGGGGGATTTTAAAGTAAAATACCTTGTCTTGACTGTCTCTGATTCTCTCTGGCTTTGTCTGTGCTGTCTCTCTCTGACTGCCTGCCTACCTTTGTCTCTGTCTGTCTTCCCTGTCTGCCTATTTCTTTGCAAGTCTCTCTCTCTCTCTCTCTCTCTCCTCTCCACCACACACACACACACACTAACACTCACACACACACACACACACACACACACACACACACACACACACACACACACACACACACACACACACACACACACACACACACACTCTCTCTCTCTCTCTCTTTCTTTCTCTCTCTCCCCTCTCTCTCTGTGTTCCGTTTTCATGTCTTATTCCCTATGTCACAGGGCAAAGTAGAGTGAAGTGGACACAATATAACAGTGCAACAAACAATAACAAATGACGCTCTTTCTTCGTCAGGACTTCATGGTTGGATGAGGTTTGCAGAAGGAGGGGTGCTGGTCAGAGGGGAAGAGGGGTGGAGAGTGGGGGATGTGGTCAGAAAAGAAGTTTACCGGAGAGGTTGTGAATATTGACGTGGAGGAGTTGTTATCAGGTGAATATTGGATGCTGTGTCTCCTGTCAGCCTGGAACACCGAGTGATTAACGACGGGCAGACAGGAAGGGGAAAACCTTTAGGCCAAAAATGAATTCAGTGTTGTGTGTGTGTGTGTGTGTGTGTGTGTGTGTGTGTGTGTGTGTGTGGTGTGTGACATGCTCTCTCTCTCATTCTTTCTCACCCCCCCCTCTCTCTCTCTCTCCTTCCCATCTTTTCGTTCATGTCTGCCCATCTGTCGCTATTCATTTTTGTGTATCCTGATTATTGCTGCAGGTTTCCTTTTAGTGATACTTTGAATTTCATGTATTCTCATTGTCTCTGTCTCTGTCTTTGTCTCTGTCTGTCTGCCTGTCTGTCTGTCTATCCGTCTCTCTTTTTCTTCTTCTTCTTTCCTGACTACATACACACATGCAAACATACGCACACAATGCGCGTGTGCACGCAACCATACACAAAAAGAGCTATCAGGAAGGGTTGCATCATTGGTTTTGCCCCTTGGGTTCTGATACGCTATCAGCCACACACACCTCCCCACTCTTTGCTGTCTTCTTTTGATGGGCAGTAATTGGCATCAACAGCCAATGATTGTATGTAAACTGACAGGGGATCCTCCCTACCCCCCCCCCCCCCCCGCCGTGGAGGCCATTTTATGGGCTTCCTAATTGGACATCAAAGCTTTGGAGGCTGTACATTGACCTAATAAAATGGTGAGGATCTTCTTCACTAATTTTATGGACAAAAAGTCATGTTTGACTGCAACAATTCTTATTTAGATATAGAGTCGCGGGTACGTACCGAAACACACACAGGCTGACAGATATACAGACAGTTAGACAGGCAAACAGACTGATAGACATACACATACGTCTTACAAGTATACCTTATGGAGCACACAAAATTACTCACACACACCACACACACACACACACACACACACACACACACACATGCGCGCGCGCACGCGCATGTGCGCGGGCACACACACACACACACACACGCACACACACACACACACACACACACACACACACACACACACACACACACACAACACATCATACACACACAGAAGCGCGCACGCGCGAATCGAAAAAGGAAAAAAGCTTATGTGCAGAATTGTGATCCTAATTTCTTCTATACGCCCCCCTCCCCCCCGTCCACCTCCCCCGTCCCCCTCTGCTCCTGTCCCCCTCAGGTTTATTTGCTATGAAAAAGTTACCTCCCTCTAGCTCTTTGTTGTCTTCTTCGTATTAGGGCAATGTTTGGCCTTAACAGCCAGTCATCGTATGTAGACCGACAGACGCCTCGTCACCGTGAAGGTCACTTTATCGATGACCTGACGGGATGTAAGAGCACAGTGACCTTATAAAAGGGTGAAGCAGCCCACCAATTTTATACCAGATCATGTTCAGCTCCGGTGCTTCTTGCTTTAGAAACGCAGCCATAAGCTTGAAGACGATACACGCACGCAAACAAACACAAACAGACATGCTGCAGGTAAAAGCTTTTGGAACACATACGAACACACAAACACTGACACAGACACTGATACACCAGTCTCCCACGAGATGGCTTTTCCCTACCTATCTACAAGATCTTGACTTAGAGGTCTGAATTCAAGCTCCCTGAATAAGACGAAATATCGAGGTCATCGATGTATATTCGCTTAGCTCAAGGGAAAGAACCCACGTAAAAACAAAACAAAAAGGGAGTTGTGACTGGCAAAGACCTGAAGCCATATCCATTTTGGTAGGAGAAGGAAAGGATACATGGGCAGGACACCTAATGGCTCGATCACAAATAGGATACCCACTCTGACACACCAGTTTAGTGGATGAAATCCCAATGTTGGGTTTCAGTTCCCCCTCTTTAGCACAGTCAGCAACTCTAGATAGGACTCTAGACAGGGGTCGAAAAAGCTTACATACTCTGGTTGCACACCAAACATTAATGCTACAAGGCCTTGCATAAGGAATCGAATATTTACAAACTGGCGCAATTATATTGTTTTGAAAATTGTTATTGTGTTGGAAAGGTGATTCTCCTCATTTTCTTTACTATGGCCATCAAGGTACAGGCCAGGTGGTTCCCAGCAGACAGATTAAAATCAAAGGATCGGGACGATTTGGACGCTTCAGGCTGGCGCAAAGATAGGATCACGGGTCAAAAAAAAAAAAAAAAAAAAAAAAAAAAAAAAGGGGGGGGGGGGGGGGGATGTCATGTATTTGAAATTTGTGAGTTCGTCGGTGAAATTCCCTAAAACAAGGGAAGTAATTAGTGTGGAGTGGTTCTTTTGATCAGTTATCAGTTTAACATTAAACACCAGCTCAAATCTATGGCCGGCCTCAAAACGCTTACGTGGATTATATGGTGTTTTCGTGCAAAATCCTCATTGTGGCGTGTGGCCATTCGCTTCTCAAGGAATCCAGTCCACAGTCTGCTAGTCCCAACACGCGGTGCTATCAACTGCACTATGATGATTCGTGCCGTGTTTAGTTTCAGTGAAAGCTCATGAAATTGAATCCCAATGTCTTTCTTCCTGTCCTCACCCCCTCCCTCCTTCCTTTGACCTCCCCCTATCCTTCCCTTCCCGCACTCTCTCTCTCCTCCCTCCCTCCCTCCCTCCCTCGCTCCCACATCCTCTCTCTCTCTCTCATCCTTAGTTAGACCCCCCCCCCTGCCCCGGGCTGAGTGGAAAAAAGAAGCATTGCATCTGATCAACGTGGTTAATAAGATTTCGTTCTCTCTCTCTCTCTCTCTCTCTCTCTCTCTCTCTCTCTCTTAAGAAAGATCGGGTATGCAGCTGTATCAAGCAGCAACCCCCCCCCAAAAAAAAAAAACAAAAACAAACAAAAAACAAACAAAAAAAAACAAAAAACAAAAAAAAACAAAAACAAACAAACAAAAAAAACAACAACAAACAAACAAACAAACAAAAAAAAACACTGCCTCTCCGTTTTCCGTTGGTCATGCATAATTACGAAGCACATACAGCAGAAGTTATGATGCCATTGCATTTAGATTAAGCTTTTTTTTTAATGTCATTCGTTTCCTGAGCACCAGTTCTGACGTCATATCATGTCTGGAATCGGTGATCAGGTGTCAGTTGTGTCCTCACGTTTTTCTCCTCATGCACTAAGGAATCATACTTTTTTCTTTGCTTTCAAGTTTTCAAGTTTTAGGTTCTAAAACCAGGCAAAATTACAAAGCCGTCTCTCTCTCTCTCTCTCTCTCTCTCTCTCTCTCTCTCTCTCTCTCTCTCTCTCTCTCTCTCTCTCTCTCACACGTGGGGGTGTTGACTTAGCTTACAAGAGGAGATACAATCAAAACTGCCATCACCATGACGGCAGGGCCACAGACTTTGAGACTTTTTCAGCCGAGCAATAAGGATGAGGATGATGGAGTTCCATTTTGTTCTGAGTGTACATGAAAGGGATATACTCTTCGCTTTACTTTCAAAATGTACCTAAGGTTTGAACAGGCCTGAGAGATACAGACGCCTGCAGTGTTGGTCAGGAAATCTAAACAACATTGTGAGAGGCGCATCCGCGAAGCAGATGGATCTCGGCCATGGGGTTCTAATCTTCCCACTTGAGCCCATAGCAAACTCAGCCATGGTAGGAGGCTGTAATGGCATTCTTGGAGAATTGTTTGATGTGTTGCTTTTAGAAAGAAAATGCCTTTAATACACCTCATTATTACTATAAAAAATAATGAAAAGCCGTATAAATCTTATTCATACAACAAAGTTTAACATACGACTGCCCAATGAGAGAGAGAGAGAGAGAGAGAGAGAGAGAGAGAGAGAGACAGACAGACAGACAGACAGACAGAGAGACAGAGAAAGAGCTAGATACAGAGACAGAGGGGGACAGAAAGAGAAAGAGACAGCAAGAAAGGCTCTGCCTTTTCTCCCTGAAAACGTGTAGGCAAAGAAAAGAAAGAAAGAATAACCTCTAAAACATGATAGAAAGATGTTGACATCACTGACACCTTAAGACACGGATTCTGAAAATAAGATGACGTCATAAACGGCTCTCGGCAAAACTGATGACACCATAAAACCAATTCTCAAGATGCTATGACTTCATTAATTCTGCCTTTATATGCATCATGAATATGCATGGCCAATGGATATTTGAGATGAAAAGATGTTGAGAGAGAGAGAGAGAGAGAGAGAGAGAGAGAGAGAGATTGATT
>CM065731.1:12049861-12052361 GCA_033310375.1 Conus canariensis
TAGTAGACACTGTGGTGAAGGTGAATACCCTCCCACTGCAGTGTGCTGTCAGTGAGGTAGTAGACACTGTGGTGAAGGTGAATACCCTCCCACTGCAGTGTGCCTGTCAGTGAGGTAGTAGACACTGTGGTGAAGGTGAATACCCTCCCACTGCAGTGTGCCTGTCAGTGAGGTAGTAGACACTGTGGTGAAGGTGAATACCCTCCCACTGCAGTGTGCCTGTCAGTGAGGTAGTAGACACTGTGGTGAAGGTGAATACCCTCCCACTGCAGTGTGCGTGTCAGTGAGGTAATAGACACTGTGGTGAAGGTGAGTACCCTCCCACTGCAGTGTGCGTGTCAGTGAGGTAATAGACACTGTGGTGAAGGTGAATACCCTCCCACTGCAGTGTGCGTGTCAGTGAGGTAATAGACACTGTGGTGAAGGTGGGATCAGCAACACAGCAGCAGGACAGTTAGTTGCAAATTGAGGCGACTGCAGGCAGAAATCTGAACAATTCTTTAAAAGTTCATGTAATAAATCCGCAAAGCGTGAACAAACTAATCACAAGAGAAAACACGGCGCGTTTTGACCTCTTAAGTCTTCTTCAGGCAAGATAAACAACCCTCAGGACAACGAAAACGATGAACGAGCAATGACGTATCTGGTCAAATTCGGCGCAAGCTGGGCGTTTAACGATTGCTCATTATTTATTTTCGTTGTCCTGAATGTTGTTTGTCTTGCCTGAAGAGGTCGAAACGCGTCGTGTTTTGTCTTGTGATTCGTTTGTTCATATTTGGCAGATCTACTACATAAAGGCTCTAAGATTAGCTGGAGGACAGGTCTACCCCTCACAAAGAAACAAAGCTCATCATTCAGGACAAGCGACGCAGCAGGTGGCTGCAGCAGCACCCACATTATAACCACAACGACCTGTGCCACCTGCTGACATGGCCCCTGGCAGGTGGCAATCTTCAGGCCCTGGAGGAGAGGAGTGGAGGGGGAGTGACGGTGGGGGAGCAAGCCACAACCGCTTCAACCCAGCATTTATCCATCACGTTCCACACTGCCCAGTCAGACCAGTACAGTGCCCCTGGGGAGTTGGCAGCATAACAACAGGGCACCTGCTGCAGGCATGGTCATTACCCAGGACCCTCAGCGGTCAGGTCTGGACAGTGGAGACACCAGTGGTGAGGAAGATCTTAGACAATGAACCTGCGACACACTGTAATCATCATGGAGAAACGGGCATGTCCATTTGACAGTGTTCAAGATGAAGATGTGACATGTAATATATGAAGCAAGTTGGTGAAAGAACCAAAAGTTTAATGATTGTTTTGATGAAAACTGTAAACGGAATGAAAGAAAAACAGCAGGATGTTTATAATGAAATCTCACAGATATGGCCCCAAATTAACAGGAAAAAAAAAAGAAGACAGAGTGGTACGTAAAGGAACAAAAGGAATATGTAATGCCTGTCAGAGTAACAAGGAATTGCAAGTAGGACGTTGACAGACAACCAGCCACTATGCTTCAGTGCTTAACGTCAAGGTAATGACTAGGGTCATGGACCTGCAGGCTGCAGTTCGTTTTTGTTCTGAGGGCTGTTTTGTGAGTGACGTGGGTGGATTCAATTATGGCCGTGTCGGTACTTTTGCAACCCGTCCACTTAACACTAAGTGCCGCCAACCGTAGGAAATGTTACCCTGGTTTTAGGAGCTACAAACAGCGTACTTCATTTGGACAAAGGATGCGGTCTCTTATTCTGCGCTTCTCGGAAAACTTAACCAGTCAGCTCTGGGCTCATACAGGCATCAGAGTGTATACTAACATCCAGTGATACTGCGGAGTGGGCATTATTTCATCTGACTTTGGAGGATCATCATTCTACTAACTAATGTATCTCCTAATGCCAGCGTTCTATTCATCAATGCACACTCCAAACCTTTCATCTCTCTCTCTCTCGTTGTGTGTGTGTGTGTGTGGTGTGTGTGTGTGTGTGTGTGTGTGTGTGTGTGTGTTGTGCCTACACAGGTGCGTGCGTGCGGCCTACCCAGGTAGGCAGCCCGTTGTGTAAACGACCATGGATTGAAAAGCGCTTAGACCTTGGTCTCTAGTCGAGAATAGGCGCTATATAAGTATTCATTATATAATCATTATAAAAGACTGAAATAGACTTCTCAGGTAATGTTTAGAATCAATTATATCCATGTTCTGCATGGTCTGGAGATCAAAGAAAATGAAGTGTGTGTGTGTGTGTGTGTGTGTGTGTGTGTGTGTGTGTGTGTGTGTGTGTGTGTGTAAAGTGAAGTGTAAGGGCATGTTATTCCACTCCTTCATTCTTTGCTCTGGGTGCAGGTCTGTTCCAGAATTGAATACAAGTTTCCCGGCTTTGTCAATCTTTCCTGTCTGACTGTTTCCCGGCATACCTGTCTGATGTTGACATCTCCACTTCCAGCAGACAGCTTCCTTCCTCTGTGGACACCACACGTCTGTCTGAGCTGCAGACTGAAGGGGTCTG
>CM065731.1:12057361-12062361 GCA_033310375.1 Conus canariensis
CTCTCCTCTCTCTCTCTCTCTCTCTTTGAGTTAATCTCTGAAATGAAAAGAATCAGTCACAGACAGGATCCAGCCCATCTCTTCATGTTGGTCAAGACGTCCTTGGACAACACATCTCTCTTCAGCTTCCCTCCCCTTCTCCAGCCCCCTTCCTCTCCTTCACCATCCTTCTCCACCCCACCTTTCCTTCCCCGATAACCCCCATCTCCTCTTCTCTCTCCCCACCCCACTGCCCAGGGTTTTTTTTTTTTTACAAAGCCCCAACCCTTGCAACTGCTGTCCTAGCCAGGTTGCGCATACATCTCCACTGCAGTTCACCTCCCCCTACAATTTCCACCCCCGCTCCCCTTTCCGCTCCCATTCCCATCCCTATTTCCTTCATTAGTTCTGCCTATGCATGGTCAACATTGAGAAGATGACGAGCTCTCTTTCTCTCTCTCTCTCTCTCTCTCTCTCTCTCTCTCTCTCTCTCTCTCTCTCTCTCTCTCTCTCTCATTCTGTGTCTATTTATCTACCTATCGATCTGTCTCTGACTGTCTTTCTTTCTGCCTGTTTGTCTGTCTTTCAATTTGTCTGTCTACCTGCCTCTGTCTCTGTCTGTCTGTCTGCCCGTCTGTCTGCCTCTCTCTCTCTCTCTCTCTTTCTCTCTCTCTCATTCTCTCTCTCTCTCTCTCTCTCTCTCTCTCTCTCTCTCTCACCTGGTTATTGCCAGATTCTAGTGTTGTTATTTTTTTTCTTTGCTCGTCGTTTGTGACTTTCCTGAGCAGCACTCCATCACGAAACAGATGCCACACCTTGCCCCTCTCCCTCTCTGAACCCTCCACTCCCCCTCCAGCCATCTCCCCGTCTGCTTGAAGCTCTTTGATCGCTTGTTACCCTGCGCCCAGGTGTATCCTGGAGACATGATACTGGTGTCCTTCTTCCACGTTCATATGTGTGCTTGTGTATCTGTCTGTGTGTCTGTTGCCTGTCTGTCTGTCGGACTGTCTGTCGGTCGGTCTGTCTGTCTGTCTGTCTGATAACAGGGCTGACATTTTCATCGTACTTGTATCTTTGTTCGTACGTTCAACGGGGGCCTCGTCGTCGTCCTTGTCAAAGCTGTGTTCTTTCCGTCAAAGAGTTTTGGGTTCCATCCTTTCTTCTGCTATGTTGACTTAAGGTTGAAGATTCCTGGCGAAACGTATTGAATTCCACCCGATTTGGTTTTCTGCATGGGGGGGGGGGGGGGGGGGGGGGGGGGGGGGGAGGAGGGGGGGGGGAATGGTTGATCACGATTAGAGTGATACTTCCTTCTTTCTCTTGAACACGACCTTTATCTTGCTTCTATTGAATTTCATTTGAACCGGAAAGAAGCCCAACAAGACACGAGATTATTTGAAAACATTGTGTTGGATTCCTTCTCCGTCTCCTTCATTTATAGTAACGACAAACAGATTGCAACGTTATTGAAAAAGGTGAGAAATAGGAAAGAACACACACACACACACACACACACACACACACACACACACACACACGCACACACACACACACACACACAAAAACACACACAAAACACACACACACACACACAAAACACACACACACACACACACAAAACACACACAACACACACACAACACACACACACACACACACACACACACACACACACACACACACACACAAGATGAAGACAAGTGAATAGTCGGCCAGGGCATGGTCATTGTCAGGCTAGATGCAATGTCAAGAGTACTGTTTTGTGCATTTTCATGTCTGCTAATTGTAGCGTCTGACATAATTATTGAAAATCTACCTGTTTGTTTTGCATCGTATATTGATTTAGCGTTACTTTACAACTTGTTCATTCGTATTTTACCTTCTTGTATTCATTAATTCTAATGCAGATATGTCAAACTACCTGATTCGTCGATTTTTCTGTTACCTATCTTGTGGTTGGTACAGAGATCCTTCGTGATTCACCTGCTGCCAAACTAGTTCTTGGCTGCTTCAGCACAAAGCCTACAAGAAATGCTCATTTACCTCCCTTTACCTAAGGTCTCGGGTGACTGGTGGTAATGCCTGATCCTGTGCGACATACACGCGTGGAGGCAGAGGAAACAGAAAATGGCCAATGGTTGATGGGAAAATGATGGTCAAGGTTGAGCTTGGATGATGTGATCTGTGTGGGGTATTGGGGTATAGTCACATGGCGTTGCGCTGTCTGTCTGTCTGTCTGTGTCTCTGTCTATCTGTCTGTCTGGGAAAGAAAAAGTAAGCTGGTGTTTTAAACATCTCTCTCTCCCTCGTGCTTTTGACTTCAATTGAAGGATTGAAGCATGTCAGTACTGGCCCAGTAGAGATCGCCTATGAGGATTGAAAGCCATTAACTGTCAAAACTGAACGAATGGAATCGCTTGATTTTATTCCAAACCGGATGATTTCCTTAATCTAGATCACCGATCTAAAACAGATCATAGAGTTCAGAGGCCGTTAGATTAAAAAAAAACCCACTGATCAGCTAACAATTCACATCTGGCGCTATAAAAGGGTTCATGAATCAATCGCACAGCAGTATGTCTGGGCAATCATCATTCATATATCACAGCAGCCGAAAGTGTTTACTTCTCATGGTTCATGACTCAGTATGCCCAATAGAATTTTTTTTTGTCCTTATAGGGTTAGGGTATATAATTTGTGAGAAGATGTTGTTATCAGTTCATGAAAATTGTGTTGTGGCCACAAATGAATGGTGTCAAGAGTGGAAAGGAACGAGAGAAGACCAGTGCTGGGATGGCGACACCATTCAGAAGTAGAGGTACACATTCTGCAGTGCTGGCGTGGGATGGCTACACCATTCAGTAGTACAGGTACACATTCTGCAGTGCTGGCGTGGGATGGCGACACCATCCAGTAGTAGAGGTACACATTCTGCAGTGCTGGCGTGGGATGGCGACACCATCCAGTAGTAGAGGTACACATTCTGCAGTGCTGGCGTGGGATGGCGACACCATTCAGAAGTAGAGGTACACATTCTGCAGTGCTGGCGAAGTTGTGGCGGGGGAAGTGTTGAGAAACTGGACAGTTTGGTAAAGAGAGAGACAGGCGGCCACATGCCACTCTCTTTTCTTACTCCTCCCCCTCCTTCCTCCCTCCTAACACACACACACACACACACACACACACACACACACACACACACACACACACACACACTCACACACATACACTCACACACACACACTAACACACACACTAACACACACACTCACACACACTCACACACACACACACACAAAACACACACACACACACACACACACACACACACACACACACACACACACACACACACACCTGTCTGTCTGTCAATCTGCCTGTCTGCCCCCCCCCCCCCCTTCTCTCTCTCTCTTTCCGTCGTTATCGTCATCTGCCAGTGCTAGTCAGTGAGATTTAAAGAATGAGCTGCAGACAGGGTCACGCCTAGCAAAACGTTCTTCATTTCCTGATTTACAAATTACTCTTAAGCCTCTCTTCTCTCTTTTCCCCCTTGCCCCCCCCCCACCCCCAACATCCCTCCCACTCACCGTCTCCCTACCCCTCCCTATCCTCTTCTAACCTCACTCCACCCCCCAACGTCGCCCTTTCTTTCCAGAAACAATAAGATCCTGCCCTACCCTACCCTACCCCCTCTCTCCTCCACTCTCCCAAACTCACCGCTCGCCACGCTTTGGAACCTCGCTCCTCTCCTGATCTTTACTCTCATACTTCTGCTGCCCCTCTTCCACCTCTGCCTCTCCTCTCCCCCCCCCCATTCTATTCCCACCCACCTGCCCCTCTCAATCTCCCCCATTATCCCATCCTCTCTGCTCGTTTCTTCCACACGTAAAGACCAGGCATGATTGTGCTGAAGACAGGATTACAGAAGATGGGAAACCAAAAGGGCTTGACCAGTTAGCAGCATTGGACTGAAGTAGCTAGCGCTGAGTGTTAGACGTACGAAATACCTCAAACGTATGTAGAAACTCCGGGTAAAGGTGGAATCAGAAACAAAACGTGTAAAGTGATGTTGGCTGAAATTATATCAGTTGTTTTATTTGTTCTCAGATGGGAAAAAAGTGAGGAACGCAGTTGAATAATGAAAAAAAAATCCCTAAGTAATGATAGAACCAAAAACAAAATATAGAGTGCAATTTCGCCTGAAATTGCTTCATTTGTGCTGTTATCATTATTATTATTATGAACACTTATGTAGCGCCTATTCTCGGCTAGAGACCAGGCTCTAAGTGCTTTACAATCCACATTCGTTTACACAACGGGCTGCCTTCCTGGGTAGTGCCGACTGAAGAGCTGCCAGCTGGCGCTTCATTCAGTCGTTTCCCGTGTCATCCAGTCAATATTGTTCAATATCGTTCACTCAGTTTCCTTACTTTCTTCATTCTTTCCGTTTCTCACGCAGGGTGCATGCTGCGTGTAACTCGTCATCCATACCAACAACCAGACTGGCCTTCTCTTCCGACGATGTGTTTAACGTGGTTCTCAAATCAGAATATTATCCGGATCTAAGGGAAAAAGAAATCAGTGTCACTGTTTACCAGTCAGGTAGCCAATCAACTCCAAGAATTAGAGGCCTAAAGTTTGTTTGTTTGTTTGTTTATTTGTTTGCTTTTTCTTTTCTTTTTTTTTTGCAAGGTAATAAATTTTGATTATAATGTATCACCTAGGGACAAAAGTCTCTTGGCAAAGAGGCAGGAAGAGGTCCGAAAAACGACATTGGACCACTAATGAAATAGGCAGACAGTCAAAACTGGTCAAGACAGACTGCTGCTTCGTTGACCTTCGTCAGGCATCCATTGCATTGGACATGGCCATACTGATGTTTATGGAAAAAAAGCGGGGAAAGACTGGTCCATGCTCCCAAGTGATACCAGACATGCGCACGTCACGATTTGTACAAGAACCCGGTCTGGTCACACTGATGAAACATTGTTTCAACATAGAATTCTCTATTGTAACTCCTT
>CM065731.1:12064861-12072361 GCA_033310375.1 Conus canariensis
CGATAAATCCCGATGCTCAGCGACGTGCGTGTGAAGACAGGAAGACGAAGACGGAAATGGCAAATGCTTGATGGGAAAATAATGTTGAGGGTCATACATGGATGATGTGTCCGTGGCGATTGTTGAGATATCGTCACGTTCAGTGTCCGGCTGCTGCAATCTCTCCCTCTGGGCTGGGCGGAAAAAAAAGCATTTGTATTGCTTATCTGATTACCCTAGTAAAATGAAATTTAGTTCGTTCGTTCTCTCTCTCTCTCTCTCTCTCTCTCTCTCTCTCTCTCTCTCTCTCTCTTCTGTCTAAACTTAGGTCCTGCTGAAATTAGACGAATCTACGTGAAACATGACAAGAACTACTAGGTCCAGAAGCCTGGGAGGACGCCAAAACAACCAGACTCCCAAAGAAAAACCCAGTACCAACAATAACCACGAAGAAAAGCTATGTCTGCGAAAAGAAGTTTTGGAGCGGGCTGCACGACAAGCTAACGGCTCCCAGACTGTCAGCGACGGAGAAAGTCAAACTGAAGATCCACCCTGTGACACAGTAAGTGAGATCAGACAGTTAAAAGACATGATTCAGAACTTATGCGATAAAGTTGCTTCACTTGAAAAAACCGTAAATGAACAAAAGCATGTCATCGCTAATTTCGGAAAAAGTCCAGTAAGTAGGCCTACAGACCTGAACGGGGGACAAAAAGCCAGCTCCACGAACTATCGTAGGCCTACTTACGCTGATGCAACAAGGTCAGTTCCACCACACCCAGTCCAAAATCGCCAACAACAACAGATTCGGGGCTGGTGGAACTGAAACACAGCAAAAAAGAAGCAAACGAAACAAAAGAAAATAAAAGAACACCTGTTAAGAACGCAACTAGTAATGACGTCAAAGTAGTACAACGTCAAAACAAAGAAAAGAAAGCGGAAGGAACACAGGACGTTCCTCTGGTCGTGCTTCTGCACGACTCAGTGTTGAACGGAATAGATGGAGAGAGACTGGGTTTGTCTTATGGTTTTGAAACGATATCAAAGAAAACTCATAATGTCAAAGACCTGGAACCGACAATTAATGCAACTCTAACCACCCTGCAAAGACCAGTGGATGCTATTGTTGTTCACTGTGGAATCAATTACATCAAAAATAAAGATCCAGCCGTCTGCAGTGCAGACTTTGCCAAAACTGTAAAAGGTATTGCCACCCGAAACCCAGAAGCGGAAATCATCATTAGCAAAATCGCCCCGGTCAGGAATTCAGAGCTGGAAATGAAACGAGACCTGTTTAACGCTCTGACGACTTCTGAGCTCTTCGGTGTTTCCAGAGTGTCTTTCGTCAACCATGGCAATCTCCATCCCAACGCCAGGACGCTGAGAGACGACATCCATCCGACCCGAAGAGGAGCCAGTACGCTCGCCGGCAACCTGGGAAGGCACCTCCGACGGCTGCTCTGGAAGACACCGAGGAAAACAGCGAGACGCATCGTGCTACATCTACCCCGGGTTTTTTCATCCTACCCAAGGCATAGTGATCTACCTTTTCCGCAAGACAGAGGCACATGGTGGAACTATTACGATGTCCTTAGAAACTGGCGCTAGGTCAAGATCTGGCTGGATAGAACATTGTTCAAGGAAGTAGATTTGTTCTAATTTCAGCTCAGGTACAATCTTGTCTGACTGATTTCATTTTGAACTGTTGGAAATCATCGTTATCTTGAAGATTCTCTCTCTCTCTCTCTCTCTCTCTCTCTCTCTCTCTCTCTCTCCCCTCTCTCTCTCATGTTATAAGGCTTCAGGGCCTACTTTAATCAACAGACATTCAAACGTATTCATATTCCTTTCATCCTTCCCATCTTTGTGTTCAATTTGGAACATTACTTGCTTTCTTAATTTGTTATACAAAGTTGAATTGTTGATATTTCATCAGGGACATGCCTGATAAATCAATGAGAATTTTACAATGGAATGCCAGATCGGTACTAACAAATGAAGCGTGGTTAATTCAACATCTAGCAGATCATAGCTATCATATATTAGTTTTGCAATCTCTAAATGTATGCAAATTCAAATTACCAAAGGTACCTCACTTTTACTACCCACCAGTACATAATAGAGTTTCTGATTCAAAAGAAAAAATCAACACGGCTATTTATATCAGAGAAGGTACAGAATATATTCACTGTCCATCACCGGCACCATCTGATCTACCACACTTATATTCATGCGCGGCCAGTGTGAAACTTAACAACATTGTTCTCAATGTTGTTTCTGTATATCTGCCGAAAGGGCCAACTGACCAAAACACTGAGTGGCTACACGCAATACAAAGCACGAATGAAAAATGGCTGATTGCCGGTGATTTCAATGCACACTCTCCTTTTTGGGAAAAGGGTTGTTCTACTGTAACCAGCAACCGTTTTGTTGAAAATGTTGTCGATTCCGATTTGTATTTGCTCAATAATGGAAGTGTAACCAGAATTCCAGATATTTCTACCCATAAAGCAAGTGCTATAGACTTGTCTTTGATTTCTCCCCAGTTAGCTTTTGATTGCACTTGGCAAACTTACGAGGACACTCTCGGAAGTGATCATTTGCCGATCATAATAACAGTCAATGAAATGTGTAATATTCAGGAATTACCAGAGGACAAAATTCCCAAATACAATTATAAATTTGCCGACTGGGACAAGTTTAAAACTCTCCTTACCAGCATAGATGTAGACAGTGTTTGTAGAATAGAAGAGAGTGTGGATAATATGTATTCAAATTTCAACAAACTGATACTTTTCGCTGCAAATGGTTCCATACCTAAATCTAATCATATACAAAAAACACGTCATGCTGGGAATGTCTGGTGGACCAAAGATTGTGAAGAAGCTGTAGCTTTAAAGAAGCTTAAATACAAGGAATATATTAAAAACAAAAGTGAGGAAAACCATCAAGAAATGAAGAAAGCAAAGGCACACTCTAACAGAGTTATTGCAAAAGCAAAGCGACTTTACTGGTCATCATTTTGTGCAAGAGAAGTTTCCCAGCATAAAGATCTTCAAAAGGTATGGAAAAAGTTTCAAGTTATGAAAAAAGGGATAAATATTCCAAGATATCCTATTAATATGGAGACTAAAAAATTCCCGACTCCATATGAAAAAGCCGAAGCTTTTGCTAATATGTTTTCTAAGACCATGCGCCTGGAAAGCCTTCCGCACGAATGCAGACAACATCGGGAAAAGCAACAAAAAACAGAACTTTATGATGAACCAGTTCCAAATAATGACCATTTCATAAATGCAACCATAACCACACAAGAATTAAAGGATGCCGTCTCTTTTAAATGCAATAAAACCTCGTCAGTAGGGCTGGACGGTATTTCAAACCAAATGTTAAAACACATGCCAGAAAACTTTTTTTTTCTTTTTATTAAAAATATTTCAAAAGATTTGGAAAGATGGTCTTATGCCAGTTATTTGGAAACAGTCAATAGTAATCCCAATTATAAAGCAAGGAAAGCCTGTCAGAAACATCGACAGTTATCGACCTGTCGCTCTGACTTCTCATGCTGCAAAACTTATGGAAAAAATTGTACTTAATAGACTTATCTATTTTTGTAACAAAAATCATATAATACCTACTAATCAAGCAGGCTTTATAAAGGGAAGATCTACCACCGATCATATCGTAAAGTTAACAACTCAAATCAAATATTAGTTTGCCAGACGGAAGAGTGTTCTGGCTACATTCTTTGATATTAGAAAAGCCTTTGATAGTGTATGGCATGCTAGATTGTTATATAAATTAAAGGCGATTGGGATTTCAGGTAATTTTTACAGTTATATTAAAGAATTTCTAACACAAAGAAGTTTACAGGTCAGAGTACAAAACACATATTCCAGTTTTAAACCATTGGATATGGGTATTCCTCAAGGTGTGTGTGTGTGTGTGTGTGTGTGTGTGTGTGTGTGTGTGTGTGTGTGTGTGTGAGAGGAGGGGGACGTGGAGTAGGGATGGTTTGCTTGGTAGAGGAGGAAGAATACAGGAACTGTGCCATTGATGAAGATAGTGTTAGGTGTTTAGACAGGATCTCTCTCTCTCTCTCACACACACACACACACACACACACACACACACACACACACACACACACACACACACACACAACACTATCTTCATGAACGGCACAGTTCCTGTATTCTTCCTCCTCTACCAAGCAAGCACTGAATACTCCATGTCCCCCTCCTCACTCTCACCCCTTGCCTCTTCCCTGCCCTCTCCCCTACACCCGTTACCTCCACCCCTTTCGCTTTATCTGCCTATTATCCTGAATTGACTTGTTTACCGGTAAAACTCTTTGATGTGTCCGGAAACAAGGGACTGAACTCTATGTGATCTCTTTATCAGCACCAAATCAGTTCTTGGCCGCTGTAGCTCAGACCATTGACGACATTCTGATTTATCTCCCTTTACTCAAGGTCAAGGTTACTAGCGATAAATCCCGATGCTCAGCGACGTGCGTGTGAAGACAGGAAGACGAAGACGGAAATGGCAAATGCTTGATGGGAAAATAATGTTGAGGGTCATACATGGATGATGTGTCCGTGGCGATTGTTGAGATATCGTCACGTTCAGTGTCCGGCTGCTGCAATCTCTCCCTCTGGGCTGGGCGGAAAAAAAAGCATTTGTATTGCTTATCTGATTACCCTAGTAAAATGAAATTTAGTTCGTTCGTTCTCTCTCTCTCTCTCTCTCTCTCTCTCTCTCTCTCTCTCACTCTCTCTCTGTTTATGCTAGTGTGTGTGTGTGTGTGTGTGTGTGTGTGTGTGTGTGTGTGTGTGTGTGTGTGTGTGATCCTGTCTAAACTCGTAACACTATCTGTATGAACAGCATAGATCTCGTGCTCGCGCATGTTTTCCTCTACCAAGCAAACCCTCCCTACTCCATTTCCCATCTGTAGTCCCCCTCCTCCCTCTCACCCATCGCCTCTTTACTCCTCCCCCTCTCCTACATCCTTTATCCTACCCCTTTCATTTCATCTGGTTATTATCTCCAGTTCAATTGTTTACAAGACAAAAAGTCTTTAAAAGTCCGGAAACAAGGGACTGAACTCCTCTGTAATCTCTTATCTCTTCATTACTACCAGATCGGTCCTCAGCGCACCCGTAAGACCCTTCACGACATTCTGACTTATCTCCCTTTGCTCAAGGTCACGGCTAACTGGCGGTAAAACCCGATACTCTGCGACGTGCGCAGGCAGAAAGGAAGAGGAAAGCGGAAATAACAAATGCGTGATAGGAAAATGATGCTGAAGGTTCTGCGGGGATGATGTGTTTGGGCTTTTTCTTTTGAGGCAGACTAAGGAACAGATCCACTCAACAGAACTGTATTGATGGCTTTGCCATCATTTTCAAGTGGTGAACCGTGCATAGAATTCCAAGCGCACAGAAGGGATTCGGTTAGGACTGGAAATGAATGGAAAGGGAATCGATACCAAAAAATCAGTCTTAATGCTCAGACTGGTACAACCTTCTATAATGTAAGACCTAATTTCCTAAGTTCTCAAGTGTCAACGGTTAGAGATAGAGAGAGAGAGAGAGAGAGAGAGAGAGAGAGAGAGAGAGAGAGAGATAGAGAGAGAGTGTGTGTGTGTGTGTATGAGTGTGTGTGCGTGTGCGTGCGCGCGCGCGCGCGCGCGTGTGTATGTGTGTGTGTGTGTGTAAGTGTGATTGTGTGTATGTGCGTGCGTGCGTGCGTGCGTGAAAACGTCCGTGCGTGAGTGTGTGCGTGAGTGCGAATGCGTATTTGTCAGTTGTGTGTGTGTGTGTGTGTGTGTGTGTGTGTGTGTGTGTGCGTGCGCGCGCGCGTCTGTGTGTGTGTGTGTGTGTGTGTGTGTGTGTGTGTGTGTGCACGTGCACCTGCACGCGTGCGTGCGAGACTGCGAATGTGTTGGCAGGTGTATGTGTGTGTGTGTGTGTGTGTGCGTGCGTGCTTTGTGTGTGTGTGTGTGTGTGTGTGTGTGTGTGTGTGTGTGTGTGTGTGTGTGTGTGTGTGTGTGTGTGTGTGTGTGTGTGTGTGCACGCGCGCCCGCACGCGTGCGTGCGTGACTGCGAATGTGTTGGCAGGTGTATGGTGTGTGTGTGTGTGTGTGTGTGTGTGTGTGTGTGTGTGTGTGTGTGTGTGCGTGCGTGCGGATGTGTGTGTGTGTGTGTGTGTGTGTGTGTGTGTGTGTGTGTGTGTGTGTGTGTGCGTGGGTGCGTGCGTGAGAACGTGCGTGTGTGAGTGTGTGCGTGCGTGTGTGTGTGTGTGTGTGCGTGTGTGTGTGCGTGTGTGTGGTGTGTGTGTGTGTGTGTGTGTGTGTGTGTGTGTTTGCGCGTGCGTGCGTGCGTGCGTGCGTGGATGCATGCGTAAGAACGTGCGTGCGTGAGTGTGTGTTGTGTGTGTGTGTGTGTGTGTGTGTGTGTGTGTGTGTGTGTGTGTGTTGTGTGCATGAGAGAG
Organism: Conus canariensis; assembly: GCA_033310375.1. Taxonomy (NCBI): domain Eukaryota; kingdom Metazoa; phylum Mollusca; class Gastropoda; order Neogastropoda; family Conidae; genus Conus; species Conus canariensis. The sequence continues at coordinate 12,071,336 of CM065731.1, forward strand.
AGAGAGAGAGAGAGAGAGAGAGAGAGAGAGAGAGAGATAGATAGAGATCCTAAACTCCTAACACTATCTTCATGAACGGCACAGATCTTGCTCGCTCCTTTCTCCCCTACCGAGGAAACTCCCCCAACTCCACTTTACTGGCAAAAGTCTTTGATGTGTTCGGAAACAAGGGACTGAACTCCTCTGTGATCTCTTTGTGCCTTATCAGTACCAAAACAGTTCTTGGCCGCTTTCACAACATTCTCATATATCTCCCTTTACTCAAGGTCACGGGTAATTGGCGACATGTGTGTGTGTGTGTGTGTGTGTGTGTGTGTGTGTGTGTGTGTGTGTGTGTGTGTGTGTGTGTGTGTGTGTGTGTGTGTGCATGTGTGTGTGTGTGTGTGTATGTGTGTGTGTGTGTGTGTGTGTGTGTGTGTGGTGTGTGTTGTGTGTGTGTTGTCAGTACAACCATGAGTTAATCTGACAATAAATTGGTTTCAGTCTCTGTGTGTGTGTGTGTGTGTGTGTGTGTGTGTGTGTGTGTGTGTGTGTGTGTGTTGTGTGTGTGTGTGTGTGTGTGTGTGTGTGTGTGTGTGTGTGTGTGTGTGTGTGAGGAGGGGGACGTGGAGTAGGGATGGTTTGCTTGGTAGAGGAGGAAGAATACAGGAACTGTGCCGTTGATGAAGATAGTGTTAGGTGTTTAGACAGGATCTCTCTCTCTCTCTCTCTCTCTCTCTCTCTCTCACACACACACACACACACACACACACACACACACACACACACACACACACACACACACACAACACTATCTTCATGAATGGCACAGTTCCTGTATTCTTCCTCCTCTAGCAAGCAAACACTGAATACTCCATGTCCCCCTCCTCACTCTCACCCCTTGCCTCTTCCCTGCCCTCTCCCCTACACCCGTTACCTCCACCCCTTTCGCTTTATCTGCCTATTATCCTGAATTGACTTGTTTACCGGTAAAAACTCTTTGATGTGTCCGGAAACAAGGGACTGAACTCTATGTGATCTCTTTAT
>CM065731.1:12074861-12092361 GCA_033310375.1 Conus canariensis
CCGTCTTTTTTTTTTCCAGACCATATTACCGTGCGTCTTCAAGTATTTCTTTCCAAATTGTGTACTTTCTGGGAAAAATTGAGGTTATAACTCTATCTGTGTGTGTGTGTGTGTGTGTGTGTGTGTGTGTGTGTGTGTGTGTGTCTCTCTCTCTCTCTCTCTCTCTCTCTCTCTCTCTCTCTCTCTCTCTCAGAGCCAGGTGTGCTGTCGTTTCAATGAAGTCACGACTGAACCGTGGGCATCTAGAAATTGATAACCGTTTCTGTTCCATCTTCCAGAGCAATACAGAAATAGACATACTGTAGAGATTGATAACCATTCATTTCTTTCGGTTTGTTGTGTGTTTGTTTTCTCTAGTTTCCGTCATTCTATACTTGCGTGTTTTTTTCAAAATCTTGCTTTTTCTTCATTTTCGTTTCTTTTTGTTTTCGAGAGGGAGGAGCGGGAAGGTCATTGTTGTTGATTCTGTTTCTTATGTTTGTCCTGGCGGTCGAATACTTACCATCTTACAATAGTTAGGAGTACATTTGTCCGCAAATTCGCCCAGAAAATTCCGCAAATTCACCCAGAAAATTCCGCAAATTCACCCAGAAATTATGTTCCGTCCATTCCCTTTAAAAAAAAATTAGAGTACTTAATCTTTTTTCCCCACACGAAACTTTTCTGTACATTGATTACCCAGTTGTGCTCAAACCCATGTGGTGCAAGATCTATCACACATATGCTTGTCTGTGCAATTGTGACATGGGCAATGTAAGCAGTCTCTCATGGTATACCACATATTACAGATGTGCTCATTGAGCATTTATCCTTTTCGCCGTAGACTAGTTTGCTTTAGGCGCGCAGGGAAACGCTCAGAAATGTTTTAAGGCAAAGGCTTGTAAAATTTTACGTTATAAAATGATGGCTAGTTACACAGATGACGTTAAACGGTGTGATTAATGTATCACTGTGGACATTACACATGCTGTTCCGTATAGATTAGATGACAGCATTACAATTCATCAAGATTTCCCCCTTGAATTGTAATCCGGAAACTTTTACTTTAAAGGAAATATCCTTTCCACGTCATATTTCAATATATGAAAAGGCATACATTTAATTTTGCTATGGATTCCTTTACACAGTGGAATTCAAGGTAATTACTCGCTGCAAAAAAATAATAAAACAGAAACGTTTGGACAGTGACTTCCTAAACCTTTCTCTTTACAGAGCAGACATCGAAATAAAACGGGACAGGGGACAGTGGGGAGGAGGCGGGGTCAGGGGGGTGGGGGGGGGGGAGAGAGAGAGAGAGAGAGAGAGAGGAGAGAGAGAGAAGAGAGAGAGAGAGAGAGAGAGAGAGAGAGAGAGAGAGAGAGAGAGAAAAGGAAAGAAACACATCCGCACAATGTTTGTTTACAAATGTGAGTCGAAAACAAAATCGAATGAATAAGTAAGAAAGGGTTTTGAATCATGGGTTTATATGCAAAACAAAGGGAACGAAAACAAAGAGCAAAACATAAAGAGGAGAAAAAAGGACAAAAAACCAGAGAACTAAAGAAAAAGAAAGAAAGAAAGCAAGAATCAAACAAACAAAAGTAAAGCCAACGCAAATGAAACAAAGTTAATGGAAAGCCATCTTCAGATTCCAGCCCTTCAGCCCATGTTAAGCTCTATGCCAGTCAGCCTGAACTGCTCCAAATACCTTTCACGTGATGCCAGCGTGATTGATACAGAGTTAACACCGCATGAAATGTTTACATAACTGATTCCAACAGAACTGCCTACAGAGCAAATCATCGGAAAAAAAAACCGCCTCCATTCTAACGCTGCCACGAACTTTACCAGTTTTGTTATTGTTGTTAATGTCGTTTATTTTCTTTTATATTGTTCGGTGTTTTCATTAGTAATACTTTAATAAGAATTTTCTTTTATACACTAAAATTATAGATTCTTCCGCATCGGTTGTCTTGAAATTAGTGATTTTACGCCTGAGAAGATGGTGGGAAGGAGGAGAGAGAGAGAGAGAGAGAGAGAGAGAGAGAGAGAGAGAGAGAGAGAGAGAGAGAGAGAGAGAGAGAGAGAGAGAGACACTTGACACTTGACGCGCGTGTTAAACGCCGCGCCATTTATTGTGGGGCCATAGGTCCATACACAAAGAGTTCGCAGCGTCAATGTCAATTTTTATAGAACAACAACAAAAACAAACCACTCTACAAACGTAAGACAAAGTATAGCAATAATGTTACTATTAACTTCAGTGACAAACATATATCGGTTTAAACATAGAATCTGTTCATTTCGATCAAAAACCAATATGTCGTCATATATAATTCTATATATATATTGTGTTCTTTCGTCTATGTCCTGTTTCTTTTTATATACCCTTCACCCTTTATTTACCCCTATCGTTAATCATAACTATTATTCATACATATTTAAAAGCATCTGCTTAAATGTCTTATTGTTATCGAAACATTTCCATCGAAATCGCCTCTGTTTACACCTCAACCATGCTTCTACTATCCTAAGCTTTCAGCCCTGTTCTTTATGTTAAACTGCGTAGCCCTAGAAATCAGATTTTACAATCAGTTCATACACAAATCCTGAATTCAAATCACGCGCATATATATTCAATCATGCACACATCTATAATTCGAACATACTCGCATATATAAATTCAGGTCATACAAACATTACTCCACACTGCATAACCAATCTTCACAATCTATTAGTAATAATATAATATCTTCTTTATAGCATGATTATAACATCGTGTTACGTTCTGCATGTGTATTTCTAAGTATAATCCCGCCTGTCCTACATCCTTTTCTCTGCGCACGCGCCTCTTATTTTAATGCCGCCCCTGTTGACCTGTGTGACCCCCATATCATAGTTCAGTGTCGTTTGCATAACATTTTCCCGTTGCAAGATGGCGTGTGTCCATGCGTTCTCTGTTTACATATTTACAACTTTGTAATTCGTGCATGCTCGCGATTCACTGGATTTATTTGTATAAATGATCTGAATTGGATTTCTCTGTCTTCTTGAAACAGGTTGGTACATTTTTTCTATTTTCCGTTTACTTGTGTGGTGTTGGTTAATATTTGTTGTTCCGTTCCACTTTAAACTTGCTCGTCTTCCTTATTGTCTAGTTGGTTACATTAGGACAGGCAGGATTGTAACTCTACTATCGATCAGTAACAATTGAACACTATTTCCAGGCAGTTGTTTTAACCTCGAACCATAATCCAAATCATTCGTTATGTAGTTCTACTTGGGACAGAGTCCCTTCGAGTGAGCGGAGGACCGTACTTGTGTTGGGCCAATAATTAAACTGGATCTGTGTGTTTTGAGGCCAGTGAACAAATTCAGGCCAACCCGGGCCGCACGCGACTGACATGTCTCGCGAAGGAGACCGCGCGCCGCGCAGTACCGGCCGTGACCTTTGCTGATCTCTCGTTAGCCATTGAGTGATTGACCCAGATTCCCTAATAATCTGTTCTTTGATATGTATTTTTAGCTGCAATATGTAGAACGCATAGAATTAGTGATAAAATAATGTCGCTCTACACGAAACTGGTCAGCATTCATTATTGTTCACCTCAATTGCTTATCTATCCTGTATATAGGCCTACAATATCCAATTTGCAGCACATCTAACAGCAATTTAATCCTATTTTATTCCATTTTTTCTGCTTCCCATCCCTTCCCTACTACTTGTGCATGTTATTTGTTAAATTTTCTCTCCGATAGATACAGTAAATCCTTTCTATCTCTCCCTCCTTTCTAATTTCCGTATATTGATTAACAAGTCAGTTTTATCTTTTGGATCACATTGCCAGCGCTTGAGTTTCAATCCTTATAATTGTTTTTCTCTGGATTTGAGGGCATAAAAGATGTACATGGCTACATCTTGTATAATTTCTGTATTCTTGTTTTGTAGTATATTAACTAGTCTAATCGTGTTCAGATTATTAAAATGTCTGGTTATGTATTTCACTCTTAATTGATTATAGTTTGGACATGCAGTTAAAAAATGCATTTCTGTTTCATCTACAGGACAGAAGGGGTAGGATACAATCCCCAAACCATCAGTGTATTTCCTATTGATATGTAATTCATTTATTCCTAGTGTCATTTTTGTTAATGCTTTCCTGAATGTAGTTATAGTAATTTGATGTAGATATTCTTCTGTTTGGTGCAAGGTTTTGAATGTGTAGTATGTTGTAAATCTCTCACTATTTGTTATTTTCTCGTGCCAAGTTTGTTTATAACAATCTATAATTCTTTGTTTTAACTCCTTTATAAAACTATGTTCATTGCTTACCCCTTCATTTGTCCATACCTCTGAGAAACCATACCTATCTAGACATCCTTTTATTCCTAGAGCCCAGTTTTGTGTTTTGGATACTTCTATTTTTTTCTCTTTCATATGCTTGTTTGTGGATCCTGTCAGGTGACATATTGACTAACCAGAGCCAATATCTAATTGCTTTTATTGTACTATCTATATATAATGGGTATCTGCCTAACTCTCCATACACTAGATTATTTGGTGTTTTCTTTCCTACCCCTAAATATTTTTTACATGCAAGTAGATGTACATTTTCTACTGCTGAATACATAGTTAATCCCCATACCTCAGCTGCATATAGTAATAGTGGTTTGATTTGGGTATCAAATAATTTAAAATAGATTTTCATGTCTATATGTCCTAAACTATACATGGTTTTCATTATTTCAATCACCTTACCTTTAGCTCAACCTGCATATTTTGAGAGGGAGATACCAGCTGAGAGTTTAGTTGTCAATGTATAACCCAAATATTTATAACTATTTACAACTTCTACTTCTTCACCTTTATAATACCATTTTTCTGCTCTTCCTAAGTATCCTCCTTTCCTGAAAACCATAACTTTTGTTTTTTGTAGATTTACTGTTAGGCCTATTTGATCAGAGGTCTCTTGGAGATTTTTGAGTTGATTTTGTAATCCTGATGGGGTTATCGATATTAGTGCCATATCATCGGCAAAGAGTAGTAGGAATAGTTCCTCAGTTCCTGGTAGAAATTGATAACCATGTCTTCCTCTCAATGTTACCTTCTCTGCCACTTCTGTTATCAAAAGGGAAAAAATTAAAGGAGAGAGTAAGCACCCTTGTTTCACTCCTAGAGGACAATCAAAGAATTCCGACAGTTCATTCCCATGTCGCACACATGCCTGTACTATTCTATACATTCCTTTTAACATGTTTAACATTTTAGTAGATATTTTATGTTTCTTTAGGATTTCCCATAGCTTATCCCTGTTGACTGTATCGAACACTTTTTGATAGTCAATGAATGCTACATATAATTTGCTTCTTCTTCTACCATATATGCAGTTACTTATCATTGATACCAGAGTGTAAATATGGTCTATGGTAGAGAAATGTTTTCTAAATCCTGCTTGCTCTTTGCTTATTTTATTCTCTTCCTCTTCTATTTATTATAGCTGTAAAGATTTTACTTAAGATGCATAATAGGGAAATACCTCTATAATTTCCTGGGATTTGTTTATCACCTTTTTTGAAAAGAGGCACTATTACAGCTTTTGTCCATTCTATAGGAAACTAACTATCCTGGAATATCTTATTAAATAATTTTTTATTAAGAATGGAGTTATGTGTTGTTCTGTGGTCTTGAAAAATTCAGGTGGTATTCCATCTAGTCCAGGTGCTTTACCTTTTTTCAATTTCTTTATTGCTAGACTTATTTCATTATTAGTTATCTCTTCATCTAATTCTTGTATATGGATTTCCTCTTCTTCTTCCTCAATGTTATGTTGCACCCTATCATTATTATTTTGTACTTCAGGTATTTGTGGGTTTAAAACACTCTCGAAATGTTCTCGCCATTGTGTAATACTTATTGATGGTAGAGTAATCTTTTTCTTTTTAGTGCTTTTTATAATGTTCCAAAACATATTACTATCTTTTTGGTTTTGTATGAGTGCCTCATATGTTTGTTTACTATATTGTTTTTTCTTCTCTGTAATTGTTTCTTTATATATTGTCCTTTTGTAAGTATATAACTCCTTTCTTTCTTCATACAAAATTGGATTTTTAAATTTATTGGTGTGCGTCAGTATACATAATGCGTGTCTGGCGTCTATCTTCTTGTCTTTACATTCCTTATCATACCATCCATTTGTTGTTTTGATATCCTCTCCTATTCTTATATTCACATACACACTTTTACTAGCCTCTTTTAATAGTTTATTGAAGTTTTCTATACTTAAATCTATATCAGTGTCTATCCCCTCTGTAATCTGTTCTAGTAGTGTATTAGATCTCTCAGTTTCCATTTGCTGTATATATATTTGTTGTTTTGCAGGGTCCCATCTAATTTTCTTTACAAATTTTCTCTTAACTTTGTCTTCCTGGGGGTTGGGCAATGTGCTCTGTATTACCATGTTAATTGGCATATGATGAGATTCAATTCTTTTATCAATAACACAGTTTTTTTTACATTACCAATCAGCTCAATAGAACATACATAATAATCAATTGTACTGTTCCCTCTTTCAGAATAGAACGTGTATGCACTGTCAAAGTTCTCTGCACTGAGTCCATTTAGAGGAGTTAATTTAAATGTTGTACAAAATTCTATTAATTTCTTTCCGAAACCATTTATAAAAGAGTCCATTGACCTTCGTGCACACACGTGCTGATCATTGTTCAATGTGTCATTATCATCATTTACACACAGACCCCATTCCCCTATACGTGCATTGAAGTCTCCTCCAATAATATAGAAAAAGTTATTTCGTTGCTCTATTTGTGATAATAAATATTGCTCTAGTAGTTCTAAGGTACATGTATAGTCCTTATCAGAATAGAAGCGACTATCTACTGGGTGTATATATATCCCGAAAAACAAAATATCCTTCCCACAATTTAGCAGATTTTCTGATATACGTAAACATAATACATTTTTTATCCTCGTGTTTATTAACTGAACATAGTCAGACATTTCTTTTTTAATTAACATGACAACCCCCCTGAAGGTCTGCCCATCTTAGTAAATTTCACAGCTGGGCAATGGATATGTAAAAAATCTGAGAATTTTATTTCAAAATCGAAAGACTCTAACGTAAAAGTTTCACTCAGACAGCAAATATCAAATGACATAATATATTCTAAAAAATCTGGGTCAGTTAATTTCTCAAGCAGGCCTTCAACATTCCAGCAACAAAAATACAGCTTTTTCTTGCCATCTTTAGATTCATACTTACTCAAAATTCCACTTTCATCCTCGTTCTCATTTTCACTCTCTCTTGTTCCATTCATTTTTTCCTCATTTACTGTGCATTGTCTCACATTTCCATCTTCTCTAGCATTGTCTTTTAGCTTGTTCTCTATGTGTTGACCTCTAGTGACAATATTCCTTGGACTTTGTGTGTGACCTTGGCCTAATTCTCATATTTTCTCCTTTTCTTTTCTTTCCTTCCGATCTTTCTTTGTTGGTTGAGAACGTGTATATCCAGGTGAGTGTGTATAGCTTGACTGTTTGTTTGTTGTTCTTGAAGTGTTTGTATGGGATCTTAAAGCTTGTTTTCCTGATGTGTGTTGTTTGGGTTTGGTTTTCTCCCCTTTGTTTGATTTACCTCCTTCCTCACTATCAGAATATACCATGCCTTGTGTAAGTATGGTTTCTTCAATTGTAGATTGTCGTGTATTCGATGGTTGTCGTACACTTATCTTGTCGTCTTTCTTAGTCATATCATCTTTTCTTTTGTCGGTGGTTTTATGTGTTAAGCTATCGTCCGTCTTTCCCTTCTCTATATGTGTGGGTTAGGTCATACTGCGAATGAGGTGTAGTCGGAGATTTGTCTCAAGCTCTGTCTCAGTCAGCATGCCGTGCTTGTCCCTAAATTATCTCCTTGAGTACTCCAGATACTGTCCAAATGAACTATTTTGTCCTGCGTGCAAGCCAGTGTGTGTTCTGGGAGCTGTGAGAGCATCTGATTAGGGTTGCCTTGACCTAATTCTGGGGGTGAAGAAAAGCCTGCATTTTGGTCTATACTAACATCAGTGTTGTTTGCCTCGTGTGTTGTGCCCGTCCCACTTTTTCCTGCCACACTCCTTTTTGCCCTTTCACTTACTGTCTTGTTTCCTGTTTTCCCTTCACCATTCACTCTTTCTTTCCTTTCACTCTCTTCCTTCAACTCATCACTTACTCTCTGGTTCTCAGACCTATTTTCTTGATTTTCTGTTCCACTCTGTCTCTCTTCATCCATAAGATCCACCCCGATCGACAAAAACTCAAGATCGCTGCCCCATTCATTTCCTTCTACACGTCCATCACTCTCAACTCCATTTTCTCCCCCATTCACTCCTTTCGCACTTTTTCCTTTACCCATCATCTCTTCCACCTGTTCTTTCACTCTGTTTCTATCTTCCTCTCTCTCTCTCTCCTCCAATCTTTTCCTTTTCTCTCGTCCCTCATCCCTCTCTCCCTCATCCTCCAGTCATCAAAGTTTCTATTACCACTTGCATATAATCACTTTCATTCCTTCCTCTCTGGATCCATTGTCCATTTGTGCCAAATTGTTTCCTGGAAGTATTTTCATATCCATAGTCTTCTTGCTGCTGGTGCTGTCTAAACTGTTCATGTTGACTGTCATTCTGTTCTGCTCGTGGTCTGTATTCCTCTCTTACATACAGTTTCCCCCCCCACATAGTACCCCGACTTGCCTTGTGCCCTCAGATCTCGTAGTTGGTCAGCTTGGCGCTTCGTCCTGTCCTGTGACACTCGTATGCCTTCCTTCTTCATCTTCTCGCGCGCCTCTCGGTTCTGAAGAATCTTCATGGCGTCTCCCCACCTGAGGAAACGCACGATCACAGGTCTGGGTCTCTCTGTTGAAGGGTCTGGTTTGCCTAGCCTATGTGCGCGTTCTATTGCGTCGTCGGCCCATGTCTCTTCTTCCATGTATTTATCTAGTGTCTCTCTGATCACCTCATCACATCTCTCTCTCTTGCTATCGTCCATGCTCTCTTTGATGCCAAAAAACTTTAAATTGTTCCGTCTGGAATAACTTTCGATTCGGTCCATTTCTTCCTCCATTTTAGTTAATCTACGTGCCATATAGTCTTGCGTTGCCCCTAAATGCCTTACTGCTGTTTTGTTTTCTTGTATATCCTGCTTAGTGTCTTGAACATCCTTGCATAATTTATTCAGTGTGTCCGCCATATCTAATTGTTTTTGTTCCATCTTGTTGATAGTGGTGGTTTGTGACTTAAAGGAGTCAGTGAGTGTTGTTATTGCCGTAAAGAGTTGTGTCATCTTGGTGTCTATCTTCGTGTCTAAGTTGTTGAATTTCGCTTCCATCTTGTCTTCTAGCTTCTTGTTTTCATGTTCTATTTTCTCGTTAATGTTCATATTTGATCCTGGGCCCGGGTTGGTCTCCACATCATTGGACAAGGATAGTGTCTGCGCACATAGGCTAAGTGGAGCACGAGGAGTATAACCACTAATGGAGACAGACTATTCCCTAGCTGTATCTGTGATGTTGTGTAGACCGTACCTTTCATATCTGTCCAACAGAGTCCGCTGTCTGTCGTGCCCTTCCCTAACTCTGTCCATCTTGATGTTGACGTTTCCGGAGGTATGAACACTGGCCCACTATCGTTACTCCTTACAGTCACTGGTTGAACCGTTTGCACTACTTGCGTTTGTGTCAAAGTACCGAAGTTCAAAACATTATCACCGAACCTGCCACAGACTTCGATACCAAACGCCACTCTTGTAGTATCACGGGCACACGCTAGTGTCAGTGCATACCCTCACAGAAGCACAAACCAGATCAACACATCTTCCACTCCGGCCACTTCACCCCTTCCGCCATCTTTCTTTCTCTTCCCCTTCCTTCTGCTCGCTAGCGAGGCACAGAAAGAACCGATTCTGGCACGCCAGATGCACAAGTCCACCATGACTGAGTAGATTCACTTCGTCAAACACTACGTATCACTTTCTATACACTCTAGTATCCTTAGCCTTCTGTAGAACCGCACTAACAGTCAAAATATAACGGAACTCTAAACACTCACTGGCTATCCTCCGCCATCTTGCTGCGAGAGAGAGAGAGAGAGAGAAGAGAGAGACAGAGAGGAGAGAGAGAGAGACAGAGAAGAGGGGAGAGAGAGAGAGAGAGAGAGAGAGAGAGAGAGAGAAGAGAGGCTGCCACGACACCGAGAATGAACCAGAAGCAAAGAAAGAAAGAACAAAATCACGTCGACTTCGTTTCGTTACAACCAGCCAGCCATGAAACAGACAAGCAGATGGTGAATCAGCGTATCAAGCGTACTGACAGAGGGGTACAATGAGTAATGTACTATAGAGGGGTACAATGAGTAATGTACTATAGAGGAGTGCAATAAGTAATGTACTATAGAGGGGTCCAATGAGTAATTGTTCTATAGAGGGGTACAATGAGTAATGTACTATAGAGGGGTCCAATGAGTAATTGTTCTATAGAGGGGTGCAATGAGTAATGTTCTATAGAGGGGTCCAATGAGTAATTGTTCTATAGAAGGGTGCAATGAGTAATGTACTATAAGGGTCCATGAGTAATTGTTCTATAGAGGGTGCAATGAGTAATGTTCTATAGAGGGGTCCAATGAGTAATTGTTCTATAGAGGGGTGCAATGAGTAATGTTCTATAGAGGGGTCCAATGAGTAATTGTTCTATAGAGGGGTACAATGAGTAATGTACTATAGAGGGGTGCAATGAGTAATGTTCTATAGAGGGGTGCAATGAGTAATGTTCTATAGAGGGGTGCAATGAGTAATGTACTATAGAGGGATGCAGTGAGTAATGTTCTATAGAGGGGTGCAGTGAGTAATGTATATAGAGTGGTGCAATGAGTAATGTTCTATAGAGGGGTCCAATGAGTAATGTACTATAGAGGGGTGCAATGAGTAATGTACTATAGAGTGGTGCAATGAGTAATGTACTATAGAGGGGTACAGTGAGTAATGTACTATAGATGGGTGCAATGAGTAATGTACTATAGAGGGGTGCAATAAGTATGTACTATAGAGGGGTGCAATAAGTAATGTTCTATAGAGGGGTGCAATGAGTAATGTACTATAGAGGGGTTCAATAAGTAATGTTCTATAGAGGGGTGCTGTGAGTAATGTACTATAGAGGGGTTCAATAAGTAATGTTCTATAGAGGGGTGCAATGAGTAATGTACTATAGAGGGGTGCGATGAGTAATGCACTATTTCCAGAGCTAATGGCCAAGCAGACAGTGCACCTGCTTTCGGTCAGGGAGGGGTAGTGCTCTCTTCTGACCAACAACAGTGGATATTTTCAGACGAACTTGATACATCCTCTGCTAACAGCCAATCAGACATCATTACCGTCTTCTGGCTTGTTGTTGTAGTTGTCTCTATTGCCTTGGTCTTTTTGCCGTTCGTCTTGTTATCAATATGTTACTGGTTTTGTTTCTCTTTTTTTTTTCTTCCTCTATTTATGTTCTCTTATGTTGCTTTGCAGCGCTTTGCATATGTCATGTTTTGCTCTGTATCTTGCTGTACTGTTTCATCCCCTGTTGGGTCGCACTGCTTTGAGTTGTACTCTGCCATGTCGTGCAGTATGATGCCATGGTGTGTTGTGATGTGTGTTTGGATACTGTGTGATGTCCTGCTGTGTTGGATTATTTCCTGTTATGTGATATCATCTAGTGGTCTGTGCTGACAGCTGAAAGTGGTTTTGTTTTGTTTTGTTTCGTCTTTATGTTTTTTTTTTTTGTGATACCTTGTACTACGGGGCCGGATAAGCTCAGCTGGTAGAGCGCCGGACTCGCAATCTTGGTGATCCTGGGGTTGCTGGTTCGAATCTCGGCTGGGCCGTTTCGGTACAAGGGAATTTTCTCTCGGAGTTAACATTGGTTCTGACTCTATTTCCCAAATAGTCCTTCAAATGAGACTATAAACCGAGGTTCCGTGTGTGAACGCACCCATAACATCGTGCACACACGTAAAATCCCATCACCAACTTTCGGCAGAAAAGGCCAGTTTAGCCGTATGTATGGGTGACACGTTACACATAGCATGCACCCTGCGTGAGAAATTAAAAGAATGAAGGAAGTAAGGAAATTGAGTGAACAATATTGACTGGCTGACACATAGGAAACGACTGAATGAAGCGCCGGCAGGCAGCTCTTCGGTCGGCACTACCCAGGTAGGCAGCCCACTGCGTACACGAGAGTGTGGATTGTCAGCGCCAAGAACCTTTGGCAAGGCGCTTTATAAAAACTATGCTATTATTCTTATTGTTACGTTTTGGTGCTATAGGCCACTGTTACTGGAGCTGGGAACAACAAAGTTCCTTTCTGGGGATGCTTTCAAGGAAAGCGCCATCAATCTCCTTGCCGATCTAAAGTCTGTCACAAGAGCGGGGGCATTGAGAACATTTGGAATGGAGGTCAACGTTAAGGTCATGAACTATTTCTCAGCAGTTCCACGCCACACGCAGCATTCACCATGGCGCTGCCACATCAAGCATCTTGGGTGTCTTCAAAGCAAGGATGGAATATCAGCAAAGGATGTTCAGAGGAAGCTGGACCTGCCTGATTCCGTTCAATTCATGTTCTGATCGCCATGCCGGCCACAGGGCTGTCATCTGGTCAAAGTCAGCTGTTTACACAGTTCTTTCAAGAACAAACAAGCAACAAAAACTTTTATTTAAGCTCAAGGAAAACAGTGAATCCGATAGTTTATTTCAGCCCAAGCAAACCAGATAACATTGTTGTTTATTTGAACTCTGTAAACAAGCAGTCTGATTGTTTATTTGAAGTGTAGGAAAACAGGTAGCCTTATTCTATATTTGAGTTCAGGAAAGCCAACAACCTGATTGTTTATTTGTACTAAAAAGAAAAAGAAAAAAAAAACAACACACACACACAGGTAACCTTGTTTGTTTGAGCTTCAAGAAAACCGACAATCGTATCGTTTATTGTGTTCCAGGAAAAGAGCTATCCTTTTATTTGTGCTCCAAGAAAACAGGCAACCTCATCATCCATTTGAGCTCCAGAAGATAGGTAATCTTACCAATGGGCGCTTCAAGAAACAGGCAACCTCATTCTTTATATAAGCTCCAGTAAAGCAAGTAGCCTTGTTTGTTTCTATTGTAGAAAACGGGCACAAGAGCGCTGAATATCAGCAGTGCAGTATATGTACATCACATCTGCAGTTCCGTAAGGACTGCAGGCACGTGCTCAGCGTGACATTTGCTAAACATTCTTTTTTTTCATGTCGCCCGCTGCATAGCTGCAGTCTTACTATGCAAATGTATTTTCTTGTTTTTCTTGTCTTCTTTTAATGACACGAACCATCATGGCCTAATCATCTGTCTGTCTGTCTGTCTGTCTGTCTGTCTGTCTGTCTCGTCTTCTGTCTCTCTCTCTCTCTCTCTCTGTCTCTCTCTCTCTTAAGATGATCAATGTTAAAGATGAGGATGTTCAAGATGATACTGTGAAGCTCCGTTTTGGTCTGAGATTATATGAAAAGGCTGTCTGTACTAGACCCTGTCCTTCCATAATAAATCGCAGGTCCGAGAGATACAGACACATGCAGTGTTGATCATGAAATTCGAGTAGCGTTCTCAAACGCATTTATTTAGTAGAGGAAACTCGATCATGTGGTTCCACGCTTCCTTTCTGACAACACAGTACCCTACACTCCGGGAAGTAGTCAGTAAGGGTCGAGAAATCCGACGAATAAATGCCTTTGATGATGCTCGAACCAGGGACCATACAGCCCGCAACTCGTGGTGCTTACCACTGCACCCCCATTGCCACAGGTCACCATTAACGTTATAGTGGCCGCAACGTCACATCTATAATAGAATCTCACGTCTGAAATTTCACATCAGTTGCATCAACAATATGTCAGTTTGACCAGATGATTACTTCTGAAGAAAAATGTCTCGTGTGTGTGTGTGTGTGTGTGTGTGTGTGTGTGTGTGTGTGTGTGTGTGTGTGTGTACAGACGATAATTGCTAGTCATTAAATGAATACCCCAGCTACCTGTTTGTCTGACTTCAATTAGTACATCAGTACATGAAACGTTTGTGGGCATCATTTGAAGCCAATTCGTCTGGAGAATTAGCCTGGTTTGGACGTCGGGAACTTTAGTGTCCTATCTGCGTCATAACGTGGACACCAGCAGTATCTGTGAGGACAGTTTTAATCTGATGTCCATGACCGCGGAGTTGGTGAACTTCCAGACAAACAGTGCAATCATCGACTGCTGTGTATCCGTTGAAAATGTTCTTTTGAGTCACTTGGTGGACTTTTTCACTGGTTCCATTCCTGCTCTCCTTGTCTGTCGGTCTGTCTGTCTGTCTTTCTGTCTCTGCCCCTGTCTGTCTGTCTCTGTCTATGTCTGTCTGTGTGTCCATCTGTCTGTTTGTCTGTGTCTCTGTCTTTGTCTATGTCTCTGTCTGTCTGTCTGTCTGTCTGTCTGTGTCCGTCCGCCTGTCTGTCTGTCTCTCGCTTTTCTCTCTCCTCTGTCTGCCTCTGTCTCCGTCTGTCTTTCTGTTCCTATCCCTGTCTAGTATGTCTGTCTGTGTCTGTCTGTCTGTCTCTCTTCCTCTACCCCCCCCCTCCTCACTCTGCCAATCTGTAGTTCAGATCATAGTTAAAAAAACACACACAAAAAAAACAAAAAAACCCAAAAAACAAAAACTGATGTTAGCACGATCTGAGCATCACAGTTATAATTGCAAACTAGGGAGAATTCTCACTGCAATGAAGTAGGTACGACCAAGAACCAAACAGCACATCAACACTGAAAGCACGTCGCTATTTCATATGAACAAGTAAAACTTTAATGAAATAACTCCCAACTTGGACAACCAATGACTGATGCAGACTAAGTATGGATGACACGTTACACACAGCATGCACCCTGCGTAAGAAATGGAAAAAGAATGAAGGAAGTAAAGAAACTGAGTGAACGATATTGACTGATGACACGGAAACGACTGAATGAAGCGCCAGCTGGCAGCTCTTCAGTCGGCACTACCCAGGTAGCAGCCCGTTGTGTAAACGAGTGTTGATGAATAAGTGCAAATGGTGGATGTAAGCGCATTGAGTTTGTAACAAGAAATGCGCTATATAAGTATTATACATTATTATTATTATTATTTCTTCGGTGGGGATGACAGGCGCTCTGTCTGAACAAACCGCATTCCTGCTTTCTGCAGGTTCTGCGTTAGAGACTTTCTTTGTCTTGTCTGTCACACTCTTTGTGGTGACAGCCCCGAAAATGCCCTCTACAATCGGCTTGGATACCGTTATAAAACCTATGAATTATTTGACTGGTAGAATATGGAGAATCCCTATAAAACATTCGGGTAGGGACGATTTAAGCACAAACGCCTCTCTCTCTCTCTCTCTCTCTCTCTCTGTTTTGGTATGGATGAGGGAGTCTATATTAGAAAGGTAAAATCCATGTGTGTGTGTGTGTGTGTGTGTGTGTGTGTGTGTGTGTGTGTGTGTGTGTGTGCGTATGTGTGTGTGTGTGTGCGTGCGTGTGTGTGTGTGTGTTGTGTGTGTGTGGGGTGTGTGTGTGTGCGGGTGTGTGTGTGTGTGTGTTTGTGTGTGTGTGTGCGTGTGCGAGAGAGAGAGAGAGAGAGAGAGAGAGAGAGAGAGAGAGAGAGAGAGAGAGAGAGAATAGGAGGTAAAAGGGAGTGAGGTGGGGTGTGGGAGCGGAGGCAAGACTAGTCAAGACAAAACAAGAAAACAAAGCTAAAGAAAATCTCTGAATCGATCACCGAGGGTATTGCATGCACCAGTATGACACTGTTATGCTACTCTTGTCCATAAAGGGAAAACATATGCATAAACAAGTGCAAAGTCTGATAAAAACGAATATCAAAAATCGAATACGTCCAGTCTATAATTCCAGACACAACAGCCATATGTCTGTACAAGAATTCATTAGTCAGGCTTCTACAAAAGTACACATGAGAAGAGACACGTAAACAGAGAGAGAGAGAGAGAGAGAGAGAGAGAGAGAGAGAGAGAGAGAGAGAGAGAGACGTGGTTTCAGGGACCTTATTCATGATGGGTGAAAATTATTAGAGGTCCTAGTAGTTGGTATTGGAACAAAACAGACACCACTGAACACTACCGAAGTGACTCAGCAGTAGTGCAGTGTCTTCCCCGGTGGGTTTGCCTTATGATGACTTCGTCCTGCCGTAAGTGTGGGGATGTATGAGATTAGTTGCATAGGAGTAACACCATTCGCTGAGGGTGAGAGGAAGGAGGTAAGTGATGACGGGAAGAGGAGAAATATAATGTGCAGGGGATGAAGAGGGATGGGAAGGGGATGACACATGACAGCAATAAATAAATAAATACAGAAATGTATTAACAAATAAATGAAAGAAGATATTTTAAAAGGTTAGTAAAAACAATAACAACCAAAGAGATGGATCGGACCAGACTGTTCCACATGCCTGTCTTTGTGTGGCGCCAAATTCCCTGATAACTGATTCAGTCTTCAGCTGACAGCAGCGTGGTCAGCACTCTGTGAGTTGATTCCTGGTCTTCTGTGCAGGGCTCTGCCCCATCATGGACGGTGTCTGTGGAAGCTGACCATCTCTCTTCTGTCTGAAAGGACATCTGTCTACAGTGGCTCCACCCCACAGAAACACCCATCCCTCTTCTGTCTGAAAGGACATCTGTCTACAGTGGCTCCACCCCACAGAAACACCCATCCCTCTTCTGTCTGAAAGGACATCTGTCTACAGTGGCTCCACCCCACAGAAACACCCATCCCTCTTCTGTCTGAAAGGACATCTGTCTGCAGTGGCTCCACCCCACAGAAACACCCATCCCTCTTCTGTCTGAAAGGACGTCTGTCTACAGTAGCTCCACCCCACAGAAACACATCAGGGACAAATCAGGGCTGGATCACGGCGACAAAAAAAAATGATGGATCGTGTGTGGAGTGTTTGATCATGGTGCTCCTCTTGCCGCCTGTGTTGTTCTCTTTGTCTTGTCCTCTCTCTCTCTCTCTCTTTTCTTTTTATGCTGTCTGTCTGTCTGTCTGTCTGTCTGTCTGTCTGTCTGTCTGTCTCTCGTATTTTCCGACCCCCCCTCTCTCTCTCTCGTATTCGTCCTCTACTCTCTCTCTCTCTCTCTCTCCTCTCTCTCTCTCTCTCTTCTCTCGTATTCTTATTTCCTTTCTCTCTCTGTCTCTTATTCTTATCACCCCCCCCCCCCCTTCCATCTTTCGTATTCGTCTCTCTCTGCTCTCTCTCTCTCTCCTCTCTCTCTCTCTCTCTCTCTCGTATTCTTCTCCCCCTTCTCTCTCTCTCTCTCGCTCTCTTTCTTCTTCTTCTTTTTCTTCTTCTTCTTCTTCTTCTTCTCTCTTTATGTGCACACTTATTTAGCCAGAGACACAGAAGCTCAATAATACTGACAGATAAATAGACAGACAGACAGACGGATGGACG
>CM065731.1:12099861-12104861 GCA_033310375.1 Conus canariensis
GGGAAAATCTTCTTCTCTGTCATGGCAGCAAGGCTGACCAAGTACCTGATGGAAAACAAGTACTTGGATGTGTCAGTCCAGAAAGGTGGCATCCCAGGCGTGGCTGGCTGTGTAGAACACGCCACAATGATCTGGGACGCAATCCAAAAAGCAAAAACAGAAAAGAGAGACCTGGACGTAGTGTGGCTTGATCTGGCAAACGCATATGGATCTGTGCCCCATGAGATGATACAGTTGGCTCTTGAGATGTACCATGTGCCAAAGAACATCTGCGACATGCTCAAGAAGTACTTCAATGGCTTCTCAATGCGGTTCTCTACCAAGGAGTACACAACAGACTGGATCAACTTGGAAGTGGGTATTGCAATGGGCTGTGCAATTTCCCCAATACTGTTCGTGCTGGCAATGGAACTCATCTTGAAAGCAGCAACAAACAACGCGAGACAAACAGACCTTGGCGATGGATACAAGATGCCTCCTCTCAAGGCCTTCATGGATGACACTACAGTGATTTCATCCAGAGAAGACGAGACACGTCGTGTACTGGAGAGGCTGGACGACATAGTTGCCTCATCCAGAATGAAGTTCAAGCCAAAGAAATCACGGAGTCTCTCACTGAGGAAAGGAAAAGTGGCCGGATCTGTGGTCTTCAGTGTTGCCAACCAGGCCATTCCAACAGTCACAGAAGAACCAGTCAAGAGCCTTGGAAGATGGTATGATGATACGCTGAAAGACACACAAAGAGCAAAAGAAACCAAGCAGATGGCGGAGGAAGGCTTGGAGACCATTGACCAGTGTGGGCTCCCTGGCAAATACAAGGTTTGGTGTCTGCAGTTCATGCTGATACCAAAGCTGCTATGGCCTCTGATGATATACGACATCTGCACCAGCACAGTGGAGGCAATGGAAGCCAAAATCAACAAGTTCACAAGGAAATGGCTTGGTGTCCCACCCTGTCTGACTGACATAGCGCTGTACTGTCGCCAAGCAAAGCTGAAACTACCACTGAAATCCATCCTGGAGGAATACAAAGCAGGGAAGATCAGACTTCAAAGCATGCTGGAGGACTCAGGAGACAAGGTGGTAGAAGCAATCAAGCCCCAGCTGAAGACAGGCAGAAAATGGAAAGTTAAAGAGGCGATGGATTCTGCAA
This sequence comes from Conus canariensis, assembly GCA_033310375.1. NCBI lineage: Eukaryota > Metazoa > Mollusca > Gastropoda > Neogastropoda > Conidae > Conus > Conus canariensis. The sequence goes on from CM065731.1 coordinate 12,101,015, forward strand.
AAGAAAGTCTCAAGATCAGAGAAATAACAGGACACACACAGACCAACAGACAAGGACTGGGAGTGACCAAAACTGAATGGTGGTCAAAGGCCAAAGGAAAAGCCAAAAGAGACATGATGATTCAGGAGATGAGAAAAGAAGAAGACCAAAAAAGACTCCAAAAAGCAGTCCAGCAGAGCCAGCAAGGGCAATGGACAACGTGGCAGAATGCACTCCAAAGAAGTCTCACTTGGAATGACATTTGGCACATGGCCCCTCTCAGGATCAGCTTCATTCTCAGATCTGCATATGACCTTCTGCCCTCAAATGCAAACCTGGTGAAGTGGGGGAAAACAGACGATCCTGCATGCCCCCTCTGCCATGAAAAACAAACAGTGGAGCATGTCCTAAGCTCATGTAAAGTAGCCCTGGCTCAAGGAAGGTACACATGGAGGCACAACCAAGTGCTCAAAGAGATTGTACAAGTAGTCTGGGCTAGTACCAACACCACAAAAGGGAAAATCAGGACTCCAAAAGCACCCGCAACATTCTTCACGGCAGGAGGCAGCAAATCATGGCCAAGAACAACAGTACCACTCGAAACATGCAGGCAGAGTCTGCTGGACGGGGCAGATGACTGGGAGTGCACTGCAGACCTCCCAGAATGGAAGAATCACCCAGAGATCATCAGCAAGAGTGGCATGAGACCAGACATAGTAGTCCACTCTAAGTCAACCAAGCAGCTGATCGTGATCGAGCTCACGGTACCATATGAGAACAGAATGGAGGCAGCTCAAATCTACAAGACTGAAAAGTATGCTGATCTGGCAAACAGCCTGAGGAGAGAAGGCTATCAGGTCAAAGTCCTCACTGCAGAAATTGGAGCTAGAGGGTTTGTAGGAACGTCTGCATACACCCTCATGAAACAGCTCTCAGTTGCAGGGAGGGAAAAAACCAGAGCCCTGAAAGCAATGGCAGAAGCGGCAGAGAGGTGCTCAAGCTGGATCTGGTCAAGGAGGAACAAAAGTGAACTTCATAAGGCTTAATTTCCCTACAAATATCAGGTGTCCCTGTGGCTCAGTGGTTAAAGCGCGAGTCATTAAGTGGAAAAAGAGCATGTCCAGAGGGTCATGGGTTCGAATCCCAGCCATGGCTCATCCCAAGATGGGAAAAAAAAGGGGGCAGCAGAGGGACATCCGGAGTCATGAACCGGGTGTGGCCCAACCCCCCTAGAGTGTCAGGAGATAAGGGCCGAAACACTTGCTTGAAGGGGGCTTCTCTTCTGAGGACTCTCTGCTGCCACGCTCTCCACGAGTTTCTTTCTACCACCAGGAGTGCAGACACAATCAGCCGTGTCTCCCTGATGAGTCTGATCCAGCGGACGAAAGGCCTAGGAGCAGGCAATACAAATAGATTTGCCTTCGAGAGGGATTCCGATGGTTCCCTCAGGCAGCTAGTGAAGGGTTTCTCCTTAATTATAATATATTCGCCCCCATTTTCTTCATTTTCTTTTTTGTTTCTAAAAGTTCAAATCTTTGCCAAGTCATTACTATAATGACTGAAGAATTGTTAGCCTGCACTTGTTTTCTCCCACTACTTAATTGTTCAGCATTATATTGTTTAGTCAATCAGTGGGAGATTGCATCTCTCAGGAGATCCAAGTAAAGGTTGTTCTGCACAATTCTTAGCCACTGACAATGCTTGAGTTATTGAACAGCAGAGCTGACCACTCAGACTGTTCCATGTCTTATGATCTCCCTTGCATCCTTGAATGGATCCTCAAGCATAGGCTCAAAGATTTATCCCCACATTTTATACTGTTTGCATAATGCTTTCAGTTTTTCAGCAACTTTTTTCCTCTCCACACTTTTCGTTTTAGTCCATGTTACTATCCTTTGCTGGCTACTTTGGGGGTGCTGTTGGATTTTTTTTAATCCTTGGTGGTGAGAACACCACAGAATTATGGACTGTGGTGTGTCTCTATTTGACACCAGGAGTGCAGACACAATCAGCCGTGTCTCCCTGATGAGTCCGATCCAGCGGACGAAAGGCCTAGGAGCAGGCAATACAAATAGATTTGCCTTCGAGAAGGATTACGATGGTTCCCTCAGGCAGCTATTGAAAGGTTTCTCCTTAATTATAATATATTCGCCCCATTTTCTTTATTTTCTAAAAGTTCAAATCTTTGCCAAGTCATTATTATAATGACTGAAAAATTGTTAGCCTGCACTTGTTTTCTCCCACTACTTAATTGTCGTTTCAATGATATATTATATTATATTATTATTATATATATATATAGTTAAAACAAGATTTAAGAGGAATATTAAAATTATCAGCAAATTTGTTTCTAGCGCTTGGCTATCGTCAGGATGGAGTTTGGGTTGCCCACCGCCGGGGTTATATACCGTGTGGGGCCCGGTTGCAGCTGTTTTTACGTGCGTGTTGGTTGCACGTGTTTTGGGGGGGTTGTCAGGTTGTTGTACAGGGTGTGTTCAGTAACAACGATTTCCATTTGTGCCTGCAGTTATTTACTATTTCTGTTTTAGTATTAAGAGTTGCCAAGTGGGGTTTACATAGTATTAGCCATTTTTCAGTTAGGCATAGGTTGCATCTTTTTGAAATATTGCTGTATGGTGATGCCCTTTTTATGATTTTCCAGGATATGTTATAGTTTATTTTTGCGTCTTTAAGTTTCCAAATGTATTTGCTCAATTCAATTTGGTTTTTGTATTTTTCATTGTTGAATGACTGTTTGTAGTTTGCATAACTGGTTTTGAAGCGGTTTTCAGTGATCCCTATGTATGTTTCTTTTTCATTTTCTGATGTCACGGTAGCCTGGTATACAATATTGTTGTGAAGACATTTATTGCTTAGTGGACACTACTCTTTTTTGGTGCAATTGCAAGATTTCCTTTCTTCACCCTTCTTTGCTGTGTTGGTTTTCATTTTGTTGGATGCATCAATTAGGTTTTTGAGGTTGGGCATACATGAGTACGATAGTTTGACAGTGTTTTTGTTAAATATTTTGGACAGTTTGTGTTCTTTTGGAAATGAAGTTGTTAAGATTTTGAAGAATTCTTTCCCTATGTTTGTTTTGAGTTTCCCGTCGTATGGGGGGTTGTACCATATGATTTTTCTTTTTCTATTTTTCTTGCTTTTATTTGTGTTGTTATCTGGGTTGTATTGTAGTTTGTAATTGTATCCACTTCTTTGTAGTGCCTCCTGGTATTCTACTGCTGCATTGTTGAACACTCTCTCACTGCATGACAGGTTTGATAGTCTCTTGTTTATGCCGTGGGGTATGGTCTTTAATACAGATGGTGGATGGTTACTTTTGATGTGTACATAAAGAGGTGTGTCGTTGGTTTCTTGTATGGTTTATATATGTGATTATTGAGATCCAGTGTTATGTCCAAGTAGTTCACTACCTTTTTGTTTGCTTCAATGGTAATTTTTAAGTTGTGATTTTGGAATACATATATATATATATATATATATATATATATATATATGTACGCACACATATAAAAAGAGGCACAAAGAGAGAGAGAGAGAGAGAGAGAGAGAGAGAGAGAGAGAGAGAGAGAGACAGACAGACAGACAGACAGACAGACAGAGACAGAGAGACAGACAGGGGGAAGAGTCGGTTTTTTTTTCTGCTTTACGATCAAAAACTTAATGGTGAAGGACAAAAAAGACTCTGGAAAATAAGAGAGGAAAAACATTGACATAGCCGACACTTTGATACCGATTCAAAAAAAAATGATATGACGTCACAACCGGTGCTCAGGAAAAACGAGATCATAAAACTGATCCTCAAGATGCTGTGACATCATAATTCCCACATTCAGGTGCTTCATAAATA
>CM065731.1:12114861-12124861 GCA_033310375.1 Conus canariensis
AAGTGTTCAACAATGCAGCAGTAGAATACCAGGAGGCACTACAAAGAAGTGGATACAATTACAAACTACAATACAACCCAGATAATAACACAAATAAAAGCAAGAAAAATAGAAAAAAGAAAAATCATATGGTACAACCCCCCCATACGACGGGAAACTCAAAACAAACATAGGGAAAGAATTCTTCAAAATCTTAACAACTTCATTTCCAGAAGAACACAAACTGTCCAAAATATTTAACAAAAACACTGTCAAACTATCGTACTCATGTATGCCCAACCTCAAAAACCTAATTGATGCATCCAACAAAATGAAAACCAACACAGCAAAGAAGGGTGAAGAAAGGAAATCTTGCAATTGCACCAAAAAAGAGCAGTGTCCACTAAGCAATAAATGTCTTCACAACAATATTGTATACCAGCTACCGTGACATCAGAAAATGAAAAAGAAACATACATAGGGATCACTGAAAACCACTTTAAAACCAGATATGCAAACTACAAACAGTCATTCAACAAAGAAAAATACAAAAACCAAACTGAATTGAGCAAATACATTTGGAAACTTAAAGACGCAAAAATAAACTATAACATATCCTGGAAAATCATAAAAAGGGCATCACCATACAGCAATATTTCAAAAAGATGCAACCTATGCCTAACTGAAAAATGGCTAATACTATGTAAACCCCACTTGGCAACTCTTAATACTAAAACCGAAATAGTAAATAACTGCAGGCACAAATGGAAATCGTTGTTAGTGAACACACCCTGTACAACAACCTGAAAACCCCCCAAAACACGTGCAACCAACACGCACGTAAAACAGCTGCAACTGGGCCCCACACGGTATATAACACCGGCGGTGGGCAACCCAAACTCCATCCTGACGATAGCCAAGCACTAGAAACAAATTTGTAGATAATTTTAATATTCCTCTTAAATCTTGTCTTAACACACTCTCTCTCTCTCTCTATATATATATGCTGAACAATTAAGTAGTGGGAGAAAACAAGTGCAGACTAACAATTCTTCAGTCATTATAGTAATGACTTGGCAAAGATTTGAACTTTTAGAAAAAAAAGAAAATGGGGGCGAATATATTATAATTAAGGAGAAACCTTTCACTAGCTGCCTGAGGGAACCACCGTAATCCCTCTCGAAGGCAAATCTATTTGTATTGCCTGCTCCTAGGCCTTTCGTCCGCTGGATCGGACTCATCAGGGAGACACGGCCGATTGTGTCTGCTCTCCTAGTGTCAAATAGAGACACACCACAGTCCATAATTCTGTGGTGTTCTCACCACCAAGGATTAAAATAAATCCAACAGCACCCCCAAAGTAGCCAGCGAAGGATAGTAACATGGACTAAAACGAAAGTGTGGAGAGGAAAAAAGTTGCTGAAAAACTGAAAGCATTATGCAAACAGTATAAAATGTGGGGATAAATCTTTGAGCCTATGCTTGAGGATCCATTCAAGGATGCAAGGGAGATCATAAGACATGGAACAGTCTGAGTGGTCAGCTCTGCTGTTCAATAACTCAAGCATTGTCAGTGGCTAAGAATTGTGCAGAACAACCTTTACTTGGATCTCCTGAGAGATGCAATCTCCCACTGATTGACCAAACAATATAATGCTGAACAATTAAGTAGTGGGAGAAAACAAGTGCAGGCTAACAATTCTTCAGTCATTATAGTAATGACTTGGCAAAAACTTGAACTTTTAGAAAAAAAAGAAAATGAAGAAAATGGGGGGCGAATATATTATAATTAAGGAGAAACCCTTCACTAGCTGCCTGAGGGAACCATCGGAATCCCTCTCGAAGGCAAATCTATTTGTATTGCCTGCTCCTAGGCCTTTCGTCCGCTGGATCGGATTCATCAGGGAGACACGGCTGATTGTGTCTGCACTCCTGGTGTCAAATAGAGACACACCACAGTCCATAATTCTGTTTGATATATATATATATATATATATATATATATATATATGTGTGTGTGTGTGTGTGTGTGTGTGTGTGTGTGTGCGTGTGTGTGTGTGTGTGTGTGTGTAAAAGCAAATACGTACCTGACACATCAACACCCACAGTATAAATCCCACCTTCAAAGATATTCATTTCCTTCCCTCTTTGTCCACTGCATATCGCTCATACTTCACTTTCCACTTGTCCGTTATGCACAGCCTTTGACACTTTGGTGCTTCCCAAGCTGAGTTTACCAGAACATGTTCATGCAGTACCTCCACCCCCATCCCTTCCCTTTCCTCCCTCCTCCCCACCTTGCTAATAACGCGCGGTATTTGAAGCCGGAGACATGGAAGAGCTCTCTTGTGGTTCCCCGTGGGTTGAAATGCAGACTTTGGCTGGTGAACAGGAAGAGCTGCAAGCACTGGCTGTAGGTCAGTACCTGGTGGTCAGACAGATCCAGAGGACTCTGATGAACAAGTTGATGGGCTTCCTTCCTTGCTGTCGTCTTTCTCTCTCTCTCTCTCTCTCTCTCTCTCTCTCTCTCTCTCTCTCTCTCTCTCTCTCTCTCTCTCTCTCTCTCGCTCGCTTCTTCTCTCTGTCTTTTTTTGTATGTTTTGTATGTCCGTATTCCTTCCCTCACCAACCCTCTGTCTCTCTCTCTCTCTCTCTCTCTCTCTCTCTCTCTCTCTCTCTCTCCTCTCTCTCTCTCTCTCTCTCTCTCTCTCTCTCTCTCTGTGTGTCTGTTTGTGTGTGTGTGTGTGTGTGTGTGTGTGTGTGTGTGTGTGTGTGTGTGTTTGAACTGGAATGTTGAAATTTTTGTGTTGTTTCATAAACGCGGTCGCTTAGTGTTAAATTTGTGGAGTAAGTTTTGTATCAGATCAGTTTGCACAAACTGGGGTTTTTAATCGTGTTTTGGCGATTGATCACCATTCTAGTGGAAAGTTTTGTAAATGCATGACGAAAATATGAGTAACATCAATAATGCATGACATGCACTGAACAATGCGCCAGACATCCTGTTTTCACTGGTGAGCTTCCTCCCTCTTTAAAGAGCTTATTCAGTGGGACAAAATGTCATTGAAACCCGCTCAACATTTGTTTAAGGTGACCGTGACTGATTCTCATAACCTACGCTACTCCCCCACCCCCACCCCCTCCCGCCTCCCACACCTCACGTTTTTGTGGCATCAGTTATCGGATCAATAGAGCACCTAAGGGGGTGATTTTCTTTTCTTCATCCTGTTTTCCTCTTCTTTTTCCCCTAAGGCCAAAATCCACCTCTTTATTTTTTGGTGCTTCACGCTGCCCTCTTCATCTGCCAAGAAAACCAAAACAATTTCCGCTACTAGGTTTTTTTTTTCTTCATTTTTTTTGCTCAACCAGTGTCTTACACACCATGCATAGCCTGTATGTTCTCTTACAAATAGACATATTTTTGCTGATTTTAGTGTTTTGGCGTTTGATACAAAGTACTGATTACCTTCTAATAGTGTACTTCATTCGGAGAAAAAAAAGTTTGACCCCTGTACCACCCGCCCCCACCTTCGCCGACTCCCTCGTGATACCCTTCCCCTTCTTCCTCGCCCGTACCTCCTTCTCTTTTTTGATCACTGTAGACAAATCCGCCTCATAAACTTTCTCCTTTCTGTGGTCGTTTGGACGTGCACGTTCTCCTCAGTGCTGCATCCGCCTCATAAGCTTTCTCCTTTCTGTGGTCGTTTGGACGTGCACATTCTCCTCAGTGCTGCATCCGCCTCATAAGCTTTCTCCTTTCTGTGGTCGTTTGGACGTGCACATTCTCCTCAGTGCTGCATTGAAAGGAGGGACTTCAAGCAGACCACAGTGTTCCCACAATGATTCCCACACATCGTTGCTTTCGGATTTAGTACTGCTGATACTGTCTGGCATTTGCTGTGAAAGAAGTAGGACTGCCAGTGATTACCCTCCTCTCCTCCTCTTCCCTCCTCTCCCTTCCTCTTTCCTCTCCCCCTACCCTGCCTTGCCTACTTTCCCCACTTCAGGTCCATCTGCACCCATCTCCTCCACCATACCCACACTGACTGACATTTTCCAGGCTTGTCTTCATAGCAAGTAAAAAGACGAAACAGACTGCAACGTCACTGGAACATACAACAAACAAACAAGCACACAACAAGTGTAAAGTGACGTTATTTTATTTACAAAGGACACCACAAAACTTCTGGATATTTCGGCGAAAGTGTCTTTTTCAACAAATACAGAACAAGAGAGAAAAGAGATCAAAAACAATACTTCCCTTGCACAGCACAATCCGCAAATGAAACTAAAAGGCAGAATGCATTTGTGAGCACAATTCAAGGGGAAGAGAGAGAGAGAGAGAGAGAGAGAGAGAGAGAGAGAGAGAGAGAGAGGAGGAAGGAAACAGGTAAAGGTAAAGGTTGGAGATAGTGAGTACAAAATGATTAGCTGAAAAAGTAGGAACAGTTGAGTAGTATGTAGAGGGGGGTGAAAGGGAGGGGGCAGGGGGGTGGAGAAAAAAAACTGTATTCAAGTGTTGTGGATAAAGAGAACAAATCAAGAGTTCATTGTAAAACTAATGGGTGGATTTGGAGAGGGAGTAGGGGGGGGGGGGAATATGTGGGGAGGGTCAGGGTGGATTTGCCGCCTATAGCCTCAAACCCAAGTCTGACCCCAGAGTGGGTTGCCCCACCCTGGAACCAAGGGGTGAGGGGAAAAACGGAAGTACTCCGTGAAAAAAAAACCCTAGTCAGACGCAGTAGTCCCGGACAGTAAGAGAATAGGGGGGAAAAACTCAGAGAGAAAAAACTCAGAGAGAAAAAACTCAGAGAGAGAAAAAAAAAAACTCAGAGAGAAAAAAAAAATAGCAAGCACACATCTCCTCCACCATGCCTACACTACCTGACATTTTCCATGGCTTGTCTTTATAGCAAGCACCCATCTCCTCCACCATGCCTACACTACCTGACATTTTCCACGGCTTGTCTTTATAGCAAGCACGCATCTCCTCCACTATGCCTCACTACCTGACATTTTCCATGGCTTGTCTTTATAGCAAGCACGCATCTCCTCCACCATGCCTCATACCTGACATTTTCCATGGCTTGTCTTTATAGAAAGCACCCATCTCCTCCATCATGCCTACACTACCTGACATTTTCCATGGCTTGTCTTTATAGAAAGCACCCATCTCCTCCACCATGCCTACACTACCTGACATTTTCCATGGCTTGTCTTTATAGAAAGCACCCATCTCCTCCACCATGCCTACACTACCTGACATTTTCCATGGCTTGTCTTTATGGCAAGCTTGTTTCAGGGAACTGCGCTCCAAAGGATGGTTGCTCTCTCTCTCTCTCTCTCTCTCTCTCTCTCTCTCTCTCTGTCTGTCTGTCTGTCTGTCTCTAAAGACAAATATGGATTTTCTTATGTTTGGGATAATCAGGGTGTAGAGTCGGTTTCAATGTTCATTAAAGAATTTAGACAGAGAATAACTGATTGCAGGTGGCAGGAATGGGACAATCATACGCAAACAAGTGAGAGATACAGTTTTTACAGAGCGTTTAAAAATAGTTATCTAAGGGAGCCATATGTGTCTATGAATATAAACAAATTTGTAAAGAATGCCCTAAGTAAATTTAGATTTGGAGTTTCACCTATATTGACATATTCTTTTTTAAGGTATACAAGAACAACTGAGTCACAGATGTTATGTCCAATATGTTCATCTGCTGAGGAAGATGAGATCCATTTTGTCTTTATGTGTCCAGCTTACAGTGATTTAAGAAAAGAATTCATTCCCCAAAAATACTACATGAATCCATGTATGTTCAGGTTGTGTCTTTTACTTTCATCATCTAACATTGTAACGATGCGAAACTTGTCATTGTACTTATATAAAGCCTTTGCAAGACGTGCTGTCATCATGAACTAGATGCTACTACTTTGCATTGTACTGGTAGACATGTATTTACACTATGTGATTATCGTTTGTAACTGTATTTTGATTGAGGCCCCATCAGAATGGACCAATGACCTTCTGATTAAAGAATTCATTCCTTCATTCATTCATTCATTCTGTGTCTCTCTCTCTCTGTCTTAATGGACCCCCCCCCCCTGCTTTCTCTCTCAAACAAAAAAAAAAGACAAAAAAAAGAAAAAAGAAAAAAAAGACAAAAAAAAAAAAAAAAAAAAAAAAAAAAAGAAAAAAGGCCACAACACAACCTACTAGCTCACTATAAACATGGAGATTATGCTCACAGTCTGACTTAAAACCCAGCACTTCAAACCCCTGGTGCCGCAGTCAGTCCGATCGCCTCTTGGCCAATCGCACATGTTTATGTCGTCCCAGACGCACACTTCACGTCGTTCTAAATGCGTCTTTTTGTACTCCCAGTTCTTATAGAACAGTGAGTTCTTTACAATGGGAACGAAGAAATGCTGTCTGTGTTTGTGTGTGTCTGTCCGTCTGTGGTCAAAATTTGTTCCACTCGCTCCAGACAAAACTTCTGGCTCATCTTTCTGAAAATTTGTAGTTATGTTCATTATGGGTCACGGATGATGCCCTATGTTTCGTTTTACCAGAATAGCCGTTACTAACGGCTATAACGGCTCAAAACGGGTTTTTTCTTCTTTATGGAAATTCTCAGTGACGAAATACATTATGACGCATGTTTGATTGTGAGGTCAAATACATTATGAGGCATGTTTGATTGTGACGTTTTTCAGGAAGATAAACTGGGAGTACGTTTATATGCTTTGCATCTTGTCTTTCCATCGCTTCTATACGAACGACATCAGAAGGCCGCCTTAGGTTACATGCAAGTCGGCCATGTAGTTGTTCATGATGGTGTATTCGAGTCAGCAATGAAGTTGTTTATGTTTGCTAGAAACTAACGCAGTCAACTGCAAACGAAAACAAATAATAAACATTTGTGTGGACTGCTGGCCCGTTTGACGAGGTGACAGGATCGACCAGGAAGCTACAACGTATCATTCTTTGACCTTACGTGAATTCATTTAAACAAAAATTGAAAGAGAGTACCATTTTGCTCACGCTGCAACATGTCCGGCCTTTTATTTTTAATTGACCTGTACCTCTGGTGTAGGCGTGTGTAGGTAGCCTATGCTTGTATCACGTGTCCATGTTGGGCAGAACTCATCACCCCGATTTGCATGGGAACTTGACGCACCTGCCCTCACGAACCTCGGGTAGATGGACCTTTGGTCCGTGGCCGACCTTGGTGTGGAAAACTTTTCTTTAGCTGCTTCTGTGCCACTCAGTGGCATTGCACCCACGCTGACTAGAAGAGTTATGTCTGTCTGTCTGCCTGTCTGTCTGTCTGTCTGTCTGTCTGTCTGTCTGTCTGTCTGTCAGTCAATCTCTCTCTCTCACTCTTTCGCTCTCTCTCTCTCTCTCTTTCTCTCTCTCTGTCTCTCTTTATCTATCTATCTCTCTATCTCTCTATGCATGTATGCATCTATCTATCCATCTCTCTCTCTCTCTCTCTCTCTTCTCTCTCTCTCTCTCTCTCTCTCTCTCTCTCTCTTCATTACGCTGTACAATCGGTATGTTCGGTGCACAGATTGCAAATGATTTGCGTTCACAACTAACCAGTGTACGTAGTTTGAAGGTGATATGACCACAGACGGAAATTGACACAAATTTTGAACAGAATTGTTAGTGAGTCTGCTGAACGAACGGGGACACATTACAAGACATAACACTTGCGTACGTTGGTAGATAGCATACATCGGCGTACATACGTAGATGAGCATACATCGGCGTACATACGTAGATGAGCATATATCGGCGTACATACTTAGATGAGCATACATCAGTGTACATAGATATGTAGCATACACCGGCTCCAGCGACAGATAAAATAAACGACATCTGTGACACTTCTGTGCGGAGTGGAATAGAGTTGTAGGCTTGGAATAGAATTGTTGTTGTTTTTCTTCATCTGCGTTTTCCTGTTCGCGATAATATTTCCATGGGAACGTGTGTGTGTGTATGTGTGTGTGTGTGTGTGTGTGTGTGTGTGTGTGCGTGTGCGTGCGTGCGTGCGTTGTGTGTGTGTGTGTGTGTGTGTGTGTGTGTGTGTGTGTGTGTGTGTGTGTGTGTTCTCTTTGGTATGACGTCTATTCGTAATTTAGATGTGTTTACGTGCCAGACACTGTGATGATTGTTTGTTCAGCTGCATTTTGCTGATGCTATGTTATTTCCATGGAAACGTGTGTGGTGTGTGTGTGCGTGCGTGCGTGCGTGCGTGCGTGCGTGCGTGCGTGCGTGCGTGCATGCGTGCATGTGTGTGTGTGTGTGTGTGTGTGTGTGTGTGTGTGTGTGTGTGTGTGTGTGTGTGTGTGTGTTTGCGCGCTTTAGTCGTGTGAAGTCAAAATCATCGTTATCCAGGGCTAAGCAATATGCTTCGTATTTTTCCCCTCTTGCTTTCAACACACACACACACACACACACCACACACACACACACACACACACACACACACACACCTAATCAAATGCCAGTAATAATATTAACAAACAAAATTTAAAAAAAGATGAGAGAAACTCCACGAATTAATGAGATTAAAGAAGTAACAAAAATGTACACTTTCCAGTTAAGATTTTGTAGTATATCAGATCAGCTATGTGCAGAGAGAGAGAGAGAGAGAGAGAGAGAGAGAGAGAGAGAGAGAGAGAGAGAGAGAGAGAGAGAGAGAGTCAATAACAGAAATAATCATTGATTATTTTATAATGTTTTAATCACATTTTTAAGTGATTTTGAAATGCTCGTTTCGAAGAACATGATTTTGAAGAAAAACGGTTAATTGGTGATGTAGTTCCTCTCGAATTTAAGATACTAAATTTATAGAGATTGTTATATGGCCTGGGAAAGAGAAGTTTGTGAGCTTGTCTATTTTCATTAATTAATTTTGTTTCGGATAATTTTGTTTGGAACTTTTCCTTTAATTACATTGGACATGCGATATGCATTATGATTTGATGAAGTGTCTGTTTTTAAAGGGATGAACGTTCAAGTTTTAAATGTAACTTCCTATCAAGAAATTGAATTTTATTTAGAGTAATATTACGGGTCTCTCTATTAAAAGAGTGATTTGTTTTCGCTTCATTTTCACTTGAATTAGCCTTTAAAGTGGACACATAATTACTGAGAGATGAAGCACGTGCATGGAAGTAATTTCATGGACTGGAGATTCAGAAAATGTTTTATATCTAACTGATTTTTTTTTTCTATAAATACATTTTCCAAGTTTGGTAATGTGATCATGCCTTTAACTCATTGTCAATAATGCATAGCCCGAGGCACTTTATGGAATGTTAACTCTTCAATCATTCGGTCTTTGAAATATAGTTTCTGCCCAGTGGTCATGTACATACATTTTATTTTATTTGCATTCCAGGACATGTGGGTTACTTCACTCCATTTATCAAATTATCGACATTGTTCTGAGGCTTATCTACGATAGTGGCGAGATTATCACTACTACATTGTAGTGAATCACTATCAGCAAAAATTTCGCAAACAACAGTCTATGTGTTAAGACAAATGAATATTTCAAATGAAAAATGAGAGGAGTTCTCATACTGATCCTTGAGAAATACCAAATTCCGAAAGAAGTGAACCCCTTCTGCTACTTTTTTTTCCAGAAAGTTGTTGACGATCAGCAAGAACAGATCAGTAAAACTCAAAGCCTCATTTGATTGTTTGCAATGTGTTTTTTTTCATAGTGATGTAAATGATAGCAGTAAATGTTTTAGCGAAGTCAAAGGAAAAAAACAACAACAACAGTAAATCTTTTTATTTTGTCCTCCAGCCTCCAATTTTCTGTCTTTTTTCTTTTTCTTTCCTTTGTCTTTTAAGTAAGTCTTCAGGGGGGCCGGAATAGCTCAGTGGTAGACCGCCGGACTCGTAATCTTGGTGATCCTGGAGTTGCGGGTTCGAATCTCGGCCGGGCTGTTTCTTTACAGGGGGATTTTTCCCTCGGAGTTAACATTGGTTCTGACTCCATTTCCC
>CM065731.1:12129861-12137361 GCA_033310375.1 Conus canariensis
TGAAGATGGTCCTTTCGTATATTTTATGTAGATTTAGCAACAGCTATATGATTGACTCAAATGTGTGTGTGTGTGTGTGTGTGTGTGTGTGTGTGTGTGTGTGTGTGTGTGTGTGTGTGTGTGTGTTCTTGAGTTCGTGTGCCTCTCTGGTTGTGTTTGCACGGAGAGAGAGAGAGAGAGAGAGCAGTAGAGAGAGAGAGAGAGCGGGGAGAGAGAGAGAGAGAGAGAGAGAGAGAGAGAGAGAGAGAGAGAGAGAGAGAGAGAGAGAGAGAGTTTGCTTCTTTGTGTCGGAGGATAGCTTTAATCCGTATGAGGCTTACTTATGTGCCCCGTTGAGTAGATAAGTGGTATCCACTTGAGTTTTACATTCCAGCAACCCCCCAGCCTAACCTGTTTGAGTGATAAGTTGTATCCACTTGAGTTTTACATTCCAGCAACCCCCCCTTCCTAACCTGTTTGAGTGATACTGAGGACGTGGTGAACAATGGTTTCAAACTTTCCTTTCTTTTCTTTTTTGCAATATTCAAAAGGTAGTGAAGTGATTGTAATTATTTTTGATACGGCATGAATATACGTCGAAGGTAAGTGTAACATAGCGACACACAATTAAGAAAAAAAAAAAAAAAAAAAAAAAAGAGAGAGAGAGAGAGAGAGAGAGAGAGAGAGAGAGGAGAGAGAGAGAGAGAGAGAGGAACCTTTAAATGAGAAATACATCAAGTGATACAGCAGAGCATTTCAAACAGATAACGAACACAGGAAGGAAGCGTTGTCCAACCCCGCGGTCATCGACACCAGATTGAAGCTGCACCCGAGATATTGCTGGTATCCACGTGATGACTACATCACGTCATCGACACCAGATTGAAGCTGTACCCGGGATATTGCTGCTATCCACGTGATGACAACCATCACGCTCCAAAGTTCCTGACGTCCAAGCCACGCTAATTGACAAGACAAACGGCCAGCACTAATTGAAGTCAGGAAAACGAGTAGCTGACTTACTCATTTGACGGTAACAAAGACGGCAGCCGGCATCAGTATTATTACCAAATTGGCGTTATTGTCTGAAAAGGGAAGAACACTCACGCACACACACACACACACACACACACACACACACACACACACACACACACACACACACACACACACACACACACACCGTTTTTCGGCAGAAGTCATTATCTGGTCAAACCGACTTATTATTGAGGCAGCTGACGTGAGATTCCGACTTGCTCTAGCACGGATGTGATGCAAGCTGCCGATGTAACGTTAACAGGGACCTGCCACTGTGGTGTAGTGGTATGCGTCACGAACTACGGGCTGAATGCTCGTAGGTTCGAATACTATCTAACGCATCAGTTGTGGGATTTCTCGATCCCGACAAGGTTCCCCCCCAACCCCCCACCCCACCCTAGTTTATGACACTGTTGTATCAGAAAGGAAACATGGAACCACACAGACGAGTTTCATCCACTTAATGAATGTGTGTCTCAAATTTCCTGATCAACACTGCGTGTGTCTGTATCTCTCGGACCTGCGTGATATCCTCTGTTTGCCTGTTGTGCTTCGGAACCGTTGAGAAATGTTTTCATAGTGTTAAAACTGATCTCTATCTCGAATGCTCTGAGTGCCTCCTGTCTAATGACGAATTCACGAAACGCAAGGAGATGGATGCTGGTTTCCTGAATATCAGCTCCATTAGTGGGCACTTTTTTTTCTTCTTTTTCTTTTCTTAGGGGGCGGCGGTGGGGGTGGGGGTGGGGGGCAAATGTGTTTATTTCCTGTTCGACTGGTAGTTGGCTGGTTTGTTTTCTTTTATTTTTTTTTAGTGGAAAGTTTGTCTAAACCAGTTCCAGTAACAGTGGGATAAAGTAAAATATACCACAAGGCAACACAACAAACTGTAACGCAACATACCACAACTCTAGCTATCACCATGCACAGGAAAACACAAGACTAGACAATAAGACAACACGACACAATCCATAATCCATCATAATCCATCACTGCAGAGCATAGCAGAGCATCCAGTATACATCACAACAAAACATGACATGATAATGCGTGACATGGTAGAGTACAACTCAGAACAGTGCTGTCCAACACGGGGTGACAAAAGACAGCAAGACACGAAGCGAACCATGACGTGATAGAAAAGTTCGGCGAACACACACACACACACACACACACACACACACCACACACACACACACACACACACACACACACTCACACACAATAGCACACACACACACACACACACACACACACACACACACACACACACACACACACACACACACACACACACACACACACACACACACACTGACTGACTGACTGAAACCAATTTATTGTCAGATTAACTCAAGGTTGTACTGACAAACACACACACACACACACACACACACACACACACACACACACACACACACACACACACACACACAATAACACACACATACACGCGCGCGCGCGCGCGCGCGTAATATCCGAAAAAACAGGACAAAGAGCGAGAAAAAGACAAGACAAGAAAAACCACAACGACAAGAGTGAAGAAGACGGTAATGGTGTCTGAGTGGCCCTCAGTAGAGCACAGATCAAGAGTAAATGGAAATACCCAGTGTTGCTGGTCAGAAGAGATCATTGATCCGCCCTGACCGACAGCAGGCGCATTGTCTGAGCAGCTTTTAGCACCGGCCATAGTACACTGATGAATTAAGCCGCGTGTTAATGCGTCTGCTATGCATATTGACCATTGCTAAGTCTTCGGCAAGACTGTCTGGTTGCAGGGGGGGGGGGGGGGGGGGGGGGGGGGGGGGGGGGGGAAGCCGTACTCATACACGCATTTTTCTTTCTTTTTTTTGTTTGCTCATTTTTTTCGGTCTTTTTCTCAGTGCCTCATCGATGACACTGTAGTCTGTTCCATTGACTCTGAGAAATAATTCACTGCTGATTGTTTTGTTGCAGCTGTGACATAACACACACACACATGAATGCAAAATTAAGTTTTCTTTAAACCGTTGCGCGACAAAATCATTGAGCGGGTTACCACTCATTGAGGCAAAGTCCATTGCTGATTGCTTTGTTCCAGTTGTTTAGTTAACATTAGAATGAATGTAGCGTTTGGCTTTGTTTGACTCGTTCATAAAGAATCATCGACCGGTTACCACCTCACGTTCATTTGCTGAAGCATAAACAGGGGTGGTCATCTGCCCCCCCCCCCAAAATGTGTTGCCGTGTATGCGTTAGTTCTGCAACTGCCTCCCTCTGTGGTGTCTGCGATCTCCGTTTAGACAAGGCATCCTTGTGAAGGACCTATACATTTTTTTAAGGACATTACGTTTGATGGATAGCTAGGACGCTGGAGAACTACTCCGTTCTGACCATTAAACCAGGTTCTAATACAGATAGCAAAGCGCTCTGGGTTGGTATTACGCTGCGAAGTGAACTGGTTAGGTTACAAGGTCTGTGTTGTCCACAACAGAAGTGCCAGATAGTTTACAATGTACCCATGCGTTTCTATTATCCTTTGTGTGTGTGTGTGTGTGTGTGTGTGTGTGTGTGTGTGTGTGTGGTGTGTGTGTGTGTGTGAGGGGGGGGGGGATACACAGAGGATTGGAGCTTCGCTTGACTGGTATTTCGAGCATGAAACTTAAGGTTGTATTGAGGTTTGAGGTACATATGTCTGACGTCATTTTCCTTCCCTTAAGAATTTCACTCCGTCATCGTATATAATATCAACGAAGCTAGAGGTGAAGTTGATTCTTGTGTGAGCGAGACGTTAGGCAACGCGTTGTTACCTTGTTTTGTATAGTAACTCATCTTCAATGAGTTTGTACTTAACTACGTCGCTTCAGTTCTGTCCAAACGGTCGCAGTGCTTACTGTGACACTTCCTCTATATGACATGATGATGATTGTGCGGTCCTAGATTGTATCAACACGAACAACTGCCAGAATCCCTGAGGTCAGTTTGGTCCTCTGTTAGACATGACCTGCCATTTTCTCTGCCTGTCACCCTTCCGGCTTCGATCCTCTTGATTTTTCGATGTATAGTCCAGAGAAGAATATTGGAAATTTGTGGTACCCCTCCACAATCCTCTGGCTTTTATTGGTGTACTTTGGTGACAGAGTGTTTGTTTGTTTCCCACCGTGCTTTAGAGAAAAAGAAACGTGAAGGATGTTTGAGGAGGCCCATCTAACAGTGCGCATATTGGACAACAACACATTTTAGGCCATTATCAATGATTATGATTCTCTGACCACTCCTTGGCGACAAACCGCTGGAGTGTGGCAGCTGTCAACAGTGATGGTTAGCCCATGTTACAACAGCTGTCAACAGAAGGCAGTGATGGTCAGCCTATGTTACAACAGCTGTCAACACAAGACAGTGATGGTCAGCCCATGTTACAACAATGTCAACACAAGGCAGTGATGGTCAGCCCATGTTACAACAGTGTCAACAGAATACAGTGATGGTCAGCCCATGTTACAATAGCTGTCAACAGAAGGCAGAGATGGTCAGCCCATGTTACAACAGTGTCAACAGAAGGCAGTGATGGTCAGCCCATGTTACAACAACTGTCAACAGAAGGCAGTGATGGTCAGCCCATGTTACAACAGCTGTCAACAGAAGGCAGTGATGGTCAGCCCATGTTACAACAGCTGTCAACAGAAGGCAGTGATGGTCAGCCCATGTTACAACAGTGTCAACAGAATACAGTGATGGTCAGCCCATGTTACAATAGCTGTCAACAGACGGCAGAGATGGTCAGCCCATGTTACAACAGTGTCAACAGAAGGCAGTGATGGTCAGCCCATGTTACAACAACTGTCAACAGAAGGCAGTGATGGTCTGCCCTTGTTACAACAACTGTCAACAGAAGGCAGTGATGGTCAGCCCATGTTACAATAGCTGTCAACACAAGGCAGTGATGGTCAGCCCATGTTACAATAGCTGTCAACAGAAGGCAGAGATGGTCAGCCCATGTTACAACAGTGTCAACAGAAGGCAGTGATGGTCAGCCCATGTTACAACAAATGTCAACAGAAGGCAGTGATGGTCTGCCCTTGTTACAACAACTGTCAACAGCAGGGAGTGATGGTCAGCCCATGTTACAATAGCTGTCAACACAAGGCAGTGATGGTCAGCCCATGTTACAATAGCTGTCAACAGAAGGCAGTGATGGTCAGCCCATGTTACAACAGTGTCAACACAAGGCAGTGATGTCAACCCATGTTACAACAGCTGTCAACACAAGGCAGTGGTGGTCAGCCCATGTTACAACAGTGTCAACAGAAGACAGTGATGGTCAGCCCATGTTACAACAACTGTCAACAGAAGACAGTGATGGTCAGCCCATGTTACAACAGTGTCAACAGAAGACAGTGATGGTCAGCCCATGTTACAACAACTGTCAACAGAAGACAGTGATGGTCAGCCCATGTTACAACAACTGTCAACAGAAGACAGTGATGGTCAGCCCATGTTACAATAGCTGTCAACACAAGGCAGTGATGGTCAGCCCATGTTACAATAGCTGTCAACACAAGGCAGTGATGGTCAGCCCATGTTACAACAGTGTCAACACAAGGCAGTGATGTCAACCCATGTTACAATAGCTGTCAACACAAGGCAGTGATGGTCAGCCCATGTTACAACAGCTGTCAACAGCAGGGCGTGATGGTCAGCCCATGTTACAACTTGTCACTACAGCTGTCAACAGAAGACACACCACCATTGTCACCCCCATGCATTTAATGACATGACCGAGTTCCTACCACTGGATTTCCCCAAGAAAACAGAACGTCACTGATCTGTTCGGCCATTGTCTAGCCCCCTCTTTCACCCACCCACCCCCCTTCCCCTCCACTTCCAAAATAATCCCAGGTCAAGCCGCACTTTTAGGATCGGCGTACTTGGTGCCGGATGCGGGGCACGGTGTTTGTCAGTCCACAGATCCGTCTCTGTGTCTGTCTCTGACGTCATGACGACTCTTCGGCATGGAAGAGGGACAGTTTCACAAGAGAACATGGCGGTGGATGGTACACAGCCTGGCAGACGACAGCAGCAACTATTTTCTGTTTCAGGGGCATATCGGCGGAGGGGGGGGGGGGGGGGGGGGCGCAGGAGGGCGGTACAAGGTTTTTATGTGATCTTTATATCAGGTTCTGTGACTATCGCAATGAAAACTACCGTCAGCGGTTTCTTGAAATGGAGTATTACACATGGCCTCATATGACAGCAGCTTTGGTAATGTCAGATGTCCATGATGGTGGCTGTTATGGGTTGCAAGGGGCTTTGACTTCCATCCATCCTATAGCCTATCAACTGAACTTGAAAGGAAGAAATAGTAGACTGTCAGGGCATCCTCTGACAGATGGAAAGAAAAAGTTCACGTGCGGTTGCATGGAAGCTATTTTCTTGCCTGATCAGAGAGAGAGAGAGAGAGAGAGAGAGAGAGAGAGAGAGAGAGAGAGAGAGAGAGAGAGAGAGAGAGAGAGAGAGACGCTTCAGATACGATTTTATTGACAAAGGCCTACATACAGCCTGTATGTCAAGGGGGTGTAATATTTGCAGCACCGAAAAAATACAGTGCACAGAAACACAAAATCGTAACTAATGACGTAAACATTAATGCTAGGACCCCAAACTATGTAGTCGAAAATTACATACTTTTTCGTCATTCAAAATGACATTCAAAATGACTATGCAATTTTTAACTACATAAGAGAGAGAAAGAAAGAGAGGGTGTGCTTCACCATGCTTTGATTTGTGGACGAAAAAAAATGTCTGTCTATCCACACATTAGTCAGTCCAACAATTGGTAAGTAAGTTTGAAATGGTATTTGAAAAAAAAACATCCGTCAGACAACTGGGACAAACAAATGACAAGACAAAACACCCGGTTTGGACCGAAGTTCTACTTCCGACAAGGTAAGCAACATGCAGGACAATGGAAACAAAGAGCGAACAAATCACTTAGCTTCCCAAATTTGAGAAGATAAGTGATTAGTCGTTCTACGTTTGAGAAAATAAGTGATTGCTCGTTCTTCACTTTCCTTGGCCGAAATGTTTATCTTGTCTGAAGATCTAAGGGGTCCCCATGCGTTGCATTTTGATTTGTTTGTCCCTGTTGTCTGAAGAATTCAGTTTAAATTCATTTAAAAATTTGTTTTAATTTCCGCCTGTAGCCACCTAACTTTGAAACTAACTCGTTCTGGAAGTAGTTCAATCAAACCTCCCCATTTCACTTTTTCGTTGTTCAAGTTGTCTTAGAGGGCACGTCCCACAGTCTGCAAAATCCACAGTGGCCTGGCACGGAGACTACAGACCCCAGACCTGTTCCTGGAAATCTGCCAGGTCGGGGACAATAAAGATAAGTGAGAATGACAAAATGTAGGCTGGGGTATGTGAACTGATGACCCATCGGCTGTCATAGAAGAAGAGTGGAAGTCCAGTTCTGAGCCTGATGGTCCAAGTGGTGGACAGTGT
>CM065731.1:12144861-12149861 GCA_033310375.1 Conus canariensis
AAGAGGTGTCTGATGGCTTGAAATGTGATAAAACTTGGTGGTGGTCGCACTATACTCTCTTGCGCGTGTTCACCAGTGAATATCTGCACTATGTAATTGTACCTCTCTGTGCATGCTCGAGTGTATGTATGTGCGTGTATGCATGCATGCATGTGTGCGTGTGTTTGAAGGTAAAGGGGAAATCAGTTAAAAGATGCAAGAGCAATGGGGACGAACTATTGTGAGGTTTAAAATCGTTACACTTAAAGCAATTCTCTCTCTCTCTCTCTCTCTCTCTCTCTCTCTCTCTCTCTCTCTCTCTCTCTCTCACCACACACACACACACACCACACACACACAACACACACACACGACTCTGTTCTAGAGTCAATAGATACACATCCTACATTACTTGTAAGAACTTTGTCTTTACACTCTAAAACAAAACTTCACTTCTATTTTACAGAAAGAAAAAACAACACGTTGTGAAAAATATTTCTTCCACTTTTCAGCCTCTTCATTTGCTGGGAGTTTCCATCCACACGTTCAAAATGGAAGAGTGGCCAGTGGACAAGTTCAACCTATCAACTTCAAACTGGTGGAGTTCAAGAAGAAAAAGAAAACACCCGAAGGTGCTGGGGAGGACCCACAGAAGCACTGTCTTCACCCGCCTTTTGAGCAGTCCTGTACCACCCTTGGAGGCCTGCGCTGTGTTGACGATGGGTACAGGCACGCGCACGACACTCCATTAAGATATCAAGGGACATAACTGCTCCTGAACAGAGGTAAATCAGACTAGAGGATGCAACTCATAACAGCCTTAAAATAGTATCGCCATGGGTGTACCAGCCCGTATTTCATGACTGCAGAGCCCACCGGCAAAAGACGCCACCCTCCAGCTGCCGAGCACACCCCACAGACCCACCCAACCCTGCCCAAGGACAGATGAAGACAGTGCCACTCCAGACACAGCCAAGCTTTCGCTGACAAGTTCAACCATCAACTTCAAACTGGTCGAGTTCAATAGTAATGTCCTCCAGATTCTAGTCTGACACTTTTTTGTAGTTTGGCTCGAATACCCGTCAAACTAAGAATCGCCCACCTTTCTTGAACCTTCGGTGATTTGAGAAATGACTTTCTAACCAGCGTTCTTTTTTCTGACATTTTTTTTACCTCCAATAGCGCAGCAGAATTCTCTCCCTTGCTTCACGCAATATCGATCAACCCGGTTAAAAAAAAGGGAGTTAATTCTGCATGGTCATCGACACTTTCTGTGATGAAGTTCCATGTCTTTTTGTATTGTGAACTATAAAGTCTTTGATAGAACTTGCTACAGTGAAAGTCACAAAGCAAAGGCTTTTTGGTCGATTGTGCGTGGGAAAGTCCACTTCAAAGCTATCCTCACCAGTCAATATTATCACTGGGTATGACGTCAGTCAGCAGCGACGTCATTTCTCAGCGTTTGCTAAACGCGAGACCGGTTTTTCCACGTTCAGAGAGATCAAAGCTGAATGATCCACTTGTTTCTGCTAAACTTCATCGATTTTGTGACACCGGTAGTGGATTGTAACATTATATGGGGAAAAAGACGACCTTAAAAAAAGTTAATGATAATAACAAATAAACGGAGTGACAAAAAAAAAAAAAAAAAAAAAGCTTCTAAGATTGCATGTAAACCTGCGTGCTTACAACAGCCCACTTAACTGCTTTTAAGAGAGAGAGAGAGAGAGAGAGAGAGAGAGAGAGAGAGCAAAAACAACGTTGAATTATTTTTTGTGATCTGATATATGATACTAGTTTTTTGCTGGTGTGCACTCCATTTCCTTCTGACAAAATCAGCCAGCAATATACAGCGCCTGCAGAGTTTGTCACGCTCTCATCGTCACGCACATGCACGCACACACACACACACACATGCGCACACACACGCACACTCACTCAGTCACTCAGTCAGTCAGTCACTCACTCACAGACAGACGGACAGATGGACGCAAGATACACGCATACCTGAGCGCGCGCGCGCGCCACACACACACACACACACACACGCACGCATGCACGCGCATGCGCACACACTCACGCATACCTGCGCACATTTACAACCCCACACACACACACACACACACACACACACACACCACACACTGTTGTGTGTGTGTGTGTGTGTGTGTGTGTGTGTGTGTGTGTTGTGTGTGCTTTGAGTTATAATTAGTATTTTATCATGTTTCTGTAATATGCGCTTTGGGCTCTCGCGAGGTACAGCGCTCTATAAATATCCTTTTACATTACATTACATTACACACACGCATAGAGGCAACACACACACACACACACACACACACACACACACACACACACACACACACACACACATCACACACACACACACACACACACACACACACACACACACACACACACACACACACACACACATAGAGGCAACACACACACACACACACCACACACACACACACACACACACACACACACATACACACACACACACACACACAGAGAAGCAACACACATACGCACTCCTCCCTCGCCCCTCACACACACACACACACACACACACACACACACACACACACACACACACACACACACACACACACACAACATGTGCGTTCGCTCCCGCTGTTTATACCTCCATCAAACACACGCACACACTCCATACCTTACCCCACCTGCATCATGCCTCTCACACACAAACATGAACTTTCTGTGCCTGTATCTACATAAAACTGCCACTTGTCCTCCACAAACTCAATTCCACTGAACAGATTGTCTTGATAAAACAAAATAAAGGATTAAAATCGTGAGAAAAAAAATAAAAAAATGAAGCGTCGAAACACGCACCACAGGCAACAAAGACGCACACAGCACCAAACACTAGCATAGACGAAAACGGTATTGGAGGAAAACAAACATGCAAACGAACAAAGAACAAACAAATAACGACGCGCACAAACAAATAAATACAGAGCAGCTGTCCATTTGCAGACTAGCTATTTGCTGCCGAACTGTTAACAGTGTTAGGGCGAGCGTAAAACATTCAGGGGGAAATCTCATGTTTTTTTTTTTATTTTCCGTCTTTATCGGCGAATTGTGTGTGTGTGTGTGTGTGTGTGTGTGTGTGTGTGTGTGTGTGTGTGTGTGTGTGTTCGTGCGTGCGTGCGCGTGCGTGCGTGCGCGTGCGTGCGTGCGTGCGTACGTGCGCATGTGTGTGTATGTGTGTGTCACCGATCGGCGGTACTAAACTAGTACGTCCACGTGTTTAAGAGTAGTGGTGGTTCAAGGTAGAGAGCGTGTGCGCGTATGCGTGCGAGCGTGCATGTATGCGTGCATGTATGTGTGCTTATTTTGTGTGTGTGTGTGTGTGTGTGTGTGTGTGTGTGTGTGTGTGTGTGGTGCGTGCACGCGCGCGCGCGTGGGTAAGACTGGGGCTTAGTTAGTGGGTTAGGCTAAGTTCCTCGGGGCTAGGTAGTAAGGTTAGGCTAGGTAGGGGGCAGGTGAAGTAGGACATACAGTATTTTTTGCCTTCCAGTCTTCATTTATTGAGGGAGTGGTAGGAGGAAGTTGGTTTCGTTCCCGATTGTTACTCTTTTGTTACTTTGGTTCTATACCAGAGAAGGCGGGGCAGGATATCGGCTGTTGTTGTATTGTCAAGTCTGTGAGTTGTTGTGGTAAATTGTCGTGTTGTTGCACGAGCAACAACTAGTCCATTGGTCAGGCGTGTCAGCTCTGCGGAGGGATACACTGCTCTGACCAGTCGTTGTTTTGTGTGGTTAGTAGAGTTCGCTTGATTCCGACCAGGGCGGAATGCGTTGGGGTAGCTTCACTTCGGTCCCTGGTGTTCGTCGGAGTGGACGTACTCCTTGTAGGTGCGGCGGCAGCGCCGGTAGTTTTTGAAGAGTGACTTCGAGTCATATATAGTTAGTGCCAGGTCCCCGTCGGGTTTGGGTGCCCTTGGCCTGTGCTGAGTCGGTGTCGTCCTTGTTGGCAGCCACTGTCAGCCAGTTGCAGAACTGGTGTGGTTGATCGTCTGTATGTCCAGGTTGGTGATCTGTTAGGTTCGTTGTGTTGTAGTTCGTCGTGTTGTCTTGTATTATGGCGAGTTGTACTGTAGTTGTCTCATGTTGGGATTAGTTGTATGGTGTTCGTTGCGTATACTGGTTGTCTGGTATGATGTTGTCTTGGTTCCGTGATTGAAATTTGTTGTCAGCCGGTTTGTGTTGTTACCTCTTTTCGGTATATTTTGTAAGTAGTGTACATAGTGGTTCCTGAGTTCGATTGTCATGTGACAGTTTGGCTAGACAATGTGGGTTCAATATAATGACCGTTGATGGACGGTGAGGTAGATATTGTTTGTGGTTAGTTCATGTTAATGTCAGTGGGTTCAATAAGAGGGTAATACGAGGTTGCATTTGGTTGAGGATCATAATATGAGTCAGGTGCAGATGTGTCTGCGTGAATCATAGAGGGATTTGATGATTGTGCTCAATCTCAATTGTAAATAGTAGGAGTTCGTTGAAATTGATTAACGATTTCGGAGTTGACCTGCACAGCATTGGAATCGGTTAACTGTGTAGTAAGGCCAAGGCCAATTTGTGGTCGAGTGGTTTATACTGGGGTACGGTCGTAACCATTCAACTTATATTGGTGTCTTTTCACTTTCGTTACGAGTCAGGGTTCTCGACGCGGGTGTCGTGCGCGTGCGGACTGAATCTGTGACGTACGCATTTGGTACAGGACAGTGAGTCCATATGGTAGAAGTTTTTGTAATACAAGTGACGGTCGTCACACATGCAGGGGTGTATGTGTTTGTGACAGAACGGGGTTGGAGAAAGATATCTTAGGTGGTGGGGAGACAGTCCCATTATGAATTTTAGTAGTCGGAAAGAAGAGAAAGGTAAAGTTTAAGGCGGGTAGCTTAGCAGTCGATAGGATAAAAACGGGTGATGTGCAGCATGTAATATTGTATGAAGTGTGGTTGTGTTGGCATGACAAGGATTAAC
>CM065731.1:12157361-12164861 GCA_033310375.1 Conus canariensis
GCTGGCTGAGAGAGAGAGAGAGAGAGAGAGAGAGAGAGAGAGGAGAGAGGAGAGAGAGAGAGAGAGAGAGAGAGAGAATTAAAGATACCAATAGAAATAACTGTTGTGTGGTTCGTAGACAACTCTTGTACCATTCATAATAACCCAGATTTAGACAACTCTTGTACAATTCGTAAATACCCAGAATTGAATATTTCCTTCCGTCTTCTACCTATGCATTGAATACCATACCTTTTCAATCGCAAGACACTTCAAATAGCGATAGCGGCTTTAACATGTGTGAAACGAAGTTTGCAACAAAATGTCGGCCAGGCCGCCAGAAATCAAACACCCTCTCATAGTTTTCTCTTAAAGTGCTCGTGCATTTAATAACCCGAAGAAAAACAAACTTTGGCAATCCATATGAAGGTAACGTGCCTGTCGATAGTTGATCCTAAGGCTGCAAGGAGGCGTGAATAGCAGGTGTTGACACATTGTAAACAGGTGTTGACACTTTGTACACAGGTGTTGACACTCTGTAAACAGGTGTTAACTCTTTGTAAACTGGTCTGAAAACGGAATGCAAACAAACCAGGAAACATGGACGCAAAGAAATCGCACTTAAGCCTCTCCCTGCATACACAAAAACATTGCACCCTGTATCACAACATGGTCAAATGTTTTCGTTTCACTTTTTAGTTCATTTCGCATCCTGATTGTCAAAATTCAACGACTATTTAAATATTGGTACAGTGGTCAGGCGATAAAATGGTGCACTGAGGAGCATGCAAACTGAAACAGAAGTAAAACATTACAAACGACCATGCCGAATGTGATGGGGATAGCACAGCAAATAATACCCAGCTGAGCAATATGCTTTCCTGCACAGAGTGCATGATTCAAAGGCACTCGGATGTGTCTAAAAAACATTATGTAAATGGAACTGCGCACTAAAATAACTGACACAAAACATATCCGGTTGAATTTGCTTTGCTGATGTTTGGGACCTCACACACCCTCAAGCAGCGTTCAAGTGGCATGCTCTGACTGGTCGAGAATAATCCTGGAAACATGCAAATGACAGTGGGAGTCTTCCCAAGAGATTATCCTCCAAGAGAGAAGGAGAGGAGAGAGAGAGAGAGAGAGAGAGAGAGAGAGAGAGAGAGAGAGAGAGAGAGAGAGAGAGAGAGAGAGAGAGAGAGAGAGGTTTCCCCTAACATTTTCTCTTTGTTTTCGTTTAGTTTCTACCCTTTTTTGCCTTTTTACGTTGAATTTTCTTTCTTTATTTATTTCGTTTTCTTATGTATTTACTCATCTCTGCTTTACCTTTTCACCTATTTTCTTCACACCCGTCTTCATTTTCTCCACCATCCCTTTTCCCACTCTTCCTTATTCTTCTTGATCATCATCTTCTCCTTTCTATGGTTTTCATCGTCATTTTTGTTGGTGTCGTATATCCTCCTCCTCCCCCTCCCCTTCCTCTCCTCCTCCTCCTCTCGTAATCATCATCAAAATCACGTGAATCAATTTCTTCTTGTTCTTGTCCTCCACCTCTTCTTTGCCCACCTTATCCTCCTCCTCTTCGTCTTCCCCCTCCTCCTCCCCTCATAATAATAATAATAATGGTTTCTTATATAGCGCTTAATCAAACGAATTTCTCTAAGCGCTTTACAAAATCATACTACATTCACCCTTCTCATATACAATAGCACACCTTACACCCAACTACAAGTACTATTACTACAATAACTAACAAATCCCAATCCTACGAGTTGACATTCACTTATTTTTCAAGTATCACTACAAAAACTAAATCCTATAACGTTCAATCATACAACAAATACATGTAATAGAGAACATACACATACGCTACATTTGAAAAGGCCCAGACGGCTATGAGTTAGGTTGTACCCCCCCCCCCCCCCCCGCCCCCCCCCCCCCCCACAGCATTGACTAATTATGAGAAAATAGATGGGTTTTAAGTTTAGACTTGCAAGAAGAGATAGAATCTGAATGTCTGAGAGAGTCTGGCAGTCTGTTCCACGTCGCTGGAGCTTGAAAAGAGAAAGATCTTTCACCAGTAGTAGTCCTGAAGCGAGTCATTCGTAGAAGGCGGTCGTCAGCACAGGAGCGTAAGTTGTCGAGAGGGGGTGTAGATTTTAAGGAGATCTGAGAGATAAGAAGGTCCATTTTCAAAGAGAGCAGAGAAAGTGAGAGTTGAGATTTTGTACGAGATACGGTTTGAGACAGATCATCAAAATCAATGTCTTCTTGTTCTTGTCCTCCACCTCTTCCTCGCCCACCTTATCCTCCTCCTCCTCCTTTTCCTCCTCTTCCTCCTCCTCCTCCTCTCATAATCATCATCAAAGTCACGTGAATCATTTTCTTCTTGTTTTTTTCTCGTCCATCTCTTCCCGCCATTTTATCCTCCTCCTCTTCCTCCTCTTCTTCCTCCACCACCATCTCTCCTCCTCCTTCTTTTGCCTTCCTCCTCTTCCTCCTCTTTTGCCTCTCCTCTCTCCTCCTTTTTACCTTCTCCTCCTCTTCCTCCTCTTTTACCTTCTCTCCTCTTCCTCCTCTTTTACCTTCTCCTCCTCTTCCTCCTCTTTTACCTTCTCCTCCTCTTCCTCCTCTTTTACCTTCTCCTCCTCTTCTTCCTTTTTACCTTCTCCTCCTCTTCCTCCTCTTCTCCTCCTCTCCTCCTCCCCCCTCTGTCTTCTTGAACACACATCAGTTTGGAATGATAAAACAGCAGATGATATTTTTTTTTCCCAGTGATCTTATACACAAACTCAAAGAACATGCATGACACGTGTTTACATCGTAAAATGAGGGTTCTGAGGACAATGTTCTACCCGCGTGTAGGGATTACTTGCCTTCTTTTTTTATGTCTCAGGAAACAGTTGGCAAAAATATCCAAGAACTATGCCAAACGGGCATTTCAACCTAACTAGCTGTCTGCCTGTCTGTTCATCTATCTATCTATCTATATCTATCTATCTATCTATCTATCTATCTATCTATCTATCTATCTATCTATCTATTACCCATCTGTCCGTCACACACACACACACACACACACACACACACACACACACACACACACACATACACACACCACACCACACCGCACCACACACACACACACACACACACACACACACACACACACAGACACACACACACACAGACACACACACACACAGACACACACACACACACACACACACACACACACAACACACAACACACACACACACACACACACACAACACACACACACACACACACACACACACACACACACACACACACACACACACACGTTATCTCAACTATTGCTACTGTTGCTGCTGCTGCTACTACTACTTCTACTACTATTACTACTACTACTATTACTACTACTACTGCTACTACTACTACTACTATTGCTGCTGCCGCAGCCCCTATATCTGCTGCTGCTACTGCTGTTGTTGCAACTTCTAGGTACCTCTTTGAACAGATACAGGCTCACACAGTCTCAGGAAAAAAATGCTTGTGTGCGTTGTCTTTCACACAATCTCTGCAATCTCTACAAAAACACGAATCGTTTGTGCCGTCTCTATGTTAGTTTTATCCAGTGCACTGGATGATCTTGTGAACTGACATGAGAACCACCCGGAGCAAAGGTATATCAGGATGATCAGTTCGGGAAGAAGAAGAAGAAGAGGAAGAAGTACCACCAGCACCACCACCACCACCACTACTACTACTACTACGACGACGACGACCATAACGACTACTACGACCACAACTATGACGACAACTACCACTGCTACTTGTACTACTACTACTACTACTTCTACTACTGCTACTGCTGGTGCTGGTGCTGGTGCTGCTGCTGCTAATACTACTTCGACTACTACTAGTGCTACTCCTACGACTACTACTACTACTGTCCATACTGTGATAGGTCTTTCCGGGCGCAGATCGGCCTGACCAGCCATCTACGCACTCACCCCCGATCCCAGGATGACTTCTTCTTCGTCGTCGTTCGCTCAGACAGGAACCCCTGATGCACTGACGAAGGCTGCCGTCCGGCGGAGGTCCTCCAGAGATCCGTAGAGTTTCTCCCTCGTCGGTTGGTCAGCAGGCCAAGTCTCTGCTCTCAGGTTATTGTGTTGGACAGTCCTGTAGGAAGTGTTCCACTGTCATTGGGGCTGTACCGCAGGGGCACACTGCAGACTCGCCAATGCAGAACCTTGTGAACATGTGATGACTAGATGGACTTCGTAGTCTCGACGGACAAACAACAACAACAACAACAACAACAACAAACAACAACAACAACTACTACTACTACTACTATACTACTGCTGCTACTACTACTGCATTTATATCCAGGGACAAAGAAAGGCGCATGCAGTGATGATTAAAGGGCAACAAAGTCTGCTGTATTACAGACTACGGCATGGGTTGTACAAAGACATACAATCCTGATGTTGCATTAAGGTGTTTCAGACCACGGCATGGGTTGTACAAAGACAGACAACCTGATGTTGCATTAAGGTGTTTTCAGACCACGGCATGGGTTGTACAAAGACATACAACTGATTTTAGGTGTTAACCGATGGTTGACAAGAATCATCTGAGGTGTGTTTTCAGACCACTGCGTGGGTTGTACAAAGACATACAATCCTGATGTTGCATTAAGGTGTTAGCTGGTTTTATCCAGTGTGTTGACTGACATCGTCATGTTAACATGGGGACCACCCAGAGCAAAGGTATTCCAAGGCGGGGGGGGGGGGGGGGGGGGGGGGGGCGGAGAAACAGACAGACAGACAGACAGAGGCATAGACATAACGACAGAGTAACAGAGACAGAAACAGAGATAGAGAGATAGAGAGACAGGCAGACAGGCAGCTAGACAGACAGACTAATTTAAGATTCTGAGAGAAATAAGCTTTGTGTGCAATGTAGACAATTCTCGTATGATAAGTAATGTTAACAAGATATGTATTTCTGTCCGTCTTCCGCCTACATATTGAGTATACCTTTTCAATCACTAGTCTTTCAAAATACCGGCTTTAGCACGAGCGGAGCGAAGTTTGCAACAAAATGTGGGTGAGGTCGCAAGAAATCATACATTCGCACATACTTACCTTTTAAAGTGGTCGTGTATTTTACAAGCCGAAGAAAAACAAACAATGGCAATCCAAATGAAAGCAATCTGCCTGTACACATTTGATCCTAACGCTGGAACCGAAACAACGTAGGAGATATGGACGCAAATAATACACACACAAGTCGCTCCATGCACGCACAAAAAGATGGCAACGTCTGTCTTGAAATCTTCAGTCCTTACCGGCTTCATCATTTCATTGAATTGGCATGCAGAGATTAAGCTTTACTTTCTATTTTTTCTTGGCTCTAATCTGCCGTGGAATAGTGCTTAGTGTCCAGCATCTGTGGGTCTGGCGAGAATACTTAGTTTCAACCCTATCAGAGGCATTGATTTGAGGAATTTCGTATGCTTGGGCTGCTCTGTGCTCCTACACAAAATTGAGACTGCAATGAGGGCTCCATTAGAGTGCAATAAGCGTGCAATGAGAGTGCAATTAGAGTGCAATGGGAGTGCAAATTAGAGTGCAATGAGCGTGCAATGAGAGTGCAATAAGCGTGCAATGAGAGTGCAATGAGATTGCAATGAGAGTGAAATGAGTGTGCAATGAGTGTGGAATGAGCATGCAATGAAAGTGCAATGAGTGTGCAATGAGCATGCAATGAGAGTGCAATGAGTGTGCAATGAATGTGCAATGATAGTGCAATGAGAGTGCAATGAGAGTGCAATGAGTGTGCAATGAGTGTGCAATGAGCATGCAATGAAAGTGCAATGAGTGTGCAATGAGCATGTAATGAGAGTGCAATGAGAGTGCAATGAGTGTGCAATAAACATGCAATGAGAGTGCAATGAGAATGCAATGAGAGTGCATTGAGAGTGCAATGAGTGTGCGATGAGAATGCAATGAGAGTGCAATGAGTGTGCAATGAGCATGCAATGAGAGTGCAATGAGATTGCAATGAGTATGCAGTGAGAGTGCAATGAGAGTGCAATGAGCGTGGAAGGAGAGCGCAGAGAAAGTGCAACGAATGCGCAATGAGAGTGCTAATCGGTCTTCGAGCAGAATGAAACTCAGTAGCATTATATTCGTCATAATCTTCTTTGACCAGCATAAAAAAAATCATGAAGTTCTGTGGCCATTCATACCCTACTCTTGCGCTGCCCTTACTCTCAGCTTCCTCTCCATGTCTGGACCAAGGGTGCTTGTATCATAGAAGCTGCTATTGGCATGTCCAGACGTACTCTTGTTGGAAGCACGACGTCGCATCCTGCTGAATGGGACTCTCCCTATTCACTGGCTTTGCGGCTTTGCAGGTATTGTCGCCATTAGGGTGGGTGTGTGTGTGTGGGGGGGGGGGGGGGGAGAGGGGGGTGTTAGTAGGCTGTGTCTTGTATCTGCAGTATGAGAATAGGCACAACTGAACACCACCGAAACGATTCAGCAGCAGTGCAGTGTCTCTACTGGTGGGTTGCTTCATGGCAGCTTGACATTGATTGCCAATGGACTGCGGTGAGGGAACTTCCACTTGTCAGTATGGGTGTAGCTGGTTGGATGAAGTCGTGCCACTGAGGAACATGCCAACTGAGGCAGAAAAAAAATTTTGGAACCAAAACGGCCCTGCCAAATGCGATGAATATGTGCTTAATATTATCTTCCAGACAAAGAGACAGAGAGACAGAGATGACACTAATATGCAGTGGACATGACAGCAAGCAAAGTCCTGCAGTGAGATAGTTTTTCAGTGCACAGAGTACGTATTTCCAAGGCGCTGGCAGATATCTCAAACATTTTGGAAAGCAAACGGTGCATTGAAACAACTGAACAAAGACATATCCAGTTCAGTGAGATTGGCTGATGTTTGAGATCTCACAAATCCTCAAGCAGAATCAAAATGGCATGACCTGAGAGGGCGAGAATCAACCTGGAAACATGCAAATGACAGTAGGAGTCTTCCTGAGACATGATCCTCCCAGAGAGAGAGAGAGAGAGAGAGAGAGAGAGAGAGAGAGAGAGGAGAGAGAGAGAGAGAGAGAGAGAGAGAGAGAGAGAGAGAGAGAGAGAGAGAGAGAGAGAGAGATGCGTTTTTTCTTTCTTTTTTCGCATCAATTTTCATTTTCTCTTTACAAATCTTAAATAAATGTTAGCGAACCGCCCAGAGAACGTGGACAAACGAGTCACAAGACGAAACACAACTAGTTTCGACCTCTTAGGTCTTCATCAGGTGAGACATTAACGAATAAAACAATGAAAATTCACTTAGCTTTGATCGCTTCAGATCACTTGGTAGGGTTCAGCGCAAGGAAGAAGGCGTTGAATGAGAACGAGGCTGTTGGAAGGGAAATAGTGAGCGAGTCAAAGTCGTAATGAAGATAATAATATTACTGATAGGAATACTAATAATGGTCAAAATACTGAGAAA
>CM065731.1:12167361-12169861 GCA_033310375.1 Conus canariensis
TTGCACGCGTCTTGAAGAAACAGATTGTAAAAATATCCTGACAAAATGCCAAAGGGCATGTAAACCTGTCTGTCTATCTATCTGTCTGTCTGTCAGTTTGGATATCTGTCTCTCCATCTATCTGACTATCACGCACGCTCTTTCCATCCATCCATCCATCCATCCATCCATCCATCCATCCATCCATCCATCCATCCCTCACCCCTCTCTGTCTGTCTGTCTTTCTGTCTGACTGTCTGTCTGTCTATCTATCTATCTGTCTGCTTCTCTATCTGTCTAAGTGTTTAACTGTCTGTATGTCTGCATATGACATCATCTCTCTTTGAAGCAGAAAAAAAATCAAGCATCTTTTATCTTCGTGTACACGCACGTGCGCACGCACGCGCCCGCGCGCGCACACACACACACACACACACACACACACACACACACACACACACACACACGCACGCGCACACCACACACACACACACACAACACACACACACACACACACACACACACACACACACACACACACACACAAAACTGCGTGCGCGAGCGCTCACTCGTACACACATACGCACACATGCGCCAACGCACGAACACACACACACACACACACACACACACACACACACACACACACACACACACACACACACACACAACAACACACACACACACACACACACACACACACACACACACACACACACACACACACACACACACACTACGTTGCTGCTGCTATTATTTCACCTCTAACAGATATAGGCTTATACGGTGTTAAGGGAAGCAAAAGCTTATGTACGTTGTCTTTCACACAATCTCAGCAATCTCTGCAAAAACACGAATCGTTTAGGCTGTCTCTGTGTCTGTTAGTTTTATCCAGTGCACTGGCTGATCTTGTGAATTGACATTAAACCACCCACAGCAAAGGCATATCAGGATGATCAGAGGGGAACACCTACTCTCTTCTCTGTCTGTCTGCCTCTGTGGTGTGTGTGTTGTGTGTGTGTGTGGTGTGTTGTGTGTGGTGTGTGTGTTGTTGTGTGTGTGTTGAAAGTCAAAGTCAAAATTTTATTATCAGATGGAACATTAAATAAGCAATAAATCTGCTTTTAGATGAAACGACGAAAAATCACAGAAATTTATGAAAATCAAAGATAATAAAAAATAGAAACCAGTGAAGAAATGGATGGGGGTGGGGGTGGGGGGGGGGGGCGGGGGAGGGGGGAGGTAGGGAGTGTACAAATGAGAAGGGGAAAATCCAGAAAGCAACGAAAGAGAGAGAGAGAGAGAGAGAGAGAGGAGAGAGAGAGAGAGAGAGAGAGAGAGAGAGAGAGAGAGAGAGATGGTTATGTACAATATGTACATTGTCTTCACAATCTGTGCACGGTATGTATACTCAAAGAATACTGTCGACACTGACATACCCATTCCTTTGAGGCACACACACTCATGCGCGAGCATGTACACATGTGTGTGTGTGTGTGTGTGTGTGGTGTGTGTGTGTGTGTGTGTGTGTGTGTGTGTGTGTGTGTGTGTGTGTGTGTGTGTGTGTGTGTGTGTGTGTGTGTGTGTGTGTGTATGCTTGCCTTACATTCTTTGCAGTTCCTGTGACCACCCTTGGTTACATTAGCCACCAAAATGATGAGCACACATACAATGATAACAGTGGATCACATACTGATAGGTTACATGAAGTCTGACCAGTGCATTGGGCTCATTCGCAGATTAGATATCTGCTAAGTTGTATCCATGGGACCCTCGTGTTAAATCCCTTCATCTTAATCATTAATTCATTTCTTCATCATCTGACAATCTGACGTAATGTGATCTTACAACTCAGCAGATGAGGTGTAACGTACATAGACTAGTCTGTACGCAGTGACACCTTGATTTAACTGAAACTGAAACTACACAAGACATATTTGTCGACAATTCATTTATGTGTTTTAGATGCGTTCTGAATACTTGTTATTTTGCACTCTTTTTTCTTTGCATTATTATGAACGTCTTAAACTGTTTTCAATAATACTGCAGTCTGGTTCAATCTTTTAAGAACTAAGAGCCTCCTCAATAAAAGAAGAAAAAAAAAAGAAAGGAGAGACAGCATTGACTCCAATTCCAGTTCCTGATAGCCAGGTGAGAGTAATAGTTCGGAAATCATCACTCATATCAAATTTCTCAGTCATCAGCATTCTATTGACATATAGCTTTTATGAAACTACTCATAGGAAATCGGTGGAATAAGTGTGTGGGGGGTGTATGGGGAAGGGGAGTTGAGTGGAATTAGGTTGGGGGTGTCTGGTGATGGAGAGCTGGAATAGAAAGACTGGGGAACAGATGGGTGCAGTTGTTAGTTGAGTACTTCAGACAGTCCTTGAGAGAGAACAAGAAAAAGAACATCAACCAAGAGAATGGTGACAAGGGTCATTTAACTTACTCCTTAACAGAATTCTCAATCAGTTTGTTCTCTCTCTCTCTCTCTCTCTCTCTCTCTCTCTCTCTCTCT
>CM065731.1:12179861-12187361 GCA_033310375.1 Conus canariensis
CCCCAAGTCATGGAAATAACAGGGTACACAAATAAATAGGCAAGGACCCACAAGACATGAAGTGGTGTTGAAATGTGTGTGTGTGTGTGTGTGTGTGTGTGTGTGTGTGTGTGTGTGTGTGTGTGTGTGTGTAGAGAGAGAAGAGGAGAGAGAAGAGAGAGAGAGAGAGAGAGAGAGAGAGCAAAACGAGAGAAGGTGATACAACAATTAAACAGGAAAAAATGCAAACAGAATACAGTCCAGCCAAGCGAAAGGGCATTGGACTGCATGAGAAAACGTGCTCCCAAGAATCTTCAGGTGGAATGAAAAAAAAAGATATACGGCACCTGTTATGATCAACTTCAGAGAAAAGGTCCTATTCTATAAAATGCATGGTAAAATACTTTGTGGCGACACATAACGATAACATATTTCGTTTCTGTACTCTAGCCTTTAAGATCAAAGGATGTTTGGAAATGAAAGAAGCTGGGTTAGACTAGGATGTCTGTTATCTCTTTTATTGTCGAGTCACGAGATTCTCCGAGCCTTGCATACTGTTTCGGGATTGGTCATGACGTACAGGTCGTATCACCTGTGGCTCTCTATAGGCTGTGGGAGGGTAACCAGACAGATTCTCATCTCCCTGGCGGTACAAGTGGCTGGTAGATAACATCACCACTCACCACGTTTCTTCTCCTGTCGGCAGTCACTGCCAGGTGGCTTTCACTGAAGTCACTGTTGAAGGATAGTAAGGTTGGTGTTAAGAAAGAGGATCGGGCGGTGGGGTGAGGAGAGGGATGGGGATGGTGAGGAGGAGGGAGGGGAGGAGAAGGGACGGCCAAGCTTCTGGGTGTTGTAGACCAATCCATTGCTGATAAATCCGTTTCATTGGACAGGAATACAGATGTGTGGAGTGGCTGGGCAAAGTACTTCACTGCCTTGTCGAACCATTAGCGCTCTTCTGTCTTTCTGTCTCTCTGACTGTTTGTCTGCTCTCTCTCTTTCTCTCTCTCTCTCTCTCTCTCTCTCTCTCCTCTCCCTCTCTCTCTCTCTCTCTCTCTCTCTCTCTCTCTCTCTCTCCTATCCCCCCCCCAATTCTCGCTGACACTGTTAAATGTTCTCCCACTTTCAATTTTTCTCTGTCATTCAGCCCCAATTTTTCTCTCTCTGTCTCTCTTTCTTTCTGTATGTGTGTCTGTCTGTCTGCATCTCTGTCTGTCTACATTATTATAGAGAGAGCACACAATGAAACTGTTACTTCAAGACTTGAAAACGAAAAATTCTGGATATGCCAATCCAGCATACATTCTCTATTGACTGTAAATAGCTGAATTACCGTGTACTGGTTTCTCAGCATGGGCAGGGGTGTTTCTGTCCTACCATCTATTTTCTTCCTATCATCACTGTTTCTACGTCTTCTGTCCTTTAAAATTATATTACTTCTTGTACATTTGATCATTGGTTACTTTCATTTCACTGTGATTTATTTTCGTTCGTTTTATTTCATTTCATTACATTCAAATTTAATTCATTTATTGCAATGATATTGTTTTATCTAAAATCTTTTACCCTATTTCAATTCAGTTAGTTTTTATTTATCTATATTAGGTTCTAACTTTTATTCTTTCATCTATCTCTAAAACAATTTACATGGTCAGTTAATGTTTTAAAAAAATCAGATATTGTTTTATTCTTTTTTTGTGTGAAAAAGTGTATGTGAAGACACATTTTATTCATATAAGTTCACAGCAGTAACAGTGCATATGCGTTGAATACTCATAAGAATAAATGAATATGTTTGGTGCACACGTTTGTCGAGGTCTGTACGTCTGTATACACATAGATGTGTGCATGTGTGTGTGTGTGTGTGTGTGTGTGTGTGTGTGTGTGTGTGTGTGTGTGTGTGGTGTGTGTGTGCAGGTGTGTGTGTGTGTGTGTGTGTGTGTGTGTGTGTGTGTGTGTGTGTGTGAGTGTGTGAGTGTGTGCGTGTGTGTACAATCTCAGCTCTCTGTCTTTCTCTCTCTTTGTGGGAGAGAGAGAGAGAGAGAGAGAGAGGAGAGAGAGAGAGAGAGAGAAGAGACAGAGACAGAGAGACAGAGAGAGACAGAGACAGAGACAGAGACAGAGAGACAGAGACTCAGAGAGAGAGGGACACAGAGACAGAGAGTCAGAGAGACAGAGGGACAGAGACAGATACTTGAGATTCACACACACACACACACACACACACACACACACACACACACACACACACACACACACACCACGAGAGAGAGAGAGAGAGAGAGAGAGAAGGAGAGAGAGAGAAGAGAGAGAATTAAAACCAGTCAAATCCTTTACCCCTCCTCCAACCCTCACGCCTCCCCTCACATTGACATGTGACTACTTCAGGAAACAACTACCGATGTTTTGTAATGAAATATAGAGTTGTGGTCTCTCACAACATGGTGCTGGTGTTGAACAATACACAGAACCTAGGCAGAGTCTTACCTGTATTTGTTGGTTCTGTTCAATGCGTTGCTGGTCTGAAGGGGGTGGGGATCGATCGCTTTGATCAATGATGGACTGCTCTCGATTTATTTCCCCTCCACTTTGCCCCTTTCTGTCTCTCTGTGTAATGAGTGAGAAAGGCTCTGTAGTGTGTGTGTGTGTGTGTGTGTGTGTGTGTGTGTGTGTGTGTGTGTGTGTGTGTGTGTGGTGTGTGTGCATGCGTGCATGCATGTGCGCACTCGCGTGTGTTGTGTATGTTGTGCATGTGTGTGTATGTGTGCGTGTGTGTGTGTGTGTGTGTGTGTGTGGTGGGCGGTGCGTGCGCATGCGCAAGTGTGTGTGCACATGTGTGTGTGTATGTGTGTGTTGAAGAGAGGAGAGAGAGAGAGAGGAGAGAGAGAGAGAGAGAGAGAAAGAGAGAGTGTGTGTGCACGTGATCATGCATATATATCTATGTATGCTTTCCTTACATGCTTTGCATTTTTCCTGTGAACATCCTGTGTTGCACTAGCCCCCCCCAAACGGCAAACAGACATACAATGATAATAGTGGCGCATATAATGGTACATTACACAAAGTCTGACCAGTGCATTGGGCTAATGCGCAGGTCACACATCGGATGAGTTGTACCCATGAGACACTCGCCTGAAATCGTCTCATCTTATTTGCTATTTCGTTTATCCATCAGTTGAAAATCATTCACAGTGTGATTTTTGAACTCACCAGGTGTCGTGTAGCGTACATGGACCAGTCCGTACGCAGTGACACGTCGATTGAACCAAAAGTGAAGCTAAACAAGACATGTCGACAATTCACCTATTTGTTATTTTGCACATATTGTCCTGCTTCTTTTTTTTAGTAATACTGCAGTCTGATTCAAATATTTTTACGGGTTAAAAGCCTTCTTCATAGTGAGAAGAAAAAAAAAGCACTACTGATTCCAATTCCAGTTCCCGAGAGCTTAATGAGAGTCATAGTTCAGAAGTCATCACTCATAACAAGCCTCTCAGTCGTCGGCGTTCAATCGACACATAGCTTTTATGAAGCCACTCATGAGAAATCAGTGGAGTAGGGAGGGGGTCTATGGGGAAGAGGGACAGAAAGAAATTAGGTTGGAGAGTCGGTGTGGTGGAGGGCTAGGTTGGACGAGTTGGGAGAAGTGGGGGGGGGGGGGGGGGGGGGGAGGGGGGGGGGGGAGCGTGGAGGCAGTTGTCAGCGTGATACGTCAGACAGTCCTAGAGAGACCCATCAAGGTATAGAAAAAGAAATTGACCAAGAATGTTATGACAACAATCATTTAGCTGGCTTGTTTACAAGATTATCAATTAATTTATGCTCTGTCTGTCTGTCTGTCTGTCTGTCTTTCTCTGTCTCTGTCTCTGTCTCTGTCTGTCTCTCTCTCTCTCTCTCTCTCTCTGTCATTTTGTATCCAGGTTTTATGCTTTTTTCGTTTATAGTGATTAGAGAAATTATTAACAGTTACCCGATATTCACGTTTTCTATTAATAAGATTTAGCTGCAGTCATTAAAATCTTGAAACCTGAAATTAGCTGGACAGAGTGACATTGCAATGGAAGATAAAACATGCAAGTCGTTGTGATTATGCACAAGACAATGAATTATGTTTTGTTTTTCAATATCCAACATTAATGTATTGAAACTCAAAACTAGTTTTTTCTCTGAAGTTTTTCTCAGTGAAATCAACGTTGTCATTGTTTAATGTTCTGAGTGCAAACAAGACTGATCTGTTGAAATGAACAAACAATAACTTAGCAACTGGCAGTTTGTTTTGGCAGTGGAGGTCATGTCAAAGCTGCAATGGGCCATACAAATTCAGCTGACTTCGGGAATGGACACCCAATGCTCCCAGTTAAAGTCTGCATGGATGACACAACAATCCGTTCCATAAAACATGATGACACACAAATAGAGTCGTTTTTAAACAAGTTATTTCTTCATTCAGGATGAATTTCAAAGAAAGAAAGCATGAAACCTCCCCCCCCCCCCTGTAGCTGAAAGAGTTCAAGTACATTCACCGTGGTCAACAAAGCCATTCCAACAATGAAAGAAGAATCCGTCAAAGCCTTGGAACTTGATGTGATGTTTCCTTGAAAGACACAAAGAAGGGAAACGAAATGAAGCAAGAGGCAGAAGGAAGCCTGCACATAATGGAACAATGTAGACACCCTCCTCCACCTCCCTTGACAATGACAAAGTTTTGTGCTTGCAGTTTATCCCGAAACTTTTCTGACCTCTGCTGATGTACAATATCAGCACCAGCATAGTATGATAGATAGAGAACAAAATCAACAAGTATACACGGAAATTCGGTGTGACTCGTTTGATCTCACTGACGCTTTTGAAGTTGAAGCAACCCCCTGAAGTCCATCCTTGTGGACTACTAC
Source organism: Conus canariensis (assembly GCA_033310375.1). Taxonomy (NCBI): domain Eukaryota; kingdom Metazoa; phylum Mollusca; class Gastropoda; order Neogastropoda; family Conidae; genus Conus; species Conus canariensis. The sequence continues at coordinate 12,184,736 of CM065731.1, forward strand.
GTGGGAGAAGCAGCGTGAGACAAGATATGAATCGTGTGCAGGCAAGAAAATGCAGGAAATTGGAAGTTTCTGTTTAGGTTTGCCTGTGTCTCTGTTTCTGTCTGTCTGTCTACCTCTGTGTGTCTGCCTGCCTGCCTGTCTGTCTGTCAGTCTGTTTCTGTGTGTCTGCATGCCTGCCTATCTGTCTGTCTCTCTGCCTGCCAGTGTGCCTGCCTATCTACCTGCCAGCCTGTCTGTCTGTCTGTCTGTCTGTCTGTCTGTCTGTCTGTCTGTCTGTCTGTCTCTCTCTCTCTCCTCTCTCTGTGGCAGGAAATGGTAAGTTCTGGGGCAGTGAACATGGTAAAGGAACCACCCCAAGTCATGGAAATAACAGGGCACACAAATAAATAGGCAATGACCCACAAGACATGAAGTGGTGTTGAAATGTGTGTGTGTGTGTGGAGAGAGAGAGAGAGAGAGAGAGAGAGAGAGAGAGAGAGAGAGAGAGAGAGAGAGAGCAAAACGAGAGAAGGTGATACAACAATTAAACAGGAAAAAATGCAAACAGAATACAGTCCAGCCAAGCGAACAGGGCATTGGACTGCACAGAGAAAACGTGCTCCCAAGAATCTTCAGGTGGAATGAAAAAAAAAAGATATACGGCACCTGTTACGATCAGCTTCAGAGAAAAGGTTCCTATTCTATAAAATGCATGGTAAAATACTTTGTGGCGACACATAACGATAACATATTTCGTTTCTGTACTCTAGCCTTTAAGATCAAAGGATGTTTGGAAATGAAAGAAGCTGGGTTAGACTAGGATGTCTGTTATCTCTTTTATTGTCGAGTCACGAGATTCTCCGAGCCTTGCATACTGTTTCGGGATTGGTCATGACGTACAGGTCGTATCACCTGTGGCTCTCTATAGGCTGTGGGAGGGTAACCAGACAGATTCTCATCTCCCTGGCGGTACAAGTGGCTGGTAGATAACATCACCACTCACCACGTTTCTTCTCCTGTCGGCAGTCACTGCCAGGTGGCTTTCACTGAAGTCACTGTTGAAGGATTGTAAGGTTGGTGTTAAGAAAGAGGATCGGGCGGTGGGGTGAGGAGAGGGATGGGGATGGTGAGGGAGGAGGGAGGAGAGAGGAGGAGGGAGGGGCAATGCTTCTGGGTGTTGAAGACCAATTCATTGCTGATAAATCCGTTTCATTGGACAGGGATACAGATGTGTGGAGTGGCTGGGCAAAGTACTTCACTGCCTTGTCAATCCATTAGCGCTCTTCTCTCTCTCTCTCTCTCTCTCTCTCTTCTCTCTTCTGTAGGCTATCTTTCTCTGTCTGTCTGTCTGTCTGTCTGTCTGTCTATCTTTCTCTGTCAGTCTGTCTGTCTGTCTGTTGTCTGTCTGTCTGTCTCTTTATCTCTCTCTCACCCACCCCCCATTCCACTTGACACTTTCTTAACTGTTCTCCCACTTTCACTCTTCTCTGTCATTTTGCTCCATTTTTCTCTCTGTCTTTTTCTGTATGTCTGTCTGTCGCCTCTCTCTCTCTCTCTCTCTCTCTCTCTCTCTCTCTTCTCTCTCTCTCACGTGCGCTCACTCGCTCTCTCTCTCTCTCCGCCCATCTGTCCGTCTGTCTGTCTGTTTCTGCCTCTTTTTCCATCTGTCTGTCTCTGTGTCTCTGTGTCTGTCTGTCTGTCTGTCTGTCTGTTTCTTTCACTGTCTTGCTTTGTCTGTCTGTCTGTCTGTCTGTCTGTATGTCTTTCTGGCTGTCTCTCAAGAAATCTCCTAGTTTTCATTTAATCACACCGCTAACATAAGACGGTAATGTGTTGCTATGTGGGGGTTGTGATCATGGTAGAGACAGATAATCCCAGTTCTATTTTACAGCAGATGACTAACAGGAGAACTAACAGTTAACGATTCCTGGGTTTGAACAAAATGTTCCTGTAGTTGTTGTAGTATTTCCAAACCTCCATTTTGTGCCTAAGTGTTTAAAGAATAATACTGAGCAGTTAAAATGATGAATACGTATTGCATATAAACAGACATGCAACTTATGTACGTTCTTATTTTTCCTTGAATTCATATTTCATTTAAACATCAAGCATACTACCCTCACTAAAAGCCATAATGTTACGTTCAGATCTGAAGAAACAGCGGGTTAAGGTATTAACAAACAATTTTCGTCAGTTGACATTCAAAGGTTTTTCAGACTGCCTTTTAAATGTTCAAAACACTTGTTTTAAAGAGAGAGAAAGAGGGAGGGAGAGAGAGAGAGACAGAGAGAGAGAGGGAAAGAGCGAGCGACAGAGAGAGAGAGAGAGAGAGAGAGAGAGAAAGAGGGAGAGACACAGAGAGAGGGAGACAACATGTGCGCGCGCGCGCGACACACACACACACACACACACGCACGCGCACACACACACACACACACACACCACGCACACACACACACCACACACACACACACACACACACACACACACACACACACACACACACACACACACACACAACACACACACACAAGACACACCACACCACAACTGACACACACACACACACACAGACACACAGACACACACACACACACACACACACACACACATACACACACACACATACACACAGAAGAAGAAGAAG
>CM065731.1:12192361-12199861 GCA_033310375.1 Conus canariensis
TGATGGACGCGTTTCGTCTTCCTGTTCTCCAGGAAGTCAATGACCGTTACTGTGTCTTGTCGACTCATTGGATTGCATTAACACTTTTGTACAAATATCTCTCTCTCTCTCTCTCTCTCTCTCTCTCTCTCTCTGTGTCTCTGTCTGTCTGTCTGTCTGTCTGTCTGTCTGTCTCTCTCTCTCTCTCTCTCTCTCTCTCTCTGTTATATGACTTTGACACTAAAGGCAAAAGTAACTGGGTGTCCAAAATGCGCCTTTGTCTATTTGAATATGGATTTGGATTTGTTTGGCTGAATCAAGAGGTTGGTAATATGAAAGAGTTTTTATGTCTTTTCCGTCAACAGTTGGTGGACTGCAGACGGCAGAAATGGACTGATCATATTCATAACAGTGACAGATCTGATTTCTACAAGAACTTTTGCGATGTTCATGGCCTGAAAACGTACTTAACCGTAGATTTAGATAGGCACCTAAAACATATAACAGCAAAGTTCAGATTAGGAATATCAGCCTTGGCCACCCATTATTTTAGATATTGAACATGTAATAATAGTGATTTGCTTTGTCCTTTATGTAAAGAATCAATGGAAACCGAATTATACTTCGTCCTGTCAAGTCCAGCTCTCTTGAACATCAGAGAAAAGTTTATTAAGCCCAAATATTACAGACAGCCATCCTTGTTTAAACTGAGCCTACTCGGTTCATCTACTTTTACAGAAGTTGTGAAAAAAATTCTTTGTTTTTGTACAAGGCCTTTAAGTATACAGACATTTTCACTTCTTGAAATTGCCCTCTAATTATTCTTGTTTCGTTCCGTAATTTGATTTCATATAACAATTTACTTATGTGTTCACACACCCCTTCAAAAAGAGCCTTGGACTGTCATATGAATAAATCATCCGAATCTGAATCTCTCTGTCTGTCTGTCTGTCTGTCTGTCTGTCTGTCTGTCTGTCTGTCTGTCTCCTATCTCTCTGTCGCTCTGTCTCTGTCTCTCTCTGTGTCTCTCTGTCTTTCTCTCGCTACCTCTGTCTATCTCTCTGTCTCTTTGCCCCTGTCTTTGTCTCTGTCTCTCTCTCTCAGTTTTTATGCAGGCCGAAAAATCCTTCTTTTTTGTCTACAACTTTCCGTTGTGCTGTACACTGTCAACCACAAAGGGTGACTATGTACACACTCACCTCATCAAATCTGAAATCAGCTTGTTAGCGGCTTGTGAGGAGGTGCCCTTTACATCAAGGTCACAACAATGTCTCCCTACATGGCCCCAGATGAACTAGGATCCATCCTTCCATGATGATTTCTCGTAACACCGTGCTATGTCCGTAGAGCTTTAAGGGTTCTCTCGTGACAATTCAAGTCTGAGACTGAGTCTGAGTCATTTCTTACTGGAGCAGCAGTAATACCTCTACTACCACTATAAGCATCATCACCACCTCCACCACCACCACCCCACCACTACCACCACTACCACCACCACCACCACCACCACCACCACCACTATTATGCTATTAATACTACCACCACCACCACCACCCCACCCCCACCCCCACCACTACTACTACTACTACTACTACTGCTACTATTACCACCACCAATACCACCACCACGCATACTACTACTACTGCTGCTGCTGCTACTACTACTACTGCAGCAGCAGCAGCCGCTGCCGCTGCTACTGCTGCTACAACTTCGAAGTCGCCACTACTGCAAGTAGGTAATCAAACTGATGAAATAACAATTTTCTGTGAACACCATCTGATAACTCTTTTGCGCCTTACAATCGTAACAAAGAGAAAGGTAAACGCAGCATTCATTAGGCGCGCTTACACCCCCCCCCCCACCCACACAAATGTGCACGCACGAACACACACACACATGTACACGCACGAACACACACACACACACACACACACACACACACACACACACACACACACACACACACACACACACACGAGTATGGACTTACACTCGTGAAGATACACGAGCGCACGCGCGCCTACATACAAATACACACACGTGCGCGTGCATACACACACACATACACATATTCACGCTCACACACACACACACACACACACACACACACACACACACACACACACACACACACACGCACGCACGCACCACACACACACACACACACACACACACACACACACACACACATGCGCGAACGCACGCACGCACTGAATCAGAGTCCAAGAGAGAGAGAGAGAGAGAGAGAGAGAGAGAGAGAGAGAGAGAGAGAGAGAGAGAAAGGGGGGGGTTGGTTGGGGGGGGGCGCACTCATCGCTTAGTGATTGAACAGAAAAAAAGTGAAACCAATGAAACTAGAAAAGAGGTAAACACGCACCACAAAAAACAAAAGAAACAAACAAGACGAAACATCCTTTCCAGATACTAGGAAGGAAAAAAATCCTCTCGAAGAATGCGTTCAATCACAAACAGGAAAAAAAACAAAACAAACAAAAACAAAAAACAAAAAAGAAGAAAAACCCAGGCAGGTGACCTCACTTGAATCCAGACGAAAAATGATCGTATTCTGCATCCTCCATCTGTCGTTTTTAAACGTAACGTTCTTCTGCTTCTTGTTCTTGTTCTTCTTGTTCTTCTTGTTCTTCTTGTTCTTCTTGTTGTTGTTGTTCTTCTTCTTCTCTACACACCCCTTGTTGTTGTTGTTGTTGTTGTTGTTGTTGTTGTTGTTCTTCTTCTTCTTCTTCTTCTTCTTCTTCTTCTGTGTTTGGTTTTTGTTGCAGTTGTTGTCGTCGTCGTCGTTGTTGTTGTTGTTTCAGGTGTTGCTGGGTCATAATGTCTTCGCTGTCACAATCCTCAATATTGACTTCGATTTACTTCTCTCTGTCCCTGTCTCTAACTGCCTGTTTGTCTGTCTGTTTGTCTGTCTGCCTGTTTGTCTGTCTGTTTGTCTGTCTGTCTGATTGACTGTCTGTCTGACTGCGCGTGCTCTCTCTCTCTCTCTCTCTCTCTCTCTCTCTCTCTCTGTCTGTGCGTGCGTGCGTGCGCGCGCGTGCGCGTCTGTTTTTCCGTCTGTTTATTTGTCCCTCTGTTTTAATTTTATTCGCTTTTCATGCTCATTTTTTTTCTTGTTCTTCAGATTTTCCTCTTAGGACCCTCTTTTTATACTGTATGTTGAAGGTAATAAAGCTACTAAACATTCCTCAGCAGTCTGGGATACCAGTCTGTGAAACGCTGTAACAGCTAATCCTCCTGAGAGTCTACAAGAAGAAGAAGAAGAAGAAGAAGAAGAAGAAGAAGAAGAAGAAGAAGAAGAAGAAGAAGAAGATAGAAGTGCAAGTGCAAGATAAATACTTTCGCGTGTTTTTCCTGTGAATGATTATGCTGGATATATATTTCTTTTCTGTTGGAGCAGCGGTTTCTATTGCTTAGGACACTGCTTTTGTTTCAATATTGTAATCTTGTGTTATTTCAACGTATTTATTTTTTGAGCTGCAGAAGGTGTTCGCATTCCAATTGTAGCGTAATGGATGGCTGCAGCGTGTTAACATTTTTTCCCCCATTTTTTTTTCTTGCCACACCATTGTAGGCGTATTCTTCTGACCGTCTATAAATCCTTCTCCATCACTGTCTCCCTGCCAAAGCCTCCGCTTTCTCTTACAAACAAGCAAACAAACAAACAAACAGCCAGGTGAAAATAAAGCAAAACAGCTCGTGATTTCCACATTCGAGAGAAGGCGTGGAATAACTGCAAGGCGCAGTTGGTGCATCACATCTGAAGGTGATCTCCTCAAACGATATCCCACGTTCAAAATAGAATGTTGCCAAATGGTGTGTGTGTGTGTGTGTGTGTGTGTGGTGTGTGTGTGTGTGTGTGTGTGTGTGTTGTGTGTGTGTGTGTGTGTGTGTGTGTGTGTGTGTGTGAAACAGAATAAATACGTCAACAGACTGAGAGAGAATAATAATGAAACTACCACTGACCTTAACAACAACAACAACAACTACAACAACAACAACCACAACCACAACACCAAGAACAACAAGAACAACAGCCACGACCGCCACAACAAGAAGAACACTACTTTTACTACAACTACTAGTACTACTACTTTTACTTCTACAACAAATACTACTACTGCTACTACCGCTGCTACTACTATCACCACTACTACTACTATCGCTACAACAACAAGAACAACAACATCATCAGCAGCAACATCAACAACAGCAACAACAAAACTACTGATGATAATGATGATGATGATGGTGATGATGACGATGATGATGATGATGATGATGATGATGATGATGATGATGATGATGATGATAACAATAGTAATAAAAATAAAAACATTGACAGCAACAACAACAATAATAATAGTAATAATGGAAATAATAATAATAAAAATAATAATAATAATAATATTAATAATACAAAAATACTACCACCACTACTACTACTACTGCTGCTGCTGCTACTACTACTACTACTACTACTACTACTACTACTACTAACAACAACAACAACAACAACAACAACAACAACACTGTTGGCTATTTGGATACAAAATTCTTAACGCATGCCCGTGCGAATGGACATGCAGACACAGACACATACACACACACACACACACACACACACACACACACACAACACACACACACACACACACACACACACACACACACACTCTGACTGAAACTGACTGAAGCCATTTACTGTCAGATTAACATAGTGTTGTAGAGACACACTCACACACACACACACACACACACACACACACACACACACACACACACACACACACACATTAGACTCCAAGGAGTAAGGGTGTATGGTTGGTAAAAAAGTAAGAGAGAGAGAGAGAGAGAGAGAGAGAGAGAGAGAGAGAGAGAGAGAGAGAGAGAGAGAGAGAGATTTTAACGGAATAAGTTTTTGTCGTAGATCTGCCAGAACAGGCCCACGTAGTGTTCCCTCTCATATCCAGGTCAAACAATGTTTTATAAGCTTTGGCTGCCCGTCTATGTTGCCCCATACGTAACAGTTTAAGCCAGTGTCTTACACATTTTATGTATGAATTCAAATAAATAGGGAACCTACCAAGTTCTCCATACGTAAAGTCATTTGGAGTACGCCTATCGACATTCAAAAACCGTTTCATAGCAAATAAGTGCAATTTCTCTATGTTGTGTCCTTTCTCCAAACCCCAAATCTCAGCGCCATACTGAACTATAGGCTGGACCTGGGTATCAAACATTCTGAAAATAATTTTACTGACTCGTTTTCAAACTTATACAAGACGCTTAAAATAGCCACAACAGCCCGCTTCCCTTTACCCACAAGACACTTAAACACCCAAACACTTAGTTTTGTAGAAAATATAAACCCAGATATTTGTAGGCGTTCACAATCGCAATTTTAGAATTTCTTTAAAACCATTTTTCACGCGACGAGAAATATCTACCCTTTCGAAAAAACTATAATGTTTATTTTGTCCACGTTTACTTTGAGATGTAATCTCTGCGCCGCTGAGTACAAATTGTTCAACTGGTTTTGAAGCCCTATAACAGTTTCTGACAGTAAAACGATATCATCTGCAAAAAATAGAATGAATATTTCAATCAAATCAAATGAAACACCATGTTTTCCCTTCTCGATAGTTTCCAAAGCTAATTCGTTAATAAACAAAGAGAATAAAACAGGACTACAAACATCACCCTGCTTAACACCCTGTGTACATCTAATGTGCTCACTAAATTTTGCACCACACCTTATAATTAGCTTTAACATCATCATACATGCATTTAACACATTTAAATAGTTTGTCTTTTCTACAATGTTTTGCCAGTATCAGCCACAGAAGCATTCTAGAAGTAGAATCAAAGGCCTTTTCGAAGTCTATAAATGCAGCATATAACCTACGATTATTTGAAAACTGCTTCTGAACAGCAGCCAGTAGAGTGAACAAGTGACCGATTGTACTATAACCCTTCTTAAAACCTGCTTGGTATTCACCAGTTATGTTTTTTAATTCGATCCATTCAGATAATCTCTTGTTTATTATAGACGCATTAAGTTTACTAGTAACATCACACAAGGAGATTCCCCTATAATTATTAGGATTATTTGCGTCACCCTTTTTAAACAGAGGTAAGATGATCGATCTGGTCCAATTCTCGGGATAAATTCCTTTTTCAAAAAGAACATTACATAATTTTACAAGAAAATCGATTGCAAAGTCCCCTAATTTTTTAAAAAAATTCACCAACAAGTCCATCAGGCCCTGCTGCTTTACCATTTTTCAGTTTCCTTATTACAAATTGCACTACTACTACTACTACTACTACTACTACTACTACTACTACTACTACTACTACTAACAAACAACAACAACAACAACAACAACAACAACACTGTTGGCTATTTGGATACACAAATCTTAACGCATGCACGTGCGAATGGACACACAGACACAGACACACACAGACACACACACACACACACACACACACACACACACACACACACGCGCACACACACACACACACACACACACACGCACACACACAACACACACAACACACACACACACACACACACACACACACACACACACACACACACACACACATTAGACTCCAAGGAGCAAGAGTATATGGTTGGCAAAAAAGTAAGAGAGAGAGACAGAGAGAGAGAGAGAGAGAGAGAGAGAGAGAGAGAGAGAGAGAGAGAGAGAGAGAGAGAGAGAGAGAGGAAGCCAGTATCGAAAATGCGAATTAAACAAAGTTTGCAAACAATAATTAAAAAAAAAAAGCAGCAAACCCGTTTGCAAGACAAAAACATCCAATGGCGAACAATTTAAGTAAGGCCGTAGGGATAGAGACACCTGGAACTGACACGATGGAAAACCTTAAACATTTTAACATTCATCCAGTAATCTTCGTACCCACCCCTCCCCCTAGTCTTTTCCCGTCCCCCACCCTCATTCCACCCAAAATAGTGTTCAACTCCATTCCAACATGAGAGGAGCCAATGCCAGTAGGATTTTAACAAAGCAAACATCAATTGAAGACTGTCTTGTTTTATTGTTAAAAAACTGGATGGTGAACTTCAGGAGACAAATGCGGAATTGTGCGACATTGTGAAGTATCTTCAGCATGGGGCGTGGAGGCCTGTTGATGTTGAGTATATATGCCTGCCTTTGTCCATTGAAGGAAACAAATTAACACCCCTGCTCCTTCTGTCCCAATAGCATTAATGGTATATAGGCTACTCTGGTGAAAACCTGCATCATGCTCTTTGAGGGAAACGTTCATCATGCTTGGTAATTGTTGATATGTTCTTTTCCGTCATTATTGTGTTTGTTTTTGGTGATGAGCAGGTGTGGATGTGCTGACTGTGATATTGCCCACCTTACTTTCCAACAGAGGAAGGCCACTGCTTGGATTGATATTGTTTAGATATGTGCTAGAAGCTGTCTTCGGTCCTTTCTTTGTGCAGCTTTGGTCTTTATCTTTTCAGTC
>CM065731.1:12204861-12212361 GCA_033310375.1 Conus canariensis
CGTACAGCAGATGGGCTGGTTCACTGACTCGTCATACAGGATGATGGCGTCAGTGTTAGCCATCGCTACAGGAAATGTGAACGGATAGAATGCATGATTAACACATTGTGAATTAAGACAAAGTAGGAGATTTTGTTATCCATAATTTCGCATCAAAATAAAAGCACAAAATTATTTAACAACAACAACAACAGCAGCAGCAGCAGCACCACCACCACCAACAACGACGACGACGACGACAATAAGTCTCGGGTATGATTCGATCTTCTAATGCCTGTCACAAAAGTTTTGAAGCCCGACACCTTACCCAAAACACTAACGAGGGTTTAGTGTTGTTTTAGTGCTATCTGGAGGCTGTGATGTTTTAGTGCTATCTAACTTATATCGACAGAAAATGTCTACCATGGAAAATCTCTCTGGCTACAACACCCAGAAAAAAACGTAACGAATGCAATGGAAGTTGTGCTACTAATGATACGCAAAGCATGTTGGAAGTAAAGCCTGGACAATACAATGACCAACCCTCCAGTCTCAGCTCCGTCCTACGGCAACTTGCATGGAAAACCGACAACGGAAAATCCATCGCCGGCAAGTTCTAGATTTGTAGCGAACCCTCTGCTAGAGTGGCCAAGAAATTAACGTTAGGCCCTCAGTTATGAGATGGGTAGGAGAAAGAACTATTATTTTGGCTAAAGAACACCGTAGTCGGTCACTTTCTTTGAGTATTGACTAATTGTCGTGCCAAATCACGTGACAAAGAGGCGTCCATCGATTGGCTGTTACACTAGCTAGGATTTAAAAAAAAGGACCGAGTTCTATCGGGCTACCTACCAGGCTAGAAAACTAACCGCTAAGTAGGGAAGCCATTTTACAAACTGTTGCATATTAGGATAGCCGTGGATAGGATAGAATAGTCGCTTGTTATGCAACGTGTACGGACGGCCCTATGTAACTGACTGTTGTTGTTAATGCTGCTCAGACTGCTTCTTCTTCAATGGGTTTTCAGATTAATATTCTCTCTCTCTCCACAGAGAGAGACAGAGCGAGCGAGCGAGCGAGCGAGCGAGGAGAGAGAGAGAGAGAGAGAGAGAGAGAGAGAGAGAGAGAGAGAGAAGAGAGAGAGAGAGAGAGAGAGAGAGGCCCCCTTTCCCACCAAACATTCTCCCTTTTCCTGTTTGTTTTTCGTTTGGGTCTTTTGACTTACTAAGTCAGCTGTAGCGTCCTTGAGCTACCCTGTACGCAGTAACGCCTGCTGAAGGAATTGAAACTGACGGAGTGCTGGTATCATTGGTATCATTGCTCTCACCTTCCCTCTTTGATCACCACCCTGAGTGCTAGAGCAGTTCCCTGTTTAGAGGAGGGTGTGTGTGTGCTATCAGTCAATGATCAGTGTTTGATGGAAAATGTCCAACGACTGGTGGATGTGTTCAGTGCAAGTACCCAACAGCTGATATCTGATGACATGATGCAGTGACATCCAATCGCTCTGTCTGTCTGTCTGTCTGTCTGTCTGTCTGTCTGTCTGTCTCTGTCTCTGTCTGTCTGTCTGTCTGTCTGTCTCTCTCTCTCCTCTCTCCTCCTCTCTCTCTCTCTCTCTCTCTCTCCTCTCTCAAGATTCCTTCGCTTTTTTATATAGAATGTTCTGTCTCCTAAAGTTGTCGTGTTTGAAGTTTCTGTTGTAAAAGTGCAAGTATTTGCGTGAACTCTCTCTCTCTCTCTCCTCTCTCTCTCTCTCTCTCTCTCTCTCTCTCTCTCTTTGTGTGTGTGTGTGTGAGTGGTGTGTGTGTGTGTGTGTGTGTGTGTGTGTGTGTGTGTGTGTGTGTGTGTGTGTGTGTGTGTGTGTGTGTTTACTTCAATACAATGAAGGGAAGTACGTGGCGTTCTCAGTCCAACGTAGTTTAATATGCCGTGAGATGACAACAGCTTAGCATCCATACTGATAGCCCCTTTTGCTGTTCGTTTCTTTTTCAAGACATAATTGTTGTTGACAATCAGACCTTTTTAGGATGTGATTGATTTTTCTTCTACTTTTATGGTTTTGAGAGCCGTGAAACAGGCTCTTTGTGGTGGGCTGGGCTGTAGCCATCAGAACAGGAAACAGGCTGTCTGTGGTGGGCTGGGCTATAGCCATCAAAACATGAAACAGGCTGTCTGTGGTGGGCTGGGCTATAGCCATCAAAACATGAAACAGGCTGTCTGTGGTGGGCTGGGCTATAGCCATGAAAACATGAAACAGGCTGTTTGTGGTGGGCTGGGCTATAGCCATCAAAACATGAAACAGGCTGTCTGTGGTGGGCTGGGCTATAGCCATCAAAACATGAAACAGGCTGTTTGTGGTGGGCTGGGCTATAGCCATCAGAACAGAAACAGGCTCTTTGTGGTGGGCTGGGCTATAGCCATCAAAACATGAAACAGGCTTTTGTGGTGGGCTGGGCTATAGCCATCAGAACAGGAAACAGGCTCTTTGTGGTGGGCTGGGCTAAGCCATCAAAACATGAAACAGGCTGTTTGTGGTGGGCTGGGCTATAGCCATCAGAACAGGAAACAGGCTCTTTTGTGGTGGGCTGGGCTACTAGCCATCAGAACAGGAAACAGGCTGTCTGTGGTGGGCTGGGCTATAGCCATCAGAACAGGAAACAGGCTCTTTGTGGTGGGCTGGGCTATAGCATAGAACAGAAACAGGCTGTTTTGTGGTGGGCTGGGCTATAGCCATCAGAACAGGAAACAGGCTGTCTTGGTGGGCTGGGCTATAGCCATCAGAACAGAAACAGGCTCTTTGTGGTGGGCTGGGCTATAGCCATCAGAACAGGAAACAGGCTGTCTGTGGTGGGCTGGGCTAAGCCATCAGAACAGGAAACAGGCTTTTTGGTGGGCTGGGCTATAGCCATCAGAACAGGAAACAGGCTGTCTTGTGGTGGGCTGGGCTATAGCCATCAGAACAGAAACAGGCTGTTTGTGGTGGGCTGGGCTATAGCCATCAGAACATGAAACAGGCTTTTTGGTGGGCTGGGCTACAGCCATCAGAACAGGAAACAGGCTGTCTGTGGTGGGCTGGGCTAAGCCATCAGAACAGAAACAGGCTGTTGTGTGGGCTGGGCTATAGCCATCAGAACAGAAACAGGCTTCTTTGTGGTGGGCTGGGCTACAGCCATCAGAACAGAAACAGGCCTGTTGTGGTGGGCTGGGCTATAGCCATCAGAACATGAAACAGGCTTTTGTGGTGGGCTGGGCTATAGCCATCAGAACATGAAACAGGCTCTTTGTGGTGGGCTGGGCTACAGCCATCAGAACAGGAAACAGGCTGTTGTGGTGGGCTGGGCTATAGCCATCAGAACATGAAACAGCTGTTTGTGGTGTGCCGGGCTATAGCCATCAAACATGAAACAGGCTCTTTGTGGTGGGCTGGGCTATCAGCCATCAGAACAGGAAACAGGCTGTCTGTGGTGGGCTGGGCTATAGCCATCAGAACATGAAATAGACTCTTTGTGGCGGGCTGGGCTATAGCCATCAATACATGAAACAGCTGTTTGTGGTGGGCTGGGCTATAGCCATCAGAACATGAAACAGGCTCTTTGTGGTGGGCTGGGCTATAGCCATTAGAACAGGAAACAGGCTGTCTGTGTGGGCTGGGCTATAGCCATCAGAACATGAAACTATCTCATGACGCAGCAATGACAGTGTGGCACGTGCGATCAGTCTACCGTTTAAAAAGCTGAGACAGAAAATATAAATAGCTGGCTCATTCTTCATTGCATTTACCAACCTTCTACGTTCCTAAGCTGTCTGGTGATGCATCATTGACCAACCTTCTACATTCCTAACTGCTGTCTGGTGATGCATCATTGACCAACCTTCTACATTCCTAAGCTGTCTGGTGATGCATCATTGACCAACCTTCTACATTCCTAAGCTGTCTGGTGGTGCATCATTGACCAACCTTCTACATTCCTAAGCTGTCTGGTGATGTATATTGTTCCAACCTTCTACATGCCTAAGCTGTCTGGTGATGCATCATTTACCAACCTTCTACATGCCTAAGCTGTCTGGTGATGCATCATTTACCAACCTTCTACATTCCTAAGCTGTCTGGTGATGCATCATTTACAACCTCACATCCTAACTGTCTGGTACATTACAACCTTACATTCCTAGCTGTCTGTTGATGCATCTTCCTGTTTAGAAGAGGATCTGTGAAGTCAGGCGCTGACATGATGAATAAACGTTGAGTGCATTTGAGACAGGAAACAAAAACAAAGTGGTATTTCTTCATAAATATTTTGTGACGCTGGATTACAATACATTATTGCTGAGAGAGAGAGAGAGAGAGAGAGAGAGAGAGAGAAAAGAGAGAGAGAGAGAGAGAGAGAGAGAGAGAGAGAGAGCAAAGCTTTAAGTGACATATCTGATGCTCACAGTGATAGAGAATCACACACTACAGCCTTGCTTTCCATGTTGTAAAACTAGCATGTCAAATCAAAGAACGCACTCCATTAACACACACACCAGAAGATAAGTAAGCTATCCCCTGACGCCACACAAACAGAGAGACAAAATAGACTCTGCTCTGCATTCTGTTTCCCTTCTTGTTTTTGTTGTTCATGTACTGGATGTTCGCTGTGTTTGTTCTTGCTCTTGTTCGTTTCGTTCTTACTCTTTTTTTTCTCGTACTTTTATTCTTACTCGTCTTGTTATCATTCTTCCTCTCTCATTTTTTTCTGTCCTTGTTTTGTCTTCTGCTGGTTTCACCTCACCTTCAGTGTCTAATCCACGTTTTCCTTCGTTTTTTTTTTTTTTTTTTGCTCAGATTTTTTTTCTTTTACTTCTTTTCATACCTCTCTTCTTCTTCTCTTCTTCTTCTTCTTCTTCTTCTTCTTCCTTCTTCTTCTCTTCTTCTTCTTCTTCTTCTTCTTCTTCTTTCTTCTTCTTCTTTCTTCTTCTTCTTCTTCTTTTTTCTCTTCTTCTTCTTCTTCTTTCTTCTTCTTCTTCTTCTTCTTCTTCTCTTCTCTCTTCACAGTTCGTTTCCTTTTTAGAGTTGCTTCTATTTCTTTGCATTCTATTCCCCTTTCATCTTTTCGTATTCCTCCTTTTCCTTATCCTCGTACTTTTCTTCCTCCTCCTCTTTCTGTTTCTTGTCTCCTGCACTCCCTACTTCTGTATGTCTTCCAAATAATCACATGTCATTATCAATGTGATTGATTCTGCTTTCATCCCCATCAGATAAATCATCCACTCATCACACACAACACACACACACACACACACACACACACACACACACACACACACACACACACACCACACACAACCACGCACGCACGCACGCACGCACGCACGCACGCACACACACACACACACACAAAACATACGCAGCACACACGCACGCAGCAAACAAGCACGCACGCACACACGCACGAACGCACGCATTGCCGGACTAAGTCTTCTGAATGGTCAATGGTCTCTTAACTCTAAAACGAAAACAGCAGCGGCAGCAAAATAAGAAGCATCAACAACAACAACAACAACAACAACAAATATTGCTGTCCGTGCCGCAGAGGGTGCAGAGGCAGTATTTCGTTCTGAATGCGTCGAGTTTCAGTTTATGAAATACTGAAACAAAGTTTCTGTACTGATACATATCACGAACCTGCAGGTGTTCAATGCCTTCAACCTGATCAAAGCTGAGAACATGGTTATTTCGAGCATTAACCCGCAAATAAGGGATGTTCTGGTTGTTTCTAAAAATTCCCAAGCCACTTGTTTTAAAACTTGATGACACTCTTGTAAAGTCAAGGGGACAGAAAGTACTGTGCACTCATGTCAGTTTTAGCTCCCTTTTTGGCAGATCTGTCAGCGAATTCATTGCCCAAAATTCCACAGTGTGAAGGAACCCAGAAAAACAGTTAAATCGGTCCCTTTGCACATCAAAATATGAATTAAATAACATATTTCCTTCAAAATAAAGTTTTCAGAATTAGAACTGAAAAACTTGATAGATTGTAGTACTGATATTGAGTCGACACAAAACAATACTTGCAAGATGATTGCGGTAAATCAATTAAATTTCTTTTGTGTGTGTGTGTGTGTGTGTGTGTGTGTGTGTGTGTGTGTGTGTGTGTGTGTGTGTGTGTGTGTGTGTGTGTGTGGTGTGTGTGTGTGTCTTTCTTGCCTGCTTTCTGACTCAAAAAACAGGGCGTGACACTTACAGACTGGTCTGCCGTCTTAAGAAAAGTGAAATAGAAAGTGGAAAAGGTGATGGGCAATTTAGATTCCATTTATCACATCTCTTGCATCCTTTACTGTCTGCAAAGCAGCAAAGCATTTTCCTGTCACACAAGAGGGCCAGTACTGTCAAACGATGACCTGTTTGGTGGAACATGTCCAGCTAATACTGAGCGCATCTGCGACGACAAACACAAAAGGCGGTAACTTAATCCAGTAGATGTTTGGCGTCCCGTTACGATACATTATTTCTGTGGAACAAGAAATAGGGAAGAAGAAGAAGAAGAAGAAAAAGAAGAAGAAAAAGAAGAAGAAGAAGAAGAAGAAGAAGAAGAAGAAGAAGAAGAAGAAGAGAGAGAGAGAGAGAGAGAGAGAGAGAGAGAGAGAGAGAGAGAGAGAGAGAGAGAGAGAGAGAGAGAGAGACCCCTTTCCCACCAAACATTCTCCGTTTTCCTGTTTGTTTTTCACTTTGGTCTGTTGACATACCAAGTGAGCTGAAGCGTCCTTGACATACCCTGCCCGCAGTAACGCCAACTTGAGGAATTGGAACTGACAAGAGTCCTGGTATCATTGTTCACTGCTCTCACCATCCCTGCTCCATCACCACCCTGTCTGCCAAAGCGTCTCCCTGTGCGTCAAAGCATCTCTTTGTTTAGAAGAGGGTGTGTGTGTGTGTGTGTGTGTGTGTGTGTGTGTGTGTGTGTGTGTGTGTGTGTGTGTGTGTGTGTGTGTGTGTGTGCCATCAGTCAATGATAAGTGTTTGGTGGCCAAATGTCCAACGACTGTTGGGTGTGTTTAGTACAACGAGCCAACAGCTGATATCTGATGACATGAGGTGGTGACATCCAATCTCTCTCTCTCTCTCTCTCTCTCTCTCTCCTCTCTCTCTCTCTCTCTCTCTCCCTCGCTCTCTCTCTCTCTCTCTCTCTCTCTCTCTCTCTCTCTCTCATGTTGTGTTAATTCAGTTTGCTGTGTTTGACTTTTGTTTTCTTTGCTTTCTTTTTATATTATTTCATTACCTTTTTGTTATATCCGCCTTAACGATACGTAGATACATGTACACATAAAGCTTGAAACAAAAGGCAATATGCAAATAGACTTTAAACAAAAACTGAATTCACAGTAACGCTTATTTCAAACACAATGCAAAACAGACAAGAGAAATATCAAGAGATTTGTTCTCTTCTGACAAAAGAGATAACACTTAACCTACATTAAATCAAACAAATACTCTTCAAATGGCTGGCAGCAAGAGAAAAAAATGTTAACAACTCTAGATCA
>CM065731.1:12214861-12217361 GCA_033310375.1 Conus canariensis
ATTGAGATAGACCATCAAGACAACAAGAATATATACAGACCAAGCTCAGCTTTGCTCCCAGTCAGTGCCTTCACCAACAGGAGGAATTTATCTTCTGTCTATCGGCACCCCTTCCTCATCCAACCCCATCCCCACTTCCTGGCCTGATTCATCCTAAATCAAGGTCCACAGCTGCATTGATCCCCAAACAGGGTCTGTGAGTCGCATGGCACGAACTTAGTGTGCGAAAAACAATGAACTCATGGTCTAAGTTTTCAGAAAAATCAAGTGTCTTTGGTTACTTCCATTGTCTATATTATTATTATTATTATACATTCAGAAATCACCGAGTACATGAAGTGCGTTTTCAGGCTGGTCGCGAGTGCAGACGCGGTCATAACAGTATTATCAAAGACACATACAATCCTCCGTTAGAAAACCTACTATCCCCCAACCCTCCCCCGGACCCAAAGCCACTGAAATATGTCCTTTGCAGAAACATCACGACCAAATTGTGTATTCAATGCATCTAACCTCAACTTGGTTAATGAAGAAAAGAAAAAACTGGACACATTACACGGGGTATCATATTTTTTTAAGATCACAAAGCAAAAAATAAAAGGAAATGTAATCTACGATTTACACACAGTGGCCATCATGAAATGTACTTTCCAAGAACCGAGTCTACTAACAAAATAAAACAGTAATATACTGTCCGCCCCCTCTGTCCCAATAAGACACTAATGTCACCCTCTTCACCCGCCCCCTCTGCCCTAATAAGACACCCACGTCACGCCCTTCACACGCCTCCTCTGCTCCAATACGCCCACAATGTCACGCCCTTCATCCGCCTCCTCTGCTCTAATGCGCCCACCATGTCACGCCCTTCATCTGCGCTCCCCCCCCCCCCTGCCACAATACACCCACCTTATCATGCCCTTCATCCGAGCCCCCTTGGCTCCAATAGGCCCACCACGTCACGCACCCCCTCTGCCGCAAATACTCACCATATCACGCCATTCATTCATGCCCCCTCTGCCCCAATACGCCCACCACGTCACGCCTTTCATCTGTACTCCCTCTGCCGCAAATACTCACCATACCACGCCATTCATTCCCAATATGCCCACCCAAGTCACGCCCTTCATCCACGCCCCCTCTGCCCCAATACGCCCATCACGTCACGCCTTTCATCTGCACACCCTCTGCCGCAAATACTCACCATACCACGCCATTCATTCATGCCCCCTCTGTCCCAATATGCCCACCCAAGTCACGCCCTTCATCCACGCCCCCTCTGCTCCAATACGCCCATGCTCGTCTGCGATCTCGCACCCATGGCGTACCTGCATCCACGTCTCCCATACCCACACACATCACACCTTTTATTACTACCTTCCAATCCCCTGTCAAATACGACCATTCATCTCACGCTCTGCGTCAGCGCCTTCCCCCCCCCCCCCCCCCCCCCCCCGTTTGCTGTTCAATGTCACGCCTTACTACGAGCTCTCTCCTCCCAATTACCCTCACCCATTACTCCAACGTCCCCCTCCCCCTCTGCTAATCCATTTCTCATGCTACATCTGCTTCACCCTACCCCCTTCAGTTCACCCACTCATACCAAGCTCTTCATGCATGCTTCTTCTGTCCACCCTATCTGTCTTAGTGTCTGTCTGTCTGTCCGTCCTATCTGTCTTAGTGTCTGTCTGTCTGTCCGCCCTATTTGTCGTAGTGTCTGTCTGTCTGTCTGTCTGCCCTATCTGTCTCAGTGTCTCTCTGTCTGTCCGCCCTATCTGTCTTAGTGTCTCTCTGTCTGTCCGCCCTATCTGTCTTAGTGTCTCTCTGTCTGTCAAGCCCTTCAACTGTGCCCCCTCTGCCCCCATACACCCGACCACGTTACGCCCTTCGTCCCGTGCTTCCTCTGCCCCAATACCGCATCATATCACGGCCCTCATCCACGCCCTCTCCGCTCCACTATGTCCACCAGTCACGTCCTGCATCTGCCCCTTGTGCCCAAATACACCCATCCACGCACCACGCATGTCACACGCTGCATCTGTGCCCCCTCCGCCCATTACTTCAATGCCAACACACCACCATGCCTTGCCCTTCACCCACGCCCCATCTGCCCCAACAAGACACCAATGTCCTATCCTTCATCCGCGCCCACTCTGCCCCAATAAGCCCACCATATGACGGCCTTTATCTGCTCCCTAAAGGTTTTCGTGGAGTCTACTGTAAAGTGTTTATGTTTCACATCGTGCAAGTCGCAACACAGAACACTATGTTTCACTGTGAGTGGTACATGACATGGGATGCACCACGGAGCTTCTTCACCTTTTAAATGACAAGAATGGATGTAAAACGAGTGCCCTGTATGCAAACGGCACAAGACTGTTCCAGAATGTGTTCTGTGATTTTTTTTTCTTCTGAATACTGCGGATCATAACACACTGCTTGGTTGTTTAATATCAATTGCCTGACTCTCTTCTGAGTTCATTCCCCATTGACTACACGGAAA
>CM065731.1:12222361-12227361 GCA_033310375.1 Conus canariensis
CCGTAGGTCCATTTTTCATTACGTGCCAAATATCCACCTTTACGAAACACAATGATATTGGTCTTATTCATATTTACTTTTAATTCTAAATTAGTAGCAGCTGTATGCAAACTGTTCAGTTGCCTTTGCAGACCAACAACAGTTGTAGACAGTAAAATAATGTCGTCAGCAAAAAGTAATACAAACAGTTCCAAGAGATCAAAAGTAACACCATGTCGTCCATTTTGAATAATCTCCAAGGCCAATTCATTTATGAACAGAGAGAATAAAACCAGACTACAAACATCCCCTTGCTTAACCCCTCTTGTACACTTAACAAAATCTGATAATTTTGCTCCCGCTCTAACTCTTTATACATGCTTTTTACGCAGCGATACAATTTACATTTAATTCAGTTTTTTAACAAAATAGGCCACAATATATTCTGTCAAATTGAATCAAAAGCTTTTTCAAAATCTACAAAAGCCACATACAGCTTCTTGTTATTTACAAATTGTTTTTGAACTGCAGCTAGTAAACTAAACATATGATCAATGGTAGAATAACCTTTTTTAAATCCTGCTTGATGTTCACCAGTTATATCATTCTGAGAGATCCATTCATGAAGTCTGTTATTAATATCTGAACTATAAAGTTTACTACATACATTGCACAAAGAAATGCCTCTATAATTATTTACATCGTTTACCTCCCCTTTCTTAAATAACGGTAATGTTATGGATTCTTTCCAATCTTCAGGATAAATCCCTGTATCAAATAAATGATTAAACAGTTTAACCTGAAAACTTAAAACAGTCTCACCAGAATTCTTAAAAAAATAAAGAGAGAGAGAGAGAGAGAGAGAGGAGAGAGAGAGAGAGAGAGAGAGAGAGAGAGAGAGAGAATAAACACACACAAACACATAAGCACATGCGCGCAAAAAACATACAAAGAAAGAAACAGAGACAGCCATACAGACTGAAACAGACACAGACAAACGGAAACGGACACAGAAACATGGACAGACAGACAGACAGATAGACAGACTGACTGCCTGATGGGCAGACAGGCATAAAGACAGACAGAAAGCCAGGCAGACAGAGGGACGTAAATAGAAAGGAACAGACAGAGAAAAAAATATGGGGCAGCATAACAGATGAGATTGAAAGTGGGAGAATATCAAAGAGACATCAACAAGAGAGAGAGAGAGAGAGAGAGAGAGAGAGAGAGAGAGAGAGAGAGAGAGAGAGAGGGAGCTAATGGATTGACAAGGCAGTGAAGTACTTTGCCCAGCCACTCCACACATCTGTGTCCCTGTCCAATGAAACGGATTTATCAGCAATGGATTGGTCTACAACACCCAGAAGCATTGCCCCTCCCTCCTCCTCCCTCCTCCCTCACCATCCCCATCCCTCTCCTCGCCCTAACACCCGATCCTCTTTCTTAACACCAACCTTACAATCCTTCAACAGTGACTTCAGTGAAAGCCACCTGGCAGTGATTGCCGACAGGAGAAGAAACGTGGTGAGTGGTGATGTTATCTACCAGCCACTTGTACCGCCAAGGAGATGAGAATCTGTCTGGTTACCCTCCCACAGCTGATGGGGAGCCACAGGTGATACGTCATGTACGTAATGGTCCATCTGGGAACAGTGTACAAGAATGGAGAATCTCACAGCCCGACACACATAAAGATCAAAGACATCCTGGCCTAATTCGGCTTCTTTGCTTCGGAAACCTCCGTTACTATTCAATTTAGATTAAATCAATGTTGTCTTTTCAAGGCCAGGGAACAAAAAGTATAGGTTGTCTAGTTATGTACTGCCACTGGTAGAAAGAAACTCGTGGAGAGCGTGGCAGCAGAGAGTCCTCAGAAGAGAAGCCCCCTTCAAGCAAGTGTTTCGGCCCTTATCTCCTGACACTCTAGGGGGGTTGGGCCACACCCGGTTCATGACTCCGGATGTCCCTCTGCTGCCCCTTTTTTTTTTTTTTTTTTTCCCATCTTGGGACGAGCCATGGCTGGGATTCGAACCCATGACCCTCTGGACATGCTCATTTTCCACTTAATGACTCGCGCTTTAACCACTGAGCCACAGGGACACCTGATATTTGTAGGGAAATTAAGCCTTATGAAGTTCACTTTTGTTCCTCCTTGACCAGATCCAGCTTGAACACCTCTCTGCCGCTTCTGCCATTGCTTTCAGGGCTCTGGTTTTTTCCTTCCCTGCAACTGAGAGCTGTTTCATGAGGCTGTATGCAGACGTTCCTACAAACCCCCTAGCTCCAATTTCTGCAGTGAGGACTTTGACCTGATAGCCTTCTCTCCTCAGGCTGTTTGCCAGATCAGCATACTTTTCAGTCTTGTAGATTTGAGCTGCCTCCATTCTGTTCTCATATGGCACCGTGAGCTCGATCATGATCAGCTGCTTGGTTGACTTAGAGTGGACTACTATGTCTGGTCTCATGCCACTCTTGCTGATGATCTCTGGGTGACTCTTCCATTCTGGGAGGTCTGCAGTGCACTCCCAGTCATCTGCCCCGTCCAGCAGACTCTGCCTGCATGTTTCGAGTGGCACTGTTGTTCTTGGCCATGATTTGCTGCCTCCTGCCGTGAAGAATGTTGCGGGTGCTTTTGGAGTCCTGATTTTCCCTTTTGTGGTGTTGGTACTAGCCCAGACTACTTGTACAATCTCTTTGAGCACTTGGTTGTGCCTCCATGTGTACCTTCCTTGAGCCAGGGCTACTTTACATGAGCTTAGGACATGCTCCACTGTTTGTTTTTCATGGCAGAGGGGGCATGCAGGATCGTCTGTTTTCCCCCACTTCACCAGGTTTGCATTTGAGGGCAGAAGGTCATATGCAGATCTGAGAATGAAGCTGATCCTGAGAGGGGCCATGTGCTAAATGTCATTCCAAGTGAGACTTCTTTGGAGTGCATTCTCCCACGTTGTCCATTGCCCTTGCTGGCTCTGCTGGACTGCTTTTTGGAGTCTTTTTTGGTCTTCTTCTTTTCTCATCTCCTGAATCATCATGTCTCTTTTGGCTTTTCCTTTGGCCTTTGACCACCATTCAGTTTTGGTCACTCCCAGTCCTTGTCTGTTGGTCTGTGTGTGTCCTGTTATTTCTCTGATCTTGAGACTTTCTTTTGCAGAATCCATCGCCTCTTGAACTTTCCATTTTCTGCCTGTCTTCAGCTGGGGCTTGATTGCTTCTACCACCTTGTCTCCTGAGTCCTCCAGCATGCTTTGAAGTCTGATCTTCCCTGCTTTGTATTCCTCCAGGATGGATTCAGTGGTAGTTTCAGCTTTGCTTGGCGACAGTACAGCGCTATGTCAGTCAGACAGGGTGGGACACCAAGCCATTTCCTTGTGAACTTGTTGATTTTGGCTTCCATTGCCTCCACTATGCTGGTGCAGATGTCGTATATCATCAGAGGCCATAGGAGCTTTGGTATCAGCATGAACTGCAGACACCAGACCTTGTATTTGCCAGGGAGCCCACACTGGTCAATGGTCTCCAAGCTTTCCTCCGCCATCTGCTTGGTTTCGTTTGCTCTTTGTGTGTCTTTCAGCGTATCATCATACCATCTTCCAAGGCTCTTGACTGGTTCTTCTCTGACTGTTGGAATGGCCTGGTTGGCAACACTGAAGACCACAGATCCGGCCACTTTTCCTTTCCTCAGTGAGAGACTCCGTGATTTCTTTGGCTTGAACTTCATTCTGGATGAGGCAACTATGTCGTCCAGCCTCTCCAGCACATGACGTGTCTCGTCTTCTCTGGATGAAATCACTGTAGTGTCATCCATGAAGGCCTTGAGAGGAGGCATCTTGTATCCATCGCCAAGGTCTGTTTGTCTCGCGTTGTTTGTTGCTGCTTTCAAGATGAGTTCCATTGCCAGCACGAACAGTATTGGGGAAATTGCACAGCCCATTGCAATACCCACTTCCAAGTTGATCCAGTCTGTTGTGTACTCCTTGGTAGAGAACCGCATTGAGAAGCCATTGAAGTACTTCTTGAGCATGTCGCGGATGTTCTTTGGCACATGGTACATCTCAAGAGCCAACTGTATCATCTCATGGGGCACAGATCCATATGCGTTTGCCAGATCAAGCCACACTACGTCCAGGTCTCTCTTTTCTGTTTTTGCTTTTTGGATTGCGTCCCAGATCATTGTGGCGTGTTCTACACAGCCAGCCACGCCTGGGATGCCACCTTTCTGGACTGACACAAGCAAGTACTTGTTTTCCATCAGGTACTTGGTCAGCCTTGCTGCCATGACAGAGAAGAAGATTTTCCCTTCGACGTTCAGTAGTGATATTGGCCTGAACTGGCTGATGTCACTTGAGTTTTGCTCTTTGGGGATGTACACACCATCTGCCGTCATCCACTGGCCGCTGATCTTCTGGTTTCTCCAAGCCGATCGCAGCAGTCTGTGGAGCCACTCCAGCACCTTGGGACATTTCTTGTAAAGCTGGTAAGGTATTCCGTTTGGCCCTGGTGATGATTTGGCTCTGGCTTTGTCGACCACCTTCTTGATTTCCGCCAACGTTGGAGGCTTGCCATTGAACTGTTCCTCAGGGTTGGTTGGCCACACCAGACCTTGAATGTCGAGTGGTGCTTTGCTCTGTGGGTCAGAGTATGTTTTCCTCAGATGCTGCTCAAGAACTCCTTTGTCCACACTTAGGGTCCCAGATTTTGGCTGCTCAAACAGTGTTCTGGCAAACTGGAAGGGGTCTCTGAAGAAGCGCTCTTGTGTCTTCTTCTTTTTGCTCTTCCTCTTCCTCGCAGATTCCGCTTTGCTGAGGGCGCTGTGTTTTTCTTTCAGGTCTTTCCACAGTTTTTCCAAGCCTTGTTTTTCAGCTGGCAGTGCGGTCTTCATTTGCATCTTGAGGTTTTTCTTTTGGACCCTGATCTTGTCCATCTTTTCTTGGCGTCTGGATTTCTTTGGAGGTGTTTTCTCTTTGGGTAGTTTTGCTCCATAGGCGTCTCTACATGTGGCATACACAATGTCCCCATATGTG
>CM065731.1:12237361-12242361 GCA_033310375.1 Conus canariensis
GTGTGTGTGTGTGTGTGTGTGTGTGTGTGTGTGCGCGTGTGCGTGGGAAAGCGTGTTTGTGCATGCGTGAGTGGGCTTGTGCAGTGTGTATGCATATGTACAGTGGTGGCAAGCCATACATAGATACAGCTCTAGGAATGAACAGATATATAAGCAATGACCTGTGTACTTTGGAACAAATTTATGCATACACAGTCAGGAAAAATAGGCGAAACAAAAGGATAAACATTAAACCAATACCACAGCATAAACTGATGGCTACCTAGTGGTTTTTGTTATACTTCGTCTTCTTTTTTTCCTGGAAGAGATGCTACTCCAGTATCCGATGTTACACAAAAGCGTGCTTCTAAACACTGTTATTTATTAATTACGCAATAAGTAAATTGATGTAACGTTTTCTCAGTTCTATGTGTTGATCGAAGATCATTTGTAATGCTATCAATTTTTCAGTTTTACGTGCTATGCTAATGGACATTTTCCCTACTAATATAATATGGTTAATCGATTTTGTGTTCTGTTTACTTATATCATCTCTGCTGACACCAAAGAGTACGTCAGTTAAGGACAGTTTTAAGGATTTACCGATTCTCGATGAGATCAATATTTCTACATAATTCCAAAATTTGTTGACAGGAGGACAGTAGAAAAAGAAATGTTCGATAAAGTCGATTTCATCTGTACAGTTATCACACTTATTTGTTTCCGATACTTTCATTTTTTGCAAAAGAATATTAGTAGGGTAAATATTATGGTTTATTTTCCATTGTAGTTCATTCAACCTAACCTCTTTTGTAGAAGTTCTTGGTATTAGCCATACGAGATCGTCTATTTCAAAGTTAAGTTTTCTATGCCAAAAGTCTTTGCCATTTGCAGTTATGTAAGTTGGATTCCTTTGCTCCAGTAACTTCTTTATCTCTTTTGGTTTTGTATTAAATAGATGGGCTTCGCAGTCAGCAGAGTAAACATTGTCAAGAGGAATATTGTTGTCATATATCCATTCCAGCCAAGATAATGGGAGGGCGTTTCGCAGTGCATTGTATTCAAAAATAGTATTTGCATTACGATATCCTAAAACTGTCTCTACTTCTGTAAGATTAAATAATCTATTTTCATCAATGTGCACAATGTCTCTAACTAACTGTATCCCCCTTTCATTCCATTCTTGAAAATATAATATATTGCCTTTATATTTTATCAAATTATTATAGAATAACATTTGATCTAAAAAGTTACTTGGGTTTACTTCTTCTAATTTGGTTTTCCTCTTATTATTCAGATAAATGGTGACTACATTGCTCCAAAATTCATTATCTATTAGTTCAATTTGCTGTAGCTGTTTTGCATTACAGTTAAGCTTAAATATGCTATCATTATTTATTATTTTGTTTAAGTGCCACCTCGGAATCTTACTCCAATTTTCATCTGTTGCAGAGAACAATTTCCCTGCCCACTGCAAATACATACTGTTTTGAAGATCCATAATGTTTACCATTTTTAAACCTCCTAAATTATAATCTGATTCCATTACTTTCCTTTTAACTTTTTCAAATGCTTTCCGATTACTGTATTTCTTTTGCCAAACAAATTTATATAACATCGTATTTATTCTCTGCAGGACTTCAAAGGGAATACCAATTGACTGCATTACAAAAACTAACTGACTAATCAAAAAAGATTTAATTACAGTAATTTTGCCACGAATGCTGATGTCTCGTTTACTCCAGTTCTTTATTGATTTTTCTATGGTTTGAACTCTGCCCTTCCAGTTCTCTTCGATGTTCTTAGCCATTTTATCTTTTTCGAAATAAATTCCCAGTATTTTTATTCTTTCTACTATAGAAAAAGGCAGATTGTTTTCATTTATTCTCCTACCCATTCTTATAGCTTTAGTCTTATTCATATTTAACTTAAGACCAGAGAATGCCTCAAATGCTTTCAGAATATTTAAGGATTCAATCATATCATTTTTGCTTTCTAAGAATAAGGTGGTATCATCAGCGAGTTGTTTTATCTTTATGTACTGTTCGTTTGTATGGTTCCTTGTTGGCACTTGGATACCTGTTATTTGACTTTTTCTGATCTTTGCAGCCAAGAGCTCTACAGCTAAAACGAACGCTAATGGGGAAAAGGGACAGCCCTGCCTTATACCACAAGTTACATCAAATGGCTCAGACAACCAGCCTCCATGGTTGATGCAGCTTTGGTTACCATTTGTCAAAACTTGTACCCATCTTTGGAAATCGGTCCCAAATCCTAATACTTTGAATACATGTAGAAGATATTTTTTTGATATGGAATCAAAGGCTTTTTCATAATCTATAGCTAATAAGTACCCCGCCTTTCCAGTTTTATTTAAATAGTTGATGACATCATCAATGGTTCTAAGCACTGTTGATATATTTCTTCCTTTTATTGTAGCCAACTTGATCTTCGTTGACTAAGTTATGGATGACTTTACCCAGTCTTTCTGAGAGTACCTTTGCCAAAATTTTATAATCAGAATTAGTAAGAGTAATGGGTCTCCAGTTATTAAGTTTATCCCTATCCAAGTCTTTACCTTTATGAAAAAGGGTTATAATGCCTTGCCGTTGTGTAAATGAGAGTCTTCCTCTGTTAAAGGATTCAATAAAAGAGTTAGTGACAACATTACCTAATTTTGACCAAAAAAACTTATAAAACTCGGTTGTTAAGCCATCGCTTCCTGGAGCAGAGCCATTTTTCATCTTCTTTAGAGCAGATGTTGTCTCTTCTAATGTCACTATACCTTCACATATTACTGCATCATTTTCTTCTAACTGTCTTAATTCTACATTTTCAATAAAAATGTCAGCAGCTTCTTCTACATTTGCTGCTTCAGTATTCTGAGTATACAATCGTCTGTAGAATGCCGTTTGTTCTTGCATTATTTCTCTTTGATCTGTAGTAATGTTACCTGTTTCTTTACACAGTCTTGTAATAATCCTATTTCTACTTCGTGCCTTTTCTAAACCACAAAAATATTTTGTATTCTTTTCTCCTTCTTCTATCCATTTAAGCCTACATCTTACCTGAGCACCTCTAGTTTTGTAAGCCTGCAAAATCTCTAGATTTTGTTTTACTTTCAAAAATCTTTTATTAATATTTTCGTTTTCTGGATCCTTGGCAAGCTCTTTTTCTAGATTTTGTAATTGTGACTGCAATATTAATGACTCGTTTCTTTTTTTACACGCCAGATCTTTCCCAAAATCTATACAAACATTTCTTATTTCAACCTTACACATTTCCCATTTCTCTAAATCATTCAGAATTTCGTTGTCTGAAAGAAATGTATCTAACACGGTATTCATTTTTTGTACAAACAAAACATTTTTAAGAAAACTATTATTGAATCTCCAGTATCCTGGTCCTCGAGTAAAATCATTCTCGTTCAGTTCAAGGACAACAGCCTTATGATCGGAATTTGGAACAAAAAAATGTTCACACATAGTACAGAAACGCAAAATGTTATCAGAAACAAAACAATAATCTAATCTTCGCGCAATATACGGGTTCAGACGAATCCATGAGGCATCTTTTTCTTTCGGATGATAAAGTCCAAACAACATAATTATGCATGCACGCTCGCACACACAAACATGTGCAGGCACAGCAAGATAGCAACAGAAGTGAATAAATGAACGACAGACGTTTCTGGAGGAGTAAAAGAGTTTCTAAGACGAGAAGAAATGTTTTCAGATCATATCAACATAAATCTGAAAAAAAAGATACTTGAACTAACGCCACCAGATAACATGGACAAACGAATCACAAGACAAAACACGACGCGTTTCAACCTCTTAGGTCTTCTTCAGGCAAGATAAACAACGAAAATGACGAACGAGCGATCAGTTACCAAGAACGCTCATCTTGCGCCGAATTTCACAAGATAAGTGAGTGCTCGTTCTTCTTTTTCGTTCTCCTGAGCGTTGTTTGTCTTGCCCGAAGAAGACCCAAGAGGTTGAAATACGTAGTGTTTTGTCCTGTAATTCGTTTATCCATGTTATCTGTCGGAGGGAGTTCAAGCACCTTTCAAAATGTGTTTGAAGTTCCGCCTGCAGTTACCCCCCTTTGCATCACATCAAATGAAGTAGGATGTCTTACGGAGTGAGAAACCTAGTGGGTCCAGACAGATGGCTCGGGGAATAAAAAAAGTGCTGGCCATAGGCTTTTGTTGTGACAGAGGAAATATGTAAATGAGTCCAACGTTCGCGTGGCTGGTCAATTCCAATGGATCTCTCTGCTAGTTTAGTTCAGTTCAGTTCAGTGGTTATTTTAGCGTCTGTTCGTCATCGATGATAGTAAACAATATTAAAAGGCAACAGAGATGACTGAGAATGCCAGACCTACTGTCTCCGTTCATTTTTCTTTCACCTCTGTCCTTCGCATGTTACAATCTAGACACTCCACGTAATGCACTTCTGAAAATACCTTTAAGATATTAATACAAAAAAAACAAAACAGTCACAACAGCCTGCCCCCCTCTGACTGGGCAATAACTTCTTGTGCGATGTCCGTCTCTCTCTACTAATTGCATGGGAAGGTGCTAAATGTAGTAAATCATATAGCCTGATATTCATCTCTCTCTCTCTCTCTCTCTCTCTCTCTCTCTCTCTCTCTCTCTCTCTCTCTCTCTCTCTGTCTGTCTCTTTATCTATCTATCTATCTTAACACTTATGAATAAGAGAGACAGACAAGAACAACTAAAACGAACTTTACACAATGTACGTATGTTATGATTAAGCTTCTTTCTATGAACAATCCAGTTCATCTTTCATACAAGCGATGTCAGTGCCTCTAAGTGCCGTGGATTAAAAAAAGCAATTACCTCCACCACCTTTTCTCCCCCTCCTCTTTCCCCCTCACCATCTTCCTCCAGCCCCTTTCCTTGTACCAAAAATAGTCAATTCTGGTGGTTGCTAAGAGCGATTTTTGAAACTGTACTCTCGTGTTTATCCCATCAGTTTATTACCACAATATACAGT
>CM065731.1:12249861-12257361 GCA_033310375.1 Conus canariensis
CCCTTCCTCTCCACTTCCTTCTCTTCTCTTCCCTCTCTCCACTTCCTCTCTTCCTTCCCTTCCTTCACTTCCTTTCTTCCTCTTCCCCTTCCTCTCCACTTCCTTCTCTTCCTCTTCCCCTTCCTCTCCACTTCCTTCTCTTCCTCTTCCCCTTCCTCTCCACTTCCTTCTCTTCCTCTTCCCCTTCCTCTCCACTTCCTTCTCTTCCTCTTCCCCTTCCTCTCCACTTCCTTCTCTTCCTCTTCCCCTTCCTCTCCACTTTCCTTCTCTCTTCCTCTTCACCCTTCCTCTCCACTTCCTTCTCTTCCTCTTCCCCTTCCTCTCCACTTCCTTCTCTTCCTCTTCCCCTTCCTCTCCACTTCCTCTCTTTCCTCTCTCCCCTTCCTCTCCCCTTCCTCTCACTTCCTTCTCTTCCTCTTCCCCTTCCTCTCCACTTCCTTCTCTTCCTCTTCCCCTTCCTCTCCACTTCCTTCTCTTCCTCTTCCCCTTCCTCTCCACTTCCTTCTCTTCCTCTTCCCCTTCCTCTCCACTTCCTTCTCTTCCTCTTCCCCTTCCTCTCCACTTCCTTCTCTTCCTCTTCCCCTTCCTCTCCACTTCCTTCTCTTCCTCTTCCCCTTCCTCTCCACTTCCTTCTCTTCCTCTTCCCCTTCCTCTCCACTTCCTTCTCTTCTCTTCCCCTTCCTCTCCACTTCCTTCTCTTCCTCTTCCCCTTCCTCTCCACTTCCTTCTCTTCCTCTTCCCCTTCCTCTCCACTTCCTTCTCTTCCTCTTCCCCTTCCTCTCCACTTCCTCTCTCTTCCTCTTCCCCTTCCTCTCCACTTCCTTCTCTTCCTCTTCCCCTTCCTCTCCACTTCCTTCTCTTCCTCTTCCCCTTCCTCTCCACTTCCTTCTCTTCTCTTCCCCTTCCTCTCCACTTCCTTCTCTTCCTCTTCCCCTTCCTCTCCACTTCCTTCTCTTCCTCTTCCCCTTCTCTCTCTACTTCCTTCTCTTCCTCCTCCTTCCCTTTCCTCTCCACTTTTCTCTTCTCCTCCTCCTTTTCTCCCCTTCCTTCTCTTTCTCCGCCTTCCTTCTTTTACTCACAGTTCCTTCCTTCTTTTCCTGCTCCTTCCTTCTTTTACTCCTGTTCCTTCCTTCTTTAACTCCCATGTTCCTTCCTTCTTTACTCCATTCCTTCCTTCTTTACTCCTGCTCCTTCCTTCTTTCATTCACTGCTCCTTCCTTCTTTACTCCTGCTCCTTCCTTCTTCTACTCACTGCTCCTTCCTTCTTGTACTCACTGCTCCTTCCTTCTTTTACTCTCTGCTCCTTCCTTCTTGTACTCACTGCTCCTTCCTTCTTGTACTCTCTGCCCTCCTTCCTTTCCTTGTACTCTCTGCTCCTTCCTTCTTTTACTCACTGCTCCTTCCTTCTTTTACTCTCTGCTCCTTCCTTCTTGTACTCACTGCTCCTTCCTTCTGTACTCACTGCTTCCTTTCCTTCTTGTACTCACTGCTCCTTCCTTCTTGTACTCACTGCTCCTTCCTTCTTGTACTCTCTGCTCCTTCCTTCTTGTACTCACTGCTCCTTCCTTCTTGTACTCACTGCTCCTTCCTTCTTGTACTCTCTGCTCCTTCCTTCTTGTACTCACTGCTCCTTCCTTCTTGTATCACTGCTCCTTCCTTCTTGTACTTCTCTGCTCCTTCCTTCTTTATTCACTGCTCCTTCCTTCTTTACTCACTGCTCCTTCCTTCTGTACTCACTGCTCCTTCCTTCTTGTACTCACTGCTCCCTTCCTCCTCTTTTATTCACTGCTCCTTCCTTCTGTCATTCACTGCTCCTTCCTTCTGTCATTCACTGCTCCTTCCTTCTTTTACTCACTGCTCCTTCCTTCTGTCATTCACTGCTCCTTCCTTCTGTCATTCACTGCTCCTTCCTTCTTTTACTCACTGCTCCTTCCTTCTGTCATTCACTGCTCCTTCCTTCTTTTACTCACTGCTCCTTCCTTCTGTCATTCACTGCTCCTTCCTTCTTTTATCACTGCTCCTTCCTCTGTCATTCACTGCTCCTTCCTTCTGTCATTCACTGCTCCTTCCTTCTTTCTTCACTGCTCCTTCCTTCTTGTCATTCACTGCTCCTTCCCTCTTTCTATCACTGCTCCTTCCTTCTGTCATTACACTGCTCCTTCCTTCTTTCATTCACTGCTCCTTCCTTCTGTCATTCACTGCTCCTTCCTTCTTTTACTCACTGCTCCTTCCTTCTTTCATTCACTGCTCCTTCCTTCTTTACATTCACTGCTCCTTCCTTCTGTCATTCACTGCTCCTTCCTTCTTTACTCACTGCTCCTTCCTTCTGTCATTCACTGCTCCTTCCTTCTTTACTCACTGCTCCTTCCTTCTGTATCACTCTCACGCTCCTTCCTTCTTTCATCACTGCTCCTTCCTTCTTTCATTCCTGCTCCTTCCTTCTTTCATTCACTGCTCCTTCCTTCTTTCTCACTGCTCTTCCTTTGTCTTCACTGCTCCTTCCTTCTTTTACTCACTGCTCCTTCCTTCTTATTCACTGCTCCTTCCTTCTTTTACTGCTCCTCCTCCTTCCTTCTCTTTATCACTGCTCCTTCCTTCTGTCATTTACTGCTCCTCCTTCTTTACTCTTTCTCTCCTTCCTCTTTCATCACTGCTCTTCCTTCTTTACTCACTGCTCCTTCCTTCTTGTTCACTGTCCTTCCTTCTTTTCACTGCTCCTTCCTTCTGTTCATTCACTGCTCCTTCCTTCTTGTCATTCACTGCTCCTTCCTTCTGTTTACTGCTGCTCTTCCTTCTGTCATTCACTGCTCCTTTCCTTCTTCATTATCATGCTCCTTCCTTCTGTCTCACTGCTCCTTCCTTCTGTTACTTCACTGCTCCTTCCTTCTGTCATTCATGCCCTTTTTCTAGCTCCTTCTCCCTTCCTTCGTCATTCACTGCCTCACTTCCTTACTGCTTCTTATCACTGCTCCTTCCTTTTCATTCACTGCTCCTTTCTCCTCTCCCTTCTCATTCACTGCTCCTTCCTTCTTTCATTCACGCTAGTGTACGCTTTCCTTTTACATCACTGCTCCTTCCTTCTGTCATTCACTGCCCTTACCTTCTGTCATTCCACTGCTCCTTTCCTCTGTTTCACTGCTGTTTACAGTTCTCTTTTCTCTGCTCCTCTTCCGCCTGGTTATTCTTATCAGTTCTCTCCCTTTTCTCCTCCGTCTGCTTTTCTATTCTATCTTTTTGTGTTCTCTTCTCTCTCCTCCACTGCCTTTTTGCTCTTTCTCTGCCTCTCAACCTGCTGTGTGCGTGTGTGTGTGTGTGTGTGTGTGTGTGTGTGTGTGGGTGTGTGTGTGTGTGTGTGTGTGTGTGTGTGTGTGTTGTGTGAGTACCTCTGGCAAAACACGCACCTGCCTTTTGAGGAGATGACGTGTGCTATCAGGCGATTATCAGTGCTTGGACGAAAGATGTTGAACTGAACGTATCGAAGGCCACAAACTGAATGTGTAACGTTTCGCACTAGATGCTCAACGAGTGGTAACGACGGATTAGTGCCGTGTTATAGATAAGGCATAGCCTTGCTCCCCTCCCATCACAAACTGAACGTGTAACATTTCGCACTAGATTGCTCAACGAGTGGTAACGACGGATTAGTGCCGTGTTATAGATAAGGCATAGCCTTGCTCCCCTCCCATCACAAACTGAACGTGTAACATTTCGCACTAGATGCTCAACGAGTGGTAACGACGGATTAGTGCCGTGTTATAGATAAGGCATAGCCTTGCTCCCCTCCCATCACAAACTGAACGTGTAACATTTCGCACTAGATGCTCAACGAGTGGTAACGACGGATTAGTGCCGTGTTACAGATAACGCAGAGCCTTGCTCCCCCTTCCGTCTAGGCGGTTTTGTCACGAACTCACCACATATCATCTGGATTGTCTGTCGACACGTCTCTTTCAGTCGAACGCTTTGTTCTACCGCAGAAGAATCCGGAAGGTCTGTGACAGTGTTTCTTAACAAACACTCATCACACACCTGTGAACATGGGAGCATGACTTACACACAGATGAAGGATCAAGCGGATCACGTTGTTACGTATAATGGAAGATAGCCATGATTACATAATGATTGTTTTGGATTTGTAATCCTTTCAGTCAGACATTTATCTTGGTTGTACAGAAAATTAAGTCAAGAGCGGCTGAATCAGAGCGTACGTTGTTCAAAACTTTCTATTTGTTACACAATTTTATGAAAATGTATCAATACTTGTACATGTTTTGCCAAATTTTCAGCGAATCTTATCGGTTATTAATGAGGTTCTAGATCTCTGCAAAATTGCAAAAAAACACCACAAACGTGAGTATTTAACAATGCTTTTGAAATAGTCTAATGGTATAGATCAGTAGAAATGATGTTAGCTATGTGAAACAGCACCAACAATAATGAACTAGCACTATCGGTAGTCTCCACATCTGTAAACGATAGTTCAGATTCTACAGTAATTGTGGAATTACCAGCTAAAGTACATGTACACGATCACTCATCACCTTCCAAGGTACGTGCGAACATGCTCAAGCGTGCACGCGTTTGTTTGTTCGTGTCTGTCTGTCTGTCTGTCTGTCTGTCTGTCTGTCTGTCTGTCTGTCTGTCAGTCTGTCTGTCTGTATGTATGTATGTTTGTATGTATGTATGTATGTATGTATGTATGCATGTATGTATGTTTCGCTCTCTCTCTTTCTCTCTCTCTCTGTCTGTCTATCTATCATCTATCTATCTATCTATCTATTTGTCTGTCTGTCTGTCTATCTATCTATCTGTCTGATTATCTTTCTGTCTATATTTATATTTATTTATTCATCTATCTATCTATATTTATATGCGTGCGTGCGTGCGTGTGTGAGTGTGTTTGTGATTAACGTACACACAGAACATTGTAGAGTTGTGTTGAGAGATAAAGCGAGAGTAAAGGAGGAAGCAAGAAGAGGAAGTAGAAATTGATTACAACACACTTCCTTTATAGACAAAAGCCTTTTACAGCACCTGCACCGTGTCCACACACACACACACACACACACACACACACACACACACACACACACACACACACACCACACACACACACACCACACACCAAAACACACACACACACACACACACACACACACACACACACACACACACACACACACACACACACCACACACACACACACACACACACACACACACACACACACACACACACACACACACACACACACACACACACACACACACACACACACACACACACACACACACACACACACACACACACACACACACACACACACCACACACACACACACACACACACACACACACACACACACACACACACACACACACACACGCTACGGACCAGAAATATGCATCCATTCTAAAAGCTGAAAACATGGCAACATTAGCAAACACGGGACGGTTTAAAAGTTCTTACTGAATTGGAAAACAAAACATACAAAGACAAACAAATGCACGTCTGTGCTTCTCAGTGCATACTCTTGCCTAGTCAGAGGTCAGTGGCCTGCAGGAATACGTCGTGCTGGTTGTTTTGGACTGTGGGTGAGTATACTCTATTCTGATAAACCTAATCTGCTTCATAAACATCTGGAATGTGACTCTAACACAGTCTTACATATGTCGTTTCCTGGGAAACCACAAAAAGTAATAAAAAATGAAGAACAAAAGCACGATGTAATACTAAACTATGACACGGAGCAGGAAAAGAAAGCCGATATGAAGATATACAGACATATAATTTCTTTCTTTCTTTCTGCGTACACAGGCTGATACTCCTGCGGACACTGCCTGTATAGACAGGCAGTGGAGTTTTGTGTGTATGACCGTTTTTTTTTTTATCCCGCCATTAAGGCAGCCATAAGACATATAATAAATAAACGGCCATAGCTATTAACAAAAGCAGTTTGACAAGTTCAAAGAGAAAAGATCAAAGAGAATTAATAAGTCACAGCTGTGTCAGGCTGCAACAAACCAAATACTGCCAAACATGTTCTACACTACTGAGAGTCAGAATAAATCGATTGATTGCTCCAGTTACCAGGCAAAAAAGTCCCTAGAAGTTTGTTCACGTGGTCATTTTTTGTTTGTCGTCCATTCGATCATGGATCAACAACAGGGTTGAGTCAGCTGTGAAATTTGATATCAGCATAGAAACATCGGAGGACTCAATAAACTTCAAAGCATGTACACACAAAAACGCTGGAGCTCGCATGCACACACACACACACACACACACACACACACACACACACACACACACACACACACACACACACACACACACACACAAAGAATAGCTTTGAACTGAGTTCAGATGGTGAACGACGTTTCATGAAGGGAAGCAACAGCGACTAAAGTGCGAAGGTCTCTGACCTCTGGCCTTCTACGGTTTGTTGTGAGATGTTAGTCACGGTGGTATGTGTGAGCATACCAAGCTTTCATCGCCCTTTGAGGAATAGGAGCGGCGTTCTTGTTACAGTGCTGAGTATTGTTTTTTGTTGTTGTTGTTGTTTACAAGGAGTAAAGAGATTTTCTTCTTTCGTTTATAAAGGAACACAGCTTAGGACAGACTAATCAGTGTGTGTCTGAGTGAAAGTGCACGCACGCGCGCAAGTTTTTGTGTGTATTTGTGTGCGTGTCTGCGCGACGTGCATACAACACACACACACACACACACACACACACACACACACACACACCACACACACACACACACACACATAGATAAGAGACAGAGAGTGTGTAAATTAATGTGTAAACTCGTGCGGTTTTTTTTTTCGGTGTATTTTTTTCATTTAGATGTTACAAGAGAGAGAGAGAGAGAGAGAGAGAGAGAGGAGAGAGAGAGAAGAGAGAGAGAGAACTCTCACATGCGCGTGCATTCGTACACGCGCATCTCCCTCCCTGCACTCCCCACTCCCCCCCCCCCCCCCACCCCCCACCCCTACACACATGTCTGTATTTATGTGTGTGTCCATGCCAAACAGTTTGTGGAGAGAGAGAGAGAGAGAGAGAGAGAGAGAGAGGAGTCAGACAAGACAGACAGACAGACAGACAGAGAAGAAGATGAGGGGGGAGAACTCAGAACTCAGAAAACACAGGCACAAATACCACATGCACACAATCAACACACACACACACACACACACACACACACACACACACACACACACACACACACACACGCACGCACACACACACACACACACACACACACACACACACACACACACACACACACACACACACACACACACACACACACACACAAGGAGAAGAAGAAGAAGAAGAAGAAGAAGAAGAAGAAGAAGAAGAAGAAGAAGATGAAGGGCAACAACAACAACAACAATATCGTCATCAACAACAACAACAACAACAACAACAACAGCAACAATAACAACAACAACAGCAGCGAAAACAACAACGGAAACAGAAACAGCAACAATAC
>CM065731.1:12262361-12279861 GCA_033310375.1 Conus canariensis
TACTGCCTTTGTACTGCAATTATCCCCCCCCTCCCCCCACTTACCCACTTCCGTCTCTCTCCTCCCATCCTAACCCCCCCCCCCTCTTTCCTTACTCCCACTTCCCGCCTCTACACCCGCCGTTTGCAGAGGGACACCCCCCATTGATCACAATCCGGCCATTGTCGGTGTCCCTTTGCCAGCCATCTGGTGGCTACACGCCGTGAAGCACGATTTCCTGATAGGACGCTTGTCACGTCACAGGTAATTAGTTGCATGGTGGCTCTTTTCTGGTTCATTTTCTGTTTTTGTCTTTTTTTTCCGGGATTTTTGTTTTTCGACACTGACATAAAAGCATGCATTTGCAAACTGGTATAAGCCATTATGAAATAGGTTTCAAGTTGTCTTTTATGATTTGAAGAGAGTTCAAAGTTTAGAATGGCGACCTCTCTCTCTCTCTCTCTCCCTCTCTCTCTCTCTCTCCCTCTCTCTCTTTACACACACATTCAATATGTCAGGTGGCAGGCAGGTTAATTTTTATTAAGTGGGATTAGAGAACGATATACTTCGACGTTTTAAGTTGATGATCGAGGGAAGAGCATATACACACAGTTCATTTCCCTCCGCACGTCCACCCCTGTGACCTGAAATACATCCTTTTGGGAATCGCACGGTCATCATCCATATACACTTCACTCATGTTTCACGTTAATTTCCTGTCCTTTGCTAAAGTGCATTAAAGAATGATACATTGCTGATCAGATGAACGTGCAATTGAAACCCGCTGTGTGCGACATTTTGTTACACCTTTTTCCACCAAAGAGTCCCCTCCTCTGCTCCCCCCTCCCCCCCCCCACCATATCCCTCCCAATGTCTAAAATATATGGCTCATTTTCCAAGACTGTCATTTGATCTTTTTCTGTCTGTTTGCTTCTCTGCTTGTCTGTCCATAGTCGTCTGTCTTGTCTCCCTTTGTCTGTCCATAGTCGTCTGTCTTTGTCTCCCTTTGTCTGTCCATAGTCGTCTGTCTTTGTCTCCCTTTGTCTGTCCATAGTCGTCTGTCTTTGTCTCCCTTTGTCTGTCTGCTTGTGTGTTGTTCTTATCCGTGTTATTTTTAGACCCTCTTCTTCTTCTTCTTGCTCCTCTTCTCTTCCTCTTCCTCCACCTCCTCACTCCTCCTCTCCACCTACTACTGCTAAGCTGGTTCCATGACAACAATCATATTGGAGTAATGAATGAAGTGGGGCAGAAATATCTTCAGGTTCCTGCCCTCAATCATGTTGGCAGAGAAGAGAGAGAGAGAGAGAGAGAGAGAGAGAGAGAAACAAAAATATACCTTACGTCTATCAATAATACTGCTCCAATGAAAATGTAGGTTAGCCACATTGAACCAAATGATTGAGAGAGAGAGAGAGAGAGAGAGAGAGAGAGAGAGAGAGAGAGAGAGAGAGAGAGAGAGAGAGAGAGAGAGAAACAAAAATATACCCTTACGTCTATCAATAAATACTGCTCCAATGAAAAATGTATGTTAGCCACATTGAACCAAATGATTGAGAAGAGAGAGAGAGAGAGAGAGAGAGAGAGAGAGAGAGAGAGAGAGAGAGAGAGAGAGCATTTCAGTGCATTTGGTAATGTGTGTTTAAATTGTGTGTGTTTTGTGAAAAATCGATTGTAATGCTATTTCGTCAATATTTGTTTCTTTGTAATGAAGCCTATGTATAGAATGAGCTATCCTGAGAATTTCTTCTGGACCGTTTATTGGGTGGGATTCTTAGGTTTATGATTTTGAGAGACAGCCAGAGAGAGAGAGAGAGAGAGAGAGAGAGGAGAGAGAGAGAGAGAGAGAGAGAGAGAGAGAGAGAGAGAGAATCTTTACATCCCTTACTATAATAATTTTATCCCTACTGAAAAATGTGTTTCAGCTGCAATATAATGCAGTATTTGAAAAGGTTGGAAAAGACCTCCCATGCCCTTGGCAATATGTGTTCAAGTTTGTGTGTGTTTTGTGAAAAAAAAAACATGATTGTACGGTCGTGTCTGCAGCACATTTTTTCTTTGAAATGAGGCTAATTCCTGGTATCGGATAGCCTGAGGATGTCTTCAGAACTGTTTAATAGATTGAATACATAAGTTTATTATTTTGACAGACAGGCACATACACTGATAGCTAGATGAACAGACAGATATAGAGACTTAGAGAGAAAGAGAGAGAGGGAGGAAGAGAGATAGATAGATAGAGAGAGAGAGACAGACAGACAGACAGACAGACAGACAGATAGACAGAGACAGAGATGGAGACAGAGATAGAGACAGAGAGGCAGAGAGGAGAGAGAGAGAGAGAGAGAGAGAGAGAGAGAGAGAGAGAGGAGAGAGAGAGAGAGAGAGACAGAGATAGAGGCAGAGACAGAGAGAGAAAGATGCGTGTAGGCGGAACAAATCTGTCCTTAGATCTCTCACCCGAAAAAATTACTGCCCCATTAAAAGAAATGTACATTAGCTATGGACGTCTTTCCTCTGTGAACGAACAACCACAGATTATGGAAATGATCTTGATGGCAACGTGTTGAATGAACACTAACCCATCTTTCATTGCTACATCCCAGACTGTGATGGTCCTTTAGTGTCAAAGACTGAGACACACGTGCCTCCACTCTCATCATGTACCCCCCTCATGAACCTATCATCTTACTCTCCGTCTGGTTCCTTGGTGCAAACTTTTGACCTTGGCTTTCAACAGGGCCCTCTGCTATGTCCCTTATTCCCGTACCAGATACTCTTTGCTCTCAATCATCTTTCATGGTCTGCATGACACATCTCTGCCTCTGTGTTTCGCAGTCTTTCTTGTCCTTCCAGTCCTGCCCAGACGCACATCAACCACTTGGTGCCCTCTCCTCCATACATCTGCAAGATAGTTAATGATGTGATCATAAACAATGTGTTTCATCAAAAGAGAATGTGAACTAAAATGATGCATATTACTGGAGAGAGAGAGAGAGAGAGAGAGAGAGAGAGAGAGAGGGGGGGGGAGGAGAGGGAGGGAGGGAGGGAGAGGGAGAGAGAAAGTGCTGGGCCAGTGAGGAATCTTTCATAGCTCTTTGTCCCCAGTCATATGAAAGCAAGTGAGCATTAGATGAAATGAAGGAATATTACAGAATATTACGCATCAGCCATGTCAGGATGCAGGCTGTTGTAATGATGTCACAGGCCAGGGCCTGAAGTGCTGCAGTGCACTAATGAAGGGAGGATGTCGATAGCAGCAGGCCCACAGTGGATCAGCACCAAGCCTTTGAAGTGCTGCTTTTTACTGGAATTATCTCCCCTCACTCCACTTCCCACCCCAGCCTCTTCCCCACCTCCCTGCGCACTTATCGCCCCTCCCCTCCTTCCCACCACTTAATCATCTGTTTACGGTGGATCCCACACCCCACTGATCACAATCCTACCATTGTCTGTATCTCTTTATCAATCATTCGTTGGCTTCAAGCCATGAAAGACAAATTCCTGATAAGAATCTTGTTGGTTTGCAGGTAATTAGTTGCATGACGGATTTGTTTAGCAGTGGATATCATTGGCTTGTTCTCTTGTCTTCATTTATGTAAATGCATACATTCACGTACTTAAGTATGTATGTATGTGCACAGATGAGAGTGTATGTATACATATAACAGACACATGCATGAACATATATGTTCACACACACACACACACACACACACACACACACACACACACACACACACACACACACACACACACACACCTGTGAGATAAATTTTCTATTGCTTTGTGTACGTGAGTGAAATAGACTGCACGTGAGTGAGCCAGCAAACGATGAATGAGTGAGTGAGTGAGTGAGTGAGTGAAAGAGAAGACAGAGAGAGAGAGAGAGAGAGAGAGAGAGAGAGAGAGAGAGGGGGGGAGGGAGGGAGGGAGATGTGACAGAATTACGAGGGAAACATTTACACAGAGACATAAATAAAACGATATGGAGAGTTTAGGTATGAACAAAATTTCTGTTGGCACGAAAGTAGTCCGTAGAATGAAAAGAAAAAGAAGAAATGATAAAAAAAAAAGAAAGACAGAAAGAAAATCAGACAGGGTGACGGACAGAAAGACAGACAGTTAAACGAAAAGAGAATGAAGAAAAACAGACAGAAAATAAGGAAAAAATATAAATCAAGAAGAAACCAAGGACAGGAAGAAAGACAGGAAGGAACATAGATGCATTAGATAATGTACACATGTGACTTATCAGAAAAGAATAGTGGATCTGATGTGACGGTCAGAACCATCAATAGTGATGGACATCTTTCCCCATTATCAGCAGAAACGGATGGCGAGGGAGATGAGAAAGTAGAGTGGGGAAAGAGAGAGAAGGAGACAGGGTGAGTGGAGTGAAGGGATAACAAGGGAAGGGGAGGAAAGAAGCAGTGAAGGTACATGCGTGCATGTGTGTATCTGTGTATTGTGTTGTGTGTGTGTGTGTGTGTGTGTGTGTGTGTGTGTGTGTGCGTGGTGTGTGTGTGTGTGTGTGTGTGTGTGTGTGTGTGTGTGTTGTGTGTGTGCGTGTGCATGCGTGCATGCGTGTGTGTGTGTGTGTGTATGTGTGTTGTGTGTGTGTGTGTGTGTGTGTGTGTGTGTGTGTGATGAGAGAGAGAGAGAGAGAGAGAGAGAGAGAGAGAGAGAGAGAGAGAGAGAGAGAGAGAGAGGAATGCGAATGCGAATGCGAATCTTTTATTCAGATTAAGGCCAAAGCCCCATACTGAAGGGGGTTTCATAAATGTAATACATGTCACGAATAAAACGAATCAAAATGCTAATGATGAAATACTGTAAGTTAAGAAACAAACAAACATACCCTCAAGATATTGCAGTCTGAATTCTCTTGTTTCCTTCATAAACATACTTAGCTAAATTCAATAGTGTGTTCTCATTACTTGTCGATAATAAGAGAATGAGTCTAAAGTTACATGGTTCTGTATAATATTTGGATTGGATAAGTTTTTTCTTAAATCACTCAGAGCAGGACAGCAAAACAAAAAATGTATTACATCTTCTCTTGCTCTTTTACATAATCGACATGTTAGATCACTTTCAACAACATTGCTATACCTAAAACGATGGCAAGCAATGTCAGATACACCGAATCTGAATTTTGTCAGTGCACACCTAACGTATCTATTCATTTTTATCTTAATATAATGCTCTAATATATGCGTCGATTTAAAGAGTTTGTCCTGAACAAATCTATCACTATTATACATATGGTCATGCCAGTCCTGCCACCTGC
Organism: Conus canariensis; assembly: GCA_033310375.1. Lineage (NCBI taxonomy): Eukaryota > Metazoa > Mollusca > Gastropoda > Neogastropoda > Conidae > Conus > Conus canariensis. The sequence continues at coordinate 12,267,631 of CM065731.1, forward strand.
AATCGATAATCCTCTGTTTAAAACAATTTAGAAATCCTGATATATTTTCAACACCTTGGTTGTCCCAAACAAATCCAAACCCATATGAATTTAAACATTGTCGAACATTTGAAGCCCAAGTCCTCTTACCATTATTGTCTAACTTCAACAACATCCTGTAACCTTTATAGGGTATCCTGCATTCGTCCATTCTCGTTATTTTGAGCCAGTATTTTATACACTTCAAATAAGAATTTAAATAAACAGGATATCTTCCGAGTTCACCGTATACAAATCACTGGGAGTTCTACTATCCACATTAAAAAAGCGCTTCAACGCATATAAGTGAACTTTCTCAATTAAGGCACCTTTCTCAAAAGCCCATATTTCTGCTCCATACTGTAAAATTGGCTGCACCTGTGAATCAAATAATTTGATAAAAACACTGAATGAATTGCAGTCCAACTTGTACAAAATATGAAGAATAACTATGACTGCCTTTTTCGCTCTGTTTACTATATCCTGACAAGCAAACTCAAAACTAAGTTTGGTTGTAAAATAAATACCAAGATATTTGTAAGCATTAACCACAGCAATTCTCTCGCCTCCATATGTCCATCTTTCAGCACGCCCCAGATATCCCCCTTTACGAAACACAACAATATTTGTCTTACTCATATTAACTTTTAATTCTAGTTTGTTTGCTGCAGAGTACAAATTATTTAGTTGTCTCTGGAGACCGACCACTGATACTGCTAGTAAAATAATGTCATCAGCGAAAAGCAGCATAAATAGTTCTAGAATGTCAAAAGTTACTCCATGTCGACCATTTTCAATTATGTCCAAGGCTAACTCATTAATAAATAGAGAAAATAATACTGGGCTACATACATCGCCTTGTTTGACCCCACTTGTACACATGACATGCTCAGATAATTTTGCACCCGATCTTATTTTTGCTTTTACCTCACAGTACATACTTTTTATGCAACGATACCAGTTACCTTTTATTCCATTTTTTAACAAAACAGGCCATAACAATCTACGAGAAATTGAATCAAAAGCCTTTTCAAAGTCAACAAAAGCAACATATAACTTTTGATTATTCACAAATTGTTTCTGAACAGCAGCAAGCAGGGTAAATATATGATCAATTGTGGAAAACCCTCTTTTAAATCCCGCCTGATGTTCTCCAGTTATATTGTTTTGACTTACCCATTCATACAATCTACTATTAATAACAGAGCTATAAATTTTGCTACAAATATTACTTAATGAAATACCTCTATAATTATTCACATTGTTAACCTCGCCCTTCTTAAATAAGGGTAAAATGATAGATTCTTTCCAGCTGTCAGGATAAGTGCCATTATCGAAAAGAAAGTTAAATAGTTTTACCAAGAAATTCAAAACAGATTCCCCAGAATATTTTAAAAATTCGCCAATTAAACCATCAGGACCAGCAGATTTTCCATTTTTCAATTTTCTAATGGCTAACAATACTTCTTCTGTAGTTATTGCTCTATCATAAGGAAATCCTTCATCTTCATTATCATTGACTATGATCTCTGTTGAACTACTTCCGTCACTTTTTTCTAACAAGTTTTTAAAATGTTCAAACCATTCAGATATAGAAATATCATTTGATGGTTGACATCTTTTCTTTGAAATTTTGTGTATAGTTTCCCAAAAGACCTGTTGGCTCTTCACAGAATCGATCAGTTCATTTAACAATGACATATTATATTCTTTCTTTTTTCTTTCATTTAAATTTTTATATTCGCGTCTTGAAACACAGAATGCGACTCGATCATCTTTGTCTAAAGTTTTACAAAATTTTCTCCATAGGCTACGCATTTTACATTTAGATATTTAACAGTCCTCATCATACCAGTTATCATCAGGGGTTCTCTTATTTAAAGCTATCTTCTTCAAATTTTCAGCTTGTTCTTTCATGATCACATTAAATCTACATACGGCTTCATTTACATCCACATCGATAAGATCTTCTGCAACTGCCATTTTCTCTTTCACATCCTGAGAGTCCATGGACTGTGTAAATTTCAGGGCATAATCCTTATTCCAGCAATATTTAACAATAAACTGATTATGTTTACCATTCGAACCAGTGCTAGTGCATTTTTTAGCATTTTGTATATCAATACATAGTACAAGGGGCATATGATCAGATTCAAATCTTTCCATAACATTAATTGTTAACTGTTCACACATTAACTCAAAACCATTTACTGACATCAGAAAATAATCGTTCACACTGCATCCTACATCAGAAATATATGTGAAACGACCTTCAAGGTCGCCATTACACATTCCGTTTAAAACGTACAGTCCCAAAACAGTGCACATGTTCAAGAACTTCTTTCCATATGAATTTAACATTTTATCTTGAGAAATTATTTCCATGCGGCTATCAATCTTATTATAGTTAACGTGTACTTCATATTCATCTAAAATGTCTGGGGTCTTATCAGAAGTTCTGGCGTTCATATCACCACATATTAATATTTCAGTGTCCTCCAAATGCAGCAATTTACTAACAATACAATTTTCCAACAAATCAATGCCGTTGTCAAACCCATTGATAGAGTAATAAGGCGAATTTTCGGGCGGAACATACGCACACACAAGTAACAAGTTTTTATGAAGACCAAAAAACTCCTTATCAAAAGTAAATAACATGGAATAAGGACTCTCACAATCAACCTCATTCACATAGGGAAGAAGATATTTTCGCATTAAACAAATTATTCCCCTGAACCTCTCCCTTGTCTCGTAAATTTAACAGCTGGTTTGACGAATATCTGATAATCAGTAAACAAACTCGATTCAACATTTTCTGCAAACGTTTCAACCAGACAAACAAAATCAAATGAAGAAATGAACTGAATAAAATGCATATAATCTAATTTATGAAACAATCCACATACATTCCAGTGAAGGAAAGAAATACTGTTTACATGCTTACTCATATGACAATCTTGACCATATAAATTGTCATGATCTTCTGAGCTAAAGCTCCCGTCACTCTCATTCACTCTTTTCATGTCTGTTCCACTCGCCGTCACACTGTCACTGTCACTAACTAATTCCGTCGACCTCACACTGTCACTGTCACTAACTAATTCCGTCGACCTCACACTGTCACTGTCACTAACTAATTCCGTCGACCTCACACTGTAGCCGTCACTGTCTAGTTTACTGTCACTATCTGATTCATTCTCCGCCACATTTTCACTGTCACCTTCAGCGCCATGACTTGTTTCATTAGTCATCATACTGTCATCTTCAGCGCCATGACTTGTTTCATTAGTCATCATACTGTCATCTTCAGCGCCATGACTTGTTCCATTAGTCATCATACTGTCATCTTCAGCGCCATGACTTGTTTCATTAGTCGTCATACTGTCACCTTCAGCGCCATGACTTGTTTCATTAGTCATCATACTGTCACCTTCAGCGCCATAACTTGTTTCATTAGTCATCATACTGTCATCTTCAGCGCCATGACTTGTTTCATTAGTCATCATACTGTCATCTTCAGCACCATAACTTGTTTCATTAGTCATCATACTGTCATCTTCAGCGCCATGACTTGTTTCATTAGTCATCATACTGTCACCTTCAGCGCCATAACTTGTTTCATTAGTCATCATACTGTCATCTTCAGCGCCATGACTTGTTCCATTAGTCATCATACTGTCACCTTCAGCGCCATGACTTGTTTCATTAGTCATCATACTGTCATCTTCAGCGCCATGACTTGTTTCATTAGTCATCATACTGTCACCTTCAGCGCCATGACTTGTTTCATTAGTCATCATACTGTCACCTTCAGCGCCATGACTTGTTTCATTAGTCATCATACTGTCACCTTCAGCACCATAACTTGTTTCATTAGTCATCATACTGTCACCTTCAGCACCATAACTTGTTTCATTAGTCATCATACTGTCACCTTCAGCGCCATGACTTGTTTCATTAGTCATCATACTGTCACCTTCAGCGCCATGACTTGTTTCATTAGTCATCATACTGTCACCTTCAGCACCATGACTTGTTTCATTAGTCATCATACTGTCATCTTCAGCGCCATGACTTGTTTCATTAGTCATCATACTGTCATCTTCAGCGCCATAACTTGTTTCATTAGTCATCATACTGTCATCTTCAGCACCATGACTTGTTTCATTAGTCGTCATACTGTCACCTTCAGCACCATAACTTGTTTCATTAGTCATCATACTGTCATCTTCAGCACCATAACTTGTTTCATTAGTCATCATACTGTCATCTTCAGCGCCATAACTTGTTTCATTAGTCATCATACTGTCATCTTCAGCGCCATGACTTGTTTCATTAGTCATCATACTGTCACCTTCAGCACCATAACTTGTTTCATTAGTCATCATACTGTCATCTTCAGCGCCATGACTTGTTTCATTAGTCATCATACTGTCATCTTCAGCGCCATGACTTGTTTCATTAGTCATCATACTGTCATCTTCAGCACCATAACTTGTTTCATTAGTCATCATACTGTCATCTTCAGCGCCATGACTTGTTTCATTAGTCATCATACTGTCATCTTCAGCGCCATGACTTGTTTCATTAGTCATCATACTGTCATCTTCAGCACCATAACTTGTTTCATTAGTCATCATACTGTCATCTTCAGCGCCATAACTTGTTTCATTAGTCGTCATACTGTCACTTCAGCACCATAACTTGTTTCATTAGTCATCATACTGTCATCTTCAGCGCCATAACTTGTTTCATTAGTCATCATACTGTCATCTTCACACCATAACTTGTTTCATTAGTCATCATACTGTCATCTTCAGCGCCATAACTTGTTTCATTAGTCATCATACTGTCATCTTCAGCGCCATAACTTGTTTCCATTAGTCATCATACTGTCCATCTTCACACACATAACTTGTTTCATTAGTCATCATACTGTCATCTTCAGCGCCATAACTTGTTTCATTAGTCATCATACTGTCACCTTCAGCGCCATAACTTGTTTCATTAGTCATCATACTGTCATCTTCAGCACCATAACTTGTTTCATTAGTCATCATACTGTCATCTTCAGCGCCATAACTTGTTTCATTAGTCATCATACTGTCATCTTCAGCGCCATAACTTGTTTCATTAGTCATCATAACTGTCATCTTCAGCACCATAACTTGTTTGTTTAGTCATCATACTGTCATCTTCAGCACCATAACTTGTTTCATTAGTCATCATACTGTCATCTTCAGCACCATAACTTGTTTCATTAGTCATCATACTGTCATCTTCAGCGCCATAACTTGTTTCATTAGTCATCATACTGTCACCTTCAGCGCCATAACTTGTTTCATTAGTCATCATACTGTCATCTTCAGCGCCATAACTTGTTTCATTAGTCATCATACTGTCATCTTCAGCACCATAACTTGTTTCATTAGTCATCATACTGTCATCTTCAGCGCCATGACTTGTTTCATTAGTCATCATACTGTCACCTTCAGCGCCATAACTTGTTTCATTAGTCATCATACTGTCACCTTCAGCGCCATAACTTGTTTCATTAGTCATCATACTGTCATCTTCAGCACCATAAACTTGTTTCATTAGTCATCATACTGTCACCTTCAGCACCATAACTTGTTTCATTAGTCATCATACTGTCACCACCACTGTGTGCTTCATTCACCGTCACAACGTCCACACCTCTTTCTGTTTCATGCGTCATTACAGTGTCATCACAACTGTCTGTATTACTGTCTCCATTACAGTGTCATCACAACTGTCTGTATTACTGTCTCCACCTCTGGCCGTTCCCTTTGTCATCACACTCACACCACCACAGTCTTTTTTATTCATCAATATACTGACCGCATTTATCTTAGACTTAGAATCATCACAATCTTCTGTTATGGAATTACGCATGCAATCATCACCCCTGTGACTTTCCGACTCTGCTGCACAGTCATCGCCATTTTTACTTGTATAAAAATCCACACACACATCGTCTGCATTCATAACATTTTTCTCTGTCAAGCAAGAATGCTCCGATCTGTCAGTATCAATGCAAGGCGCATTATCATTCGTCACCAACAACAAATCGTTTCCAATTTCCCGACAAAGGACACCCAACATGGCTATTAACATAATCAAAATCATCGCTGTCATCGTCATCGCTAATTTTATTCGTAACATCTTCATGCAACATGTTAACACATTCAACATCATCAATATGATCTGAGACTGCCGTATACACACATCCAACACAGGTGTCACGCACGAGATTTTCGAAGCACGCTTGCTTTATGTCAACAGCGTTCACAATCTTGCTACTCCCTTCTCGCAAACTAGAAAGATGCACTCTGTGCGGTGACGACGTATTTTTTGCTCCCTCAACAAATTGGCAGCGGTAAAATCTCCAGTACGGGGCCGGCCTAACCGCTATCCACATTGAAAAAGAGAGAGAGAGAGAGAGAGAGAGAGAGAGAGAGAGAGAGAGAGAGAGAGAGAGTGTTTTGGTTTGCGTCCTTGCATGATATGGATCTGTCTGTTGCTCAGCCTATTTATATGTCCATTAGCAACCATTTGTCTGACAGCTGTAGATCTTTTTTTTGTCTTTGACCCGAACACGTTTTTCAATAATTTGGATCTATTTTTTTTAAAAGACAGATCATCATAGTCCTGGTAATGTTCGAAATTACCTAATCAATAGCAAAGTAAATCCGTTTGAACGTAATAGAATAGAACACACACACACACACACACACACACACACACACACACACACACACACACACGAGAGAAGAGAGAGAGAGAGAGAGAGAGAGAGAGAGAGAAGATCCATCCTTACTTCTCTTACTAAAATAATTATAGCTCCCATGTATATTCATATCCATCATTCCTGTTTATAAAGCAAGACAGGTGTTCAAGTCAGTGACAGAAAGGAGATAAATTTGTTGTTAAGAGAGAGAGAGAGAGAGAGAGAGAGAGAGAGAGAGAGAGAGAGAGAGAGAGAGAGAGAGACAATGTGAAATAATACAATCACTAGATCTCTCACCAAAATAATTACTGCCTCCTATTTACAAAAGAAAAGAAACGAAAAGAAAATACAACCAAACAAAAACGTTGAAACGTTTGCTCTGTAGACCAACTGTCATACTGAATGGAATCTTAATGACATCATGCTAATCGCATACTGACCCATCTTACGCTGCTTCATCTCTTCGCTCTAATTGTCCTTTGGTGTCAAAGTCTCTGCAGATATTCCCCCAGCTTCATGACCTCTGCACCACTCCTTCACGTGCCTTTAAAGCTGCCCTCTCATGCCTTGGATCCCATGGTTCATCAGTGCAGACTTTTCACTAAGCTTTCAACAGAGCTTTCTGCTGCAGATCCCCCTCTCCCTCCTCCTCCCCTACTCGTCCCCTACTCTCCTTGTCTCCACTCCTCTTGCTCCATCATCCTTCTCTGTACTTACATGCTTACATCGTCCCCTTCCTCCCACAAACACTTCCGCCAAATGGTATCCTCTCCTTAATCTATTTAGCATTGAACAGATCCTCGTGGCTTTCCATAACAACCACAAAACAAGACAGCGTGTCATCAAAATAGGACACAAAGTGAAATAATGCATTATGCTGAACACTGAATGAAAACAAAACCGAAAGCACTGATGCATCTCGTAGAGATTAACACTGATAAATGCAAGTAAAAGCACCAGAGAGAGAGAGAGAGAGAGAGAGAGAGAGAGAGAGAGAGAGAGAGAGAGAGAGAGAGAGAGAGAGAGAGAGAGAGATGTTCTTCTTTTACTTGACCTAGTTTGCCTGTGATTTGGGCTTTTCAATCTGTTGATGATTCCATGGATGAGTGGATCAGTGGAAAGGACCCATTATCACAGTGTATCCCAAGAGTGCCATGATGGCTGCTTGGGCAATCAGGAATCTTCTACAGCTCTCTGTCTCCAGTGTGGGCAACATGATAAGGGTTTTATCATTACTCTAGTTGTTTATTCTGTCTGTCCCAGATTTTCTGGTTTGCATCTCTTTGGGAGTTAAATAAGCAAGCAATGGATAATATGACAGAATGTTGAGGCAGATGGCAATAACTAATATTGTAGTTTGTTGTTGCTGCCCTGTTTGTGATGCTGGAAAGATCCATCAGAGCAGTCAACCATTTCAGGATGCAGGCTGTCGTAATGATGTCACAGGCCAGGGCCTGAAGTGCTGCAGTGCACTAATGAAGGGAGGATGTTGATAGCTGCGAGCCATCAGTGGATTAGCACCAAGCCTTTGAAGTGCCACTTTTGTACTGCAATTATCTCCCCTTGCCCCACTTCTCACCTGTCTCCTCCCCCTTTCCCTGCGCTCTTGCCTCTCTCCCCCCCCCAACACACACACGTCTTCACCCCCTGTTTACTGAGGGCCGCACCCCCCATTGATCACAATCCGGTGTCTCTGTGTCAGCCATGTGTGGGCCTCAAGCCATGAAGAACGATTTCCTGATAGGAATCTTGTTGGTCTGCACGTAATTAGTTGCATGATGACTTTGTTTTTTTTTTTTTTTTTTAGATTGGGGAGGTGTGCATTGTTGTTGTTGTGTTTTCCTTCTCCCTTCACTGCAATAGTCCCTTGGTGCTGAAGGCTGTCACTGCAATAGTCCCTTGGTGCTGAAGGCTGTGTGGATGTTGCCCCACTGTCATTTTCTCCACACTCCTCGCTCACATGGCTTGTCCTCTCCTGGTCTCAATCATTAGGATCCTCAGTGCAGTTCTTTGCTTCGGCTTTCAAGAGAGCTTTATGCTGTAGCACCCCCATCCCTAGCCACTACACTTCCTCCTACCCCACTTTCGTCCTCTGCTCCCTCTGCCTCCAACCCTCTTCTTACATCGTCCTTCTCTGTCCTGCTTTCTCCACTACCATCCCATTTCTCCCAGATACTCTTCCAGCAAATTGGATTCTGTCCTTCATCTATTTAGCATTGAAGATATCCTCATGACTTTCCATGATAACCATAAAACAAGACAGTGTGTCCTCAAAATAGGACGGACATACAGTAAAATAATGCATTATGCTGAATTCTAAATGAATATAAAACTGAAAGAACTGATGCATCTCGAAGAGATTAACACTGATAAATGCAAGTAAAAGGCGCAAGAGAGAGAGAGAGAGAGAGAGAGAGAGAGAGAGAGAGAGAGAGAGAGAGAGAGAGAGAGAGAGAGAGAGAGAGTGTCCTTCTTTTATTTGTCCTAGTTTGCTTGTGATTTGGGCTTTTCAATCTGTTGAAGATTCCATGGGTAAGTGTACCAGTGGAAAGGGCGCGTTCTCACAGTAGATGTCAAGTGTGCCATGATGACTGCTTGGGCAATCAGGAACCTTCTACAGCTCTCTGTCTCCAGTGTGGGCAACATGGTAAAAGTTTTTATCATTACTCCAGTTGTTTATTCTGTCTGTCCCAGATTTTCTGGTTTGCGAACCCTTTGAGAGTTGAATAAATGAGCACTAGATAAAATGGAGGATCACTGATGTATTAAGATAACATGGCAATGGTTAATACTGTTGTTTGTTGTTGCTGCCTGCTTTTGGTGCTGAAAAGACCCATCAGAGCAGTCAACCATATCAGGATGCAGGCTGTTGTAATGATGTCACTGGCCGTAGCCTGAAATGCTGCAGTGCACTAATGAAGGGAGAATGTTGATAGCAGCAGACACACAGTGGATCAGCACCTTACCTCTGAAGTGCTGCTTTTGTACTGTAATTATCTCCCCTCGCCCCACTTCTCACCCCAGTCTCCTCCCCCTTCCCTGCGCCCTTACCTCTCTCATCCCCCCCATGTCTTCATCCACTGCTTACTGAGGGTTGCACCCCCCATTGATCACAATCTGGTGTCTCTGTGTCAGTCATTTGTGGGCCTCAAGTCATGAAGGACAATTTCCTGATAAGAATCGTGTTGGTTTGCACGCAGTTAGTTGCATGATGGCTTAGTTTTTCAGTAGATGTGGGTGTGTGTGCGTTATTGCTTTCTTGTTTTCGTTCTTATCAAGGTGCACACATCCACTTACTTATGTGCGCATGTGCACAGACGAACTGCATTCATAGGCACACATAGTGATACATACATACATACATATATAAAAACACATCTGTACACATTCAAACGCACACCTGCACCAGATCACTACTCTTCAGGTAAGATTTCCAAATTACGCAGACAAGTACACTGTCATATACTTTTAATGTATTGAAATTTGATGTACACAGTCAGTGCACAAAGAGAGAGAGAGAGAGAGAGAGAGAGAGAGAGAGAGAGAGAAGACAGACAGACAGACAGACAGAACAGACAGACAGACAGACAGACAGACAGACAGAGAGATACAGAGTGACAGAGACACAGACAAGGAATAAATCTTTTAGATATTTCCCTATATCTCTTGGTAATACAATTATTGTGCTCATGTATATTCATATCCATTATTCTTGCTCGTAAAGCAAAATAAGCTTTCGATGCTCTGACGAAAAAGGGGATAAAGTAGAGAGACAGAGAGAGAGAGAGAGAGAGAGAGAGAGGAGAGAGAGAGAGAGAGAGAGAGAGAGAGAGAGAGAGTAATTGCTGTCCCTACAAAAAGAAAAAGTACATTACTTGTAGAAATGTTTGCTGCGTGGACGCATTATCACTCCTAATGGGATATGATCATTGTGACAATGTGTTAAACCGGCACTGACCCATCTTACACTGCTTGATCTCTTCACCGTCATAGGCCTTTGGTCCTGAAGGCTGAGCAGTTACTTCCCCATTCTAAATAACTCCACACTCCTCCCTCACAGGCCTTTAAAGTTGTCCTCTGATGCCCTTAATCCCTTGGTTCATCAGTGCAGAATGTTTTGCCTTGGCTTTCAAGAGAGCTTTTTGCTGTAGCACCCCCCCCCCCTCCCCTAGTCAGTTTCGCTATTCCTACTCCCCTTTTGTCCTGTGCTCCCCCTGCCTCCAACCCTCTTCCCCCACCATCCTTCTTAGTCCTTCAATCTCCACTACCGTCCCTTTCCTCTCAGAAAAATAGCATCCTCTCCCTCATCTGTTTAGCATTGAATATATCTGCATAATAACCATAGAACAATATAGTGTATCATCAAAATAGAACAGGAACTCAGATAATGCATCATGCTGAATACTGAAAGAAAATAAAAACAAGATGCAAAGCATATAAACGTACTCCCAGTTTATCCTGAATACGCGTGAAATATTCCATAAAGAGGAAAACCGTCCAGGGCTGGTGTAACCGTTAGTAATGGCTGCCATCATCTGTGACCTATAATGAACATACTTACACATTTTCAGAAAGATCGGCCAAGAACTTTCTGAGATTTTCCATAAAGAAAAAAACCATTATGGGCCGTTATGGCCGTTAGTAACGGCTATAACGGTAAACTAAAACATCGGGCATCATCCGTGACCCATAATGAACATACCTACACATTTTCAGAAAGATCGGCCACGTACATTCTGAGAAATTCCATAGAAAATAAAAACCCTTATGGGCCGTTATAGCCGTTAGTAACGGCTATAACGGTAAACTATAACATCAGCATCAGCTGTCGCCCGTAATGAACATACCTACAAATTTACAGAAGGATCGGCCAAATACTGTCTGCGATATTACATAAAGAAGAAAAACCGTTATGGGCAGTTATAGCCGTTAGTAATGGCTATAACGGTAAAGTAAAACATCGGATATCATCCGTTACCCATAATGAACATACCTACAAATTTTCAGAAAGATCGACAAAGTGCTTTCTGAGATATTCCATAAAGAAGAAAAACCGTTATGAGCCATTATAGCCGTTAGTAACGGCTATAACGGTAAACTAAAACATTGGGCATCATCCGTAACCCATAGTGAACATACCTACAAATTTTCACAAAGATCGGCCACGTACTTTCTGATATATTCCATAACGAAGAAAAACCGTCACAGGCCGTTACAGCCGTTAGTAACGGCTATAACGGGGTAAACTAAAACATCGGGCATCATCCGTGACCCATGATGAACATACCTGCTAATTTTCGCAAAGATCGGCCAAGTACTTTCTGAGATATTCCATAAAGAAGAAAAACCGTTACAGGCCGTTACAGCCGTTAGTAACTGGTATAACGGTAAACTGAAACATCGGGCATCATCCGTGACCCATAATGAAGATACCTACAAATTTTCACAAAGATCGGTCC
>CM065731.1:12284861-12302361 GCA_033310375.1 Conus canariensis
TTTGAAACTGGTATTTTAGTCCTCACTGGGCTAAAGCCTATGTACCTACCAAATTTCATACAGATCGGACAATATGTCAAGAATAACGGTTTTTAACGGTCAAATTTTGAAACACTATATGGAAGTGCCATTTGTGTTTGACAACCTTTCTGTATACTAAATTTCATTAAAATCCACCAATATGTAAAAAAATAACGGCAAAATAACGGTTTTAACAGTTATATAACCGATGTACACTTTTGAAACTGGTATTTTAGTCATCACTGAGCTAAAGCCTATGTACATACCGAGCTTCAACCAAATCGGACAATATGTCAAGAATAACGGTTTTTAACGGTCGAATTGTGAAACACTATATAGAAGTGCCATTTGTGTGTGATAACCTTTCAGTATACCAAATTTCATTAAAATCCACCTATATATAAGAAATAACGGCAAAATAACGGTTTTTAACTTGTTTAATCGATTTTTAGCGTTACATCACTTACATATGGAAAGAGGCTCCGATTTGTCACAAGATTATCCAAACTGCTTATAAATCGGCCAAGTACTTTCTTAGATATTCCATAAAGAAGAAAAACCGTTTTGGGCCGTTATAACCGATAGTAACGGCTATTCTAATATCAGGCATCATCCATGACCCATAGTGAACATACCTACAAATTTTCAGAAAGATGGGCCAAGTACTTTCTGAGATATTCCATAAAGAAGAAAAACCGCTACAGGCCGTTACAGCCGTTAGTAACGGCTATAACGGGGGTAAACTAAAACATCAGGCATCATCCGTGACCCATAATGAACATACCTGCTAATTTTCACAAAGATCGGCCAGGTACTTTCTGAGATATTCCATAAAGAAGAAAAACCGTTACAGGCCGTTACAGCCGTTAGTAACGGTTATAACGGTAAACTAAAACATCGGGCGTCATCCGTGGCCCATAATGAATATATTTACACATTTTCATAAAGATCGGCCACGTACTTTCTGAGATATTCCATAAAGAAGAAAAACCGTTACAGGCCGTTACAGCCGTTAGTAACGGTTATAACGGGGAAATTAAACATCGGGCATCATCCGTGACCATTAATGAACATACCTAAACATTTTCAGAAAGATCGGCCAAGTACTTTCTGAGATATTCCATAAAGAAGGAAAACCGTCACAGGCCGTTACAGCCGTTAATAACGGCTATAACGGGGTAAACTAAAACATCGGGCATCATCTGTGACCCATGATGAACATACCTGCTAATTTTCATAAAGGTCGGCCAAGTACTTTCTGAGATATCCCATAAAGAAGAAAAACCGTTACAGGCCGTTACAGCCGTTAGTAACGGTTATAACGGTTAACTAAAACATCGGGCATTATTCGTGACCCATCATGAACATACCTACAAATTTTCAGAAAGATCGGCCAAGTACTTTCTGAGATATTCTATAAAGAAGAAAAACCGTTACAGGCCGTTACAGCCGTTAGTAACGGCTATAACGGTAAACTAAAACATCGGGCATCATCCGTGGCCCATAATGAATATACCCACAAATTTTCAGAAAGATCAGCCCAATAGTTTTGTCTGGAGCGAGTGGAACACATTTTGACCACGGACACACACACACACACACACACACACACACACACACACACACACACACACACACACACACACACACACACACACACACACACACAGAGCATTTCTTCGTTCCCATTCTAAAGTACTCCCTGTTCTATAAGAACTGGGAGTACAAAAAAAGGGAAGCAGATAGATAGACGAGCAGACAGACAGACAGAAAGAAAAAGTGACTGTCAGACAAAAAGACATTGTTAGACGTTGGGTGGGATGTGGGGGAGGGAGGAGAGAGAGGAAGGAAGGAAGGAAGGAAGGAAGGAAGGAAGGAAGGAAGGAAGGAAGGAAGGAAGTAAGGACGGACGGACGGACAAACAGCCGCTCAGACAGGGTCTCTAATGCACGTTTATCTGATCAACGATGTGTCATCGCTTGATGCACTTTAGCACATGACAGGAAATTGACATGAAATACGAGTCAAGTGTCTGTGGATGATAAGTGTACTGTTCCTAGAAGGATCAATTTCACGTTACTGGGGTGGACGAGAGAGGGGAGCGTGCTGGGTGAACGAGCAGCTCCCCACCCACCCCGCCCTACATCCCCTCCAGCTGAACCAAAGATAAAATACTGAATATGATGGTTTTGGATTATTGCCATAATATACACGTTTTTTGCTCTTTTTATATTATATTATATTATATCATGTTATATCATTATTATATTGTATGATATGAGATTACATCGTATTGTAGTGTATAATATCATAATACATTATATTATATAACATCACATTTCATCATATTATATTATATCATATCATAACATATGTTATACTATATAACATAAGGACAGACAGTATGAACGTGAATGCGCGCGCACGCGCACATCCACCCACCCCAACACGCACGCGCGCGCGCGCGCACACACACACACACACATGAACACATGCACGCACGCACGCACACACGCACGCGCACACACACGCACACACACACACACACACACACACACACACTCACACACACACACACACACACACACACACACACACACACACACACACACACACACACACACACACACACACACGCACCTTCCCTAACATCGTACTTTCTTTGCCATCACTCCCCTCACCCTCTCTTCTCATATCTATACTTTCCCTTCTTCTTTCCCTTCTTCTTTCCCTTCTGCTTTCCCTTCTCCTTTCCCTTCTGCTTTCCCTTCTCCTTTCCCTTCTCCTTTCCCTTCTCCTTTCCCTTCTGCTTTCCCTTCTCCTTTCCCTTCTGCTTTCCCTTCTCCTTTCCCTTCTCCTTTCCCTTCTCCTTTCCCTTCTTCTTGGCTCGTCCTTGTCATCTCCCACGCCATCCCTTTCTAGTGATGAGGGAAAACAGATCCATCACAGTTAATGGTTCTTACCGTCATGTCCGATCCGCTGTCCTTCGCTGATTAGTCACCAGAGGACAGTCTGCTGTGCATTTTCTTTCTCCCTTTCTTTCTTCTGTCTTTCTGTCTGTTTATCTCGATCCTCTTCAATCCTGCATTTCTGTCTGTGTTTTCCTTTTCTCTGTATTTTTGAGCGTCTCTGTTTCTCGTTCGTTCTTTCTTCCTTCCCTGTTTTTTTGTATTTTCTCTCTCTGTGTCTGTGTCTGTGTCTGTCTGTCTCTCTTTTTGTGTCTGTCTGTGTGTCTGCCTCTCTGTCTCTCTTTCTCTGTATCTGTCTGTCTGTCTATTTCTCTACCTTTGTCTCTGTCCCCCCTCTCTTTCTCTCTCTCTCTCTCTCTCTCTCTCTCTCTCTCTCTCTCTCTCCCACACACACACACACACACACACACACACACACACACACACACACACACACACACACACACACACACACACAACTCCTAAACACTTTCTACCAATTTCTGACTGTCCCCCCCCCCTCTCTCTCTCTCTCTCTCTCTCTCTCTCTCTCTCTCTCTCTCTTCTTGCTGCTGGCCCCATGTGAAAACGACGAGGACACCACCAATAACGCCACCAATGAGACCACCCTGTGGACACAGGGGTCGGGCTGGAGTGTGCGCTAGGGTAAAGCTGACTGTAGGTAACTGGACCTAACTGCCACCTCGGCACACCTGCAAACACACACACACACACACACACACACACACACACACACACACGCGCACACACACACACACACACACACGCACACACACACACACACACAAGGTATGCAAACAGAGAGAGAGAGAGAGAGAGAGAGCATAGGAGCACGCGCGCGTGCACACACACACACACACACACACACACACACACACACACACACACACACACACACACACACACACACACACACACACACACACACACGCTGTATCTAGATAAGTGACATCAATAACATAATTTAAGATAACGCGAAAGGCTTGACAAGTCATTGCTTCAATAAATTGTTCAGCATATCTGACTTTCCATTTGTATTTCTCCATGACGCAATCAAATGGTTCACATATAATATCCTTCGGTTTTTTTTTGGGGGGGATACATAATTCTACAGGTAGATGATAAAATTCTATCTTTTCAACGAAACAATTCATATCAAATGAGATCTTTAAAAAAAAAATGGAGGCAAATCACCAAAAACCAAAACGTCATCATCTACACTTCTGTCAGTGTAAAAAATGGTGTTTTAAGTCATTATATCAATCTTCGTTATAGACCCATTTAGTAAAGCGCGAAAGAAGTGCAAAGGCATGGGATATTTGTCTTCCTTATGAATTCAGCACCTTATCTTGCCAGTTTCGATTAACTGCTTCAATCACTCGTTACTTACAGTAGCACCACTGACAAAAATGCAAATCGTAGAAAACTTATGTCCGTGTTACTATTCAAGTCCCAGCATGCTAAATTGTACACAGTGATCCTTATAGTGGTATGAAAAGAGATGTTTCAAGTAATGTCAGGGCACTATCTATATGACAGAGGTATGAACAGGATAACATTTTGGTAGAATATAACAGTAAGTATAAATGATATCACTATGAACACCAAATACATGTCTGCCGATTAGAACACTGGAAATTATTATGTTCGAAAACTGTACCTATTATGCAGTTAACAACATCATTCTTAATAAGACAAAGAATATCCCTCCTGTTTGCATACTTAAATTGCCGAGGCACAGTATACCATGACATTTGGAAATGCTAGTGCAGCAAAGATATCAACAAATGGAATATATGACTTATCCGTTGCACTTGTATACTCCATCTTGTGGTTCTTCTTCTGATACTCGTCTCATTCACACTCCATTTGTTTATACCAAAACAACCAAGTGGTAAGCGTCCTTTGCTTATCAGGCCCTTTCATTGGGAATGCTCTTCCACATCAACTCCAATTTTCTGCTTCTCGAGCCTCTTTTAATTCAGGCTGGAAAACTTTTTTTTTTTTTTCATCTGATTGATGTGAAAAAAATATTTTGCGGTGCTGTTTCCTGGAGTATCCGATCTATTTGGACGTCTGCGTTTATCCATGTAATAGAAATTGTGTTTTGTTTGCCTTTGTGTGACAGGTCAGTGATCTATTTGGACGTCTGCGTTTATCCATGTGATAGAATTGTGTTTTGTTTGCCTTTGTGTGAAAGGTCAGTGATCTATTTGGACGTCTGCGTTTATCCATGTAATAGAATTGTGTTTTGTTTGCCTTTGTGTGATAGGTCAGTGATCTATTTGGACGTCTGCGTTTATCCATGTGATAGAAATTGTGTTTTGTTTGCCTTTGTGTGATAGGTCAGTGATCTATTTGGACGTCTGCGTTTATCCATGTGATAGAAATTGTGTTTTGTTTGCCTTTGTGTGATAGGTCAGTGATCTATTTGGATTTCTGCGTTTATCCATATAATATAAATTGTGTTTTGTTTGCCTTTGTGTGACAGGTCAGTGATCTATTTGGACGTCTGCGTTTATCCATGTGATAGAATTGTGTTTTGTTTGCCTTTGTGTGATAGGTCAGTGATCTATTTGGACGTCTGCGTTTATCCATGTAATAGAATTGTGTTTTGTTTGCCTTTGTGTGATAGGTCAGTGATCTATTTGGACGTCTGCGTTTATCCATGTGATAGAATTGTGTTTTGTTTGCCTTTGTGTGATAGGTCAGTGATCTATTTGGACGTCTGCGTTTATCCATGTGATAGAAATTGTGTTTTGTTTGCCTTTGTGTGATAGGTCAGTGATCTATTTGGACGTCTGCGTTTATCCATGTGATAGAAATTGTGTTTTGTTTGCCTTTGTGTGATAGGTCAGTGATCTATTTGGACGTCTGCGTTTATCCATGTAATAGAAATTGTGTTTTGTTTGCTTTGTGTGAAAGGTCAGTGAAAAATGGAGAGGGAGTGTGAGAGGGCGAAGCTGTATGGCGATGAGTGTCCGAGCTTGTGAATGCGTGGTGAGTTTTGTGTATTGCCTTTTATTCAAAATTATTTAGCTTGCAATATGAAGAAAACTGTTTATTGTAAACGTCCAGGGCATTTAATTGATCAGGCGAATAAATGTTCTTAACAGCAGCAGCAGCAGCAGCAGCAGCAACAAACAACAACACAACAACAACAACAACAACACAACCAACAACAATCATCATCCTCTCATCTCATCATCATCATCATTATCATCATCATCAAATACTATCTACTACTACTACTACTACTACTACTACTACTACTACTACTATACTATTACTACTACTACTACCAATGAAAATAACAACAATGATTATGATGATGATGGGGATGAGGATGATAATGATTATGAGGACAATAAATAATAACAATAATAATAACAACAATAATAATGATGATGATGATGATACTACTACTACTACTACTACTACTACTACTACTACTACTACTATTAGTACTACTATTACAACTATTATTGCTACTACTACTGATGATGATAATGATAAAACTACTACTACTACTACTACTACTACTACTACTACTACTACTATACTAACAACAACAACAACAACAAAACAACAACAGCGACAACAACAATAATAACAACAATAATTATGATAATGATTATAACATTACATGACGTAAGAATATGAAATATTAAACGGGTCCTCTCTGTTAAGAGAGAGAGAGAGAGAGAGAGAGAGAGAGAGAGAGAGAGAGAGAGAGAGAGAGAGAGAGAGAGAGAGAGAGAGAGAAATTTTCTGCATCGATCTTTAGCAAATCTCATCTATTGACTATTGCAAAAAAGATTGTCTAAATGGCTTGACCAACTTGTGCAAGTCTGGAGCAGTTTGGTGGAATAGATTTTACAGCATCCCAGACGGCTTCGATTGCCATTGTCTGAATCCAGACACCAGTCCGGGGGTTTAAAGGTCATGCATTTTATGAGCCAAGGGATGGCATCTGTACGTCCGTCGTCTGCTAAGCTAATCTGCGTAATCTGTTACGACTTGAATGATGGTCTTTTGTCGAGGTAGGATTGGATCTGTTTGGTTGTATTTGGGTTATATCTTTCACAATCTATTTCATTTTATTTTCTGTGTGTGTGTGTGTGTGTGTGTGTGTGTGTGTGTGTGTGTGTGTGTGTGTGTTGTGTGTGTGTGTGGATATTATCAAATATCCTTTTATTTCATGTTATGTGTAGCTCTGGCTTGAAGAAATGTGATCTATTGACTTTGTAAAGACTGAGACAAAGGTATCATATGTCCACCATGTCTAGAACTATGATGATGACGAAATAGATGCTGCTGCTGCTTTTGCTGATGTTTCTGATAATAATGAAGGCGAATTTTGACCCCCAAAAAGTGAGATATAGAGAAAATGCAAAGAGACGGGAATATTTGAAGGGGAAAAAAGGATATGAAAATGCAAAAGACAGACAGACAAAGAGAAAGAAAGAAAGAATGAAAAGAAAGAAATAAGAAAGCAAAGAAAAAAGAAAAGAAAGAAAAGACAAAAAAGAAAAGAAAAAAAGAAGAAGAAAGAAAGAAAGAGAAGGAAAGAAAGAAAGAAAAAGAAAGAAAGAAAAGAGAAGAAAGAAAGAAAGAAAAGAAAAGAAAGAAAAAAGAAAGAAAGAAAGAAAGAAAGAAAAAGAAAGAAAAAGAAAGAAAGAAAGAAGAAAGAAAAGAAAGAAAGAAATAGATCAATCAAACGATCAGCTGACAGGTTTACCATCGATCAACATCAATAAATCACGTCATTGCAGGCCTTCCTTTATCTTTTTATCTTTTTCTTTTTGTTCGTTTTTTTTTTTTTTTTTTTTTCCCCCTCTTTTCTGCCTGTCTCACGTTGTCTGTCCTGTGACAATACATGTGTGTGGACTGAACGTGCGGTAGTAAAAGTTGTTGATCACGGTAAGGAGTAGCCACGTAGAATGGATGGCGTCAGACATTCAGCATCACTTGAGTTTCATCAAGCAGGTATCTCAGCGTGCGGACCACTCCGTATATGCTGCACCACCCTATCTGTTGAGTAAAAAAGGAACAGTGCTGATGGGAGTACAGCTAGATGACTTGAGTAGCGCAATGAACAAATACAGACAAGAGTGGTACTAGGGTCTCAGAGTTAGCATTGTCCGCGCTAGTGATATCTCTTTATATGTAAGTCAAGTCAAGTCAAGTCAAGTCAAGTCAAGTCAAGTCAAGTCAAGAACACTTCATTATCTCCAAAAAGAAATTAAGACTGGCCATAAAAACATGTCTATGGATCTATGTCTAGCAAGTCACAAATCACACCCACCCATCCACCCCCATCCATCCACCTACCCACCCACACCCCCCCCACACCCCCCCCCCCCACCACACACACGTATATTCGGAACCGGATCATTTTGAAAGTTCAGTTTTGATTCAGGAGTTTGATGGAATTACGAACGAAACTGTTTTTAGTTCTATTTGTTTTTGATTTTGGAATTTGAAATCTTCGTCCAGATGATAGAACATTGTGGCTTTTTTGAAAGAATATGAGAACTGTCGGCAGCAATGTTCACAGCTTTCAGTGTGACACGACACACATACAATTTATCTAACTGTTCTTGTTTTTTGCCAATAATCTTTTCACATGTACTCATCACTCTGTTTAAATGTTTTGTTTTCACGCTAAAACAATTCTTAAGATGTTCTTTTTTTAAATAGCAAGAGACCGAAGTTTCTGAAGACAATATATTCTAGATTGGCATTTTTGTTGTTAGATAAATTGAGTATTTGCATTAATAGCTTATCATTTAAAATAGTACCCAGATACTTATATTCACTTACACGTTCCACTTTGGTGTTTTCGATATACAAATGAAGGACAGAGTTGAGTTTCTTCGAAAACCAATTACCGTCTCCTTCGTCTTACCAACATTCAAATTACACATTTCTCTTCACAGAATGTACAAAAACATTCCACCTCTTGAAAATAAATGGTGTCTGAATTTGACATGTTTCTTAAGCAGAATCATCTGAGCACTTTATGACAGGAGTGACAGAAGAACCAGTACAACCATTTGTATAAAGAGCAAAGAGTACAGGGGAGTGAACGGTGCCTTGAGGTGCACCAGTAAATGTGGTTCTTGCTGATGAATATTTTCCCTCAAAGCGTACGCACTGTAACATGTTGATTAAATAGTTCACAATCCATAAATGTCTGCCTCTATGTCTCTCTGTCTCCATGTTTCTGTCTCTGTCTCTTCTGTCTGTCTGTCTGTCTGTCTGTCTGTCTGTCTGTCGTCTGTCTGTCTCCCCCCCTCTCTCTCTCTCTCTTGTACATGCGTGCACGCGTGCGTGCGTGCGCGCGCATATGTGTGTATGCGTGTGTGTGTATCCGTGTGTTTGCGTGCCGATTGTGTGTATGTGTTTGTGTATGTATTGTGTGTGCATATGCATGCGTGCGTGCATGCGTGTGTGTGTGTGTGTGTGTTGTGTGTGTGTGTGTGTGTGTGTGTGTGTGTGCGCGCGTGTATTCGTGCACGCGTGCGTGCGTGCGTGTATTTGTTTGTGTGTGTGCTGTGTGAGTGCACATCTAGCCACTATATCCCCCATATTTTATAATATTCTATCGTAATCCTCATCGTACTCATCTCCAGCTCTCTCCCATGAAGAAAAATATAATATGCACACACAACACACAGGAACACAGGCACACCGACACACCGACCCGCTTTCCTTCTCACTCAGAGAGAGAGACAGAGACAGAGACAGAGACAGAGACAGAGACAGAGAGACAGATAGAGACAGAGAGAGACAGAGAGAGGACAGAGAGAAGAGAGAGAAGAGAGAGAGAGAGAGAAGAGAGAGAGAGAGACAGAGACTAGACAGAGACAGAAACTGAGTGACAGAGATGGTGATGCGTCACTATTTTTGGACGGCTCAGAAAATTGTCTGATGGAATCTAGCCATAGTCATTCTCGAGGCATTCTCGCAAACTTCGGAAGTAAGAATTGACATGACGTTTTCAGCTTAAATGAACTGGTAATAGATGAAATTAATGTACTTCGAGAGAAAAAAAAACAAACTTTCAGTAGAATCATGCTATTCGTGAAGTACATGGCAGGAGATGTTCTACAGACGTTGAGAGCATTATGGATTAAACTCATAAAAAGGTAACTACAGAATAAAAAGAAATGATAATTAAATCAATAAAAGGAAGAAATCCTACAGCTTCTGGTTTGCAGTCGTAAAAATAATTCCAATGACTTTGTTACTTCTTCATTTTCTGAACCCGTCATATATCTCCAAACATTTTGTAACAGGATATGTCCATTTTTGTGGAATGGAAAATTATTTAAAACTAAAACGTTCTGCTGTATATAGATTATACGAAAATGATGGCTTTCCACAATCTTAGCAAAGTTAAATGCACATTTATTGAGCCGCCTGTGATACATTTCAGATTCTACTGAAGTCATCAGAATAAAAGGAAAGACAAAAACGTATGGTGAATACAGAACTACAATGGAATGCTAAGTCAGCCATACATTTGGAGTGATGACGAGTAGGAAGAAAATCTAAGGTCAACAGGACGGCAGAAGGTCTTTAGAGTAGAAGCCCCTTAGCCCCACACCATCATGCGAGTGTTTTGAGACTCAGCTCCTTCCACTGTAAGGGGACCGGGCCACATCCAGGTCATGACTGACTGATGCCGTTCTGCTGTGGCCATTTTGTTGGCTTCTACATTCCTACCTGAAGCTGATGCCTCGACGGCTCAGAGCCACGTCGCCCTGAGACGGACATTGCTACAACCTGGCTATCGGTCCCTTGTACGGTTGGAAATTAACCTGTTTACAGTTGACTTTCGTTCCCCCTCGACCAGATCCAGCCCAAACTCATTCAAGTGGTTTAACCACTGCTTTTAGGGATCTGGTCCTGTTCTTCATAGAAATCGAAAGCTGTTTCATGAGTTCAAAGTCCAGTGTGCCTACAAACCTGTTCCAGAACGTCAATGGCAAGGACGTTAGCGTGGAAGATGGATTCCATTAAGCTTCGGCTAAGCTGGCATATTGTGCTTCCTCTATTTCGGCTCTTGGATGATAAAGTAGGCGCAATCAGAACAATCTATTTTGAGAATGGCAGTGTAACACTATATGAACTCCCACTCAGTCGCTTCATCCAGTAACTCACCTTTCAGTGTCTTTCTCTTGTTGATTGTATAGTAACTCACCTTTCAGTGTCTTTCTCTTGTTGATTGTATAGTAACTCACCTTCCAGTGTCTTTCTCTTGTTGATTGTATAGTAACTCACCTTTCAGTGTCTTTCTCTTGTTGATTGTATAGTAAACTCACCTTTCAGTGTCTTTCTCTTGTTGATTGTATAGTAACTCACCTTTCAGTGTCTTTCTCTTGTTGACTGTATTCAAAATTAAAACTAGGTCCAAATGTGGATGCTTTTTCATTATAGCCGTAATTACACGCTTAACTGGCCAATGTTAAGAATGAGGGATACTTTGACACACTCGGTTTTGTTCGCTTTTTTGTAAATACATTTTTTTTATCCGAAGAATACAGAAACTCGTTGCTCATATCACGGCAATCACATTTTAACAAAATCTTCGTCAACTTTGACAAGCTTAGACAAACGTATGCAATGATTGCATTAGGTGGATACAATTATGAGTGCTACAGCAATTTTTAGGAGAAGCTTAATCCTAAACCTATGGGTCTCAAATAATTCAGATGCATAAGCACGTAACCCGATGCTCAATGTTGAACACGAATAATAAAAAAAATATAGCCTGTTGCAACATACTAAAGGGTAACGAGAGAATCAGGCCAAGTGCTTTGAAGTCTGATATCATGCTTACAGCTGTGACAGATGGAATTCATTCTGTTTTGGTCTTACATTTTTTTTCTCCTTAACCTCTGAAAACTACCCCTGATACTCAGCGAAGATAAATCCAGAAGAGACTGTTACACCGTATGTTACCATGTGAAATGACATTTCCATACATTCCCCTCAAGTTCGCTACGAATATTGTTTGCAGCATCAGAAAAAGAAACGTAGCACATTTGGATAATGTAAATAAATTCAACCGAGAGAAGAGCGTTTACGTGCACATGCTGTGAAACATATGCTAGCGGGTTAAGAACTCCCCTTTGTGAGAGTTCCTAAGTTCATCGTGTTGGTATGGTTTCCCGAGCAAATTAAAAGACATACAGGTCAGTTTCCTGAATCTGTAATTTTAACTTGTGTACAAAGACCCTACACCCATCAGCATTTTCAATCGCTATAATGCGCAGCATTTGTGGATAGAGCTCGTATTTCCGCTACATTATGATAGTCGGGATAAGAAAAGCAACTTATTCATTTGAATATATTAAAACGGCGTCAAAACATATCCTACAGATTTCAATTCGTTCGTGGCTTATTTGTTTTATCAAAAACTACAAATTACGAGTTCCGACTGATTACTTTATGAAATTTGACTCCGAAAAAGTTACTTTGTTAAATATGACACTAAGAGTAAAAAAAAAACTTCTGCCTGGAATGATTGAGCCAATCTAATAACGCATGGCAACCAACGTATCTCTTATTACATGAAAAAACAAAACAAAACAACAACAACAACAACAAAACCAAGACAAAACCGCTGAAGAGTGAAATTGATCGCCGGTAAAATATGGACAGGCATGACTGTATGATTTGATTTGGTACTACTTTTTCATTTAACACTGTATGATATTGGGTCTTGAATAAATGCAGTGAATGAAAGAATGAATGAATGGATGAATAAACGAATGAATGATGAATGAATATATATATATATATATATATATATATTATACATTATATATATATATATATATGTGTGTGTGTGTGTGTGTGTGTGTGTGTGTGTGTGTGTGTGTGTGTGTGTGTGTGTGTGTGTGAAGAGAGAGAGAGACAGACAGACAGACAGAGAGACAGAGACAGAGAGAAAAAGACAGAGAGAGAGAGAGAGACAAAGACACACCACACACAGAGAGAGAGAGAGAGAGAGAGAGAGAGAGAGAGAGAGAGAGAGAGAGACAGAGACAGAGACAGAGAGACAGAGACAGAGAGAGAAGGACAGACAGACAGTCAGACAGAAGACAGACAGACAGACAGAGAAAAAGAGGCAGACGGACCAGACGGACAAATAAACAGACAGAGAAATAGACAGACAGACAGACATATAGAGAGACAGGCAGACCAGATCAGACAGGCAGTCAGACAAACTTACAGACAGACGGACAGACATGTAAAAACAAATTTATAGATAGAAAGAAGCAGACGTTACTAGATCAACTGGACAGAAAAAAGAGACAGACAGACAGACAGACAGACAGACAGACAGACAGACAGACAGACATGTAATCATACAAGTCGTGGATAATGAGTTTCTCCCACCAAGCGGACTAACTTGGTGGCAGTAACCAGTGACTTTTCTTCCCATTCACTGCCAACATGGAATGCAAGCGGCAGGAGAACATACACGTGGCGCTCACGCTAACCACGAACTGACAGGGAGACCCGCACCTGAAGAATTCCAGTCTTGTTGGTACTGCGTGTTGCTTTAGGATCAAACTGACAGCAGGGTGCCGACCCCTCTTCAGTCTTTCCTTTACCCCTTTCTCATATCTCTGCCCCGAGAAATTCTCTCTCTCTCTCTCTCTCTCTCTCTCTCTCTCTCTCTCTCTCTCTCCACACACACACACACACACACATACACACACACATACACACACACACGCACGCACACACACACACACACACACACACGCACGCACGCACGCACGCACGCACGCACGCACGCACGCACACACACACACACACACACACACACACACACGCACACATACACATGTCTGGCTGTAGCACCCAGACATGTTTTAATAATGCCACAGAAAGCTACTTGTAGAAATGGTCATTGCGGAATGGACAGCAAGCGTCCATTGTAGGCAGCGTTTAGCATTTACTGTCTAATCGCCTGACTGAACAGAACATGGCACGACAACGTTGCTCTCTGAAGAAGAAGAGTATAACAGTCTCCAGAACAAACACAGAAGAGGGAAGCGCAGAAGGAGAAGGGTCCACCAAATCGATGTCTGACACTGAACATGAGAAGGCGGGCAAGCTATTTGTACTGACAGACCCCTGGTATGCCCACAGGGACGGTCAAGACGGCAGACACTGGAACACAGATTTCAGATCAAGCCTAACGTGATTCATATGTCTGCCAAGGTGGTAGACACATGAATCATTGTATGCTTGAATTAAACTCTAGGTTCTAATCATGATGTCTGACTGCTGTCAATGAGTTGGATTTTTTTTTTTCAAAGTACGAGCCGATAAGTCTGAAAAGGCAAAATTATCCGGAGTTTTCGTATATATGAAAAACAAAAGCTTGACAGAAAATCTCCATTTTGATGACGGATGATAATGTAGAGGAGAGAGGGAGGGATTGAGGCGGGTCAGGGTGTGTGTGTGTGTGTGTGTGTGTGTGTGTGTGTGTGTGTGTGTGTGTGTGTGTGTGTGTGTGTGTGTGTAGAGGGGGGCCGGGTGGGGGGTGGGGGAGAGACAGGTTTGGTACCAAGGCGTACGAGACGTAGTCTCCCAACAGAATTGAACTTTATTAGAAATGTAAGGAAAACTTTATTGCTTTCAAGTAAATTTGTAATGTTCCAATAATACTTCATGAGTATTTCTGCGATTTTGTAGCAAAAGGAACGCTGAAACAATGTAACAGTCCTTCCACCAAAATTACTTCGGCTACTTTCCGTGCATATAAAAAAAAAGTTTAAGATCACAGTTCTGCTAGCTTCAGGCCAGTGATACAATCTGTCATATCTAGAAAGTCTTCAACGTCATCCATTGTGTTGCCAGATAAAACTAAATCCGGACTTTCAGTTACATGTCGCTTGGCCTTTTTTTTGAACATCCATCCACAAGGGAAAGTAACGAGAAACTTTCTTCTGTTGTATGCAGCGTTGACGCTTGATCCTTTAGACGTGATCTGGTCGGTAATTTGATCGTTTTTTCCCCCCTCCAATTTCGACATGGCTGATACTTTATGAAAAGTTATGAGACAATCAAACGTTTTGTGGACGGAAACTGTTCGTGGCAGCATAGTTCTTACTGAGCGCTAGGATGACATTTGAATAGCGCACAGCCGCCGGATGGAAACGTGGCCACCCAGGAGGACCAGGAAGGGATCATGGGAGAGGAAATAGTGAGGGGGGAGGGGGGGGGGCCGAGGGGGGGGGGAGGGGGGGGCGAGAAGGGAGGAAAGGGAAGGGATGTGAAACTATGGGGTTTGTAGCTTGTTTTGTAGAATAGTATGATATCTTAGTGACGGTAGTGATTATACTGGATTGGTAATAGCGCTTAGCGGGGCCAAAAAAAAAAAAAAGGAAAAAAATGATAAGGAAAAAAAATCTATAGCACTGTTGTTATCACATGATCATCGCCCATCAGGGTTTTTGCTAATGAGTGTATATGCGTGTGTGTAAGGATGTGTGCGTCTACGTCTGTAAAAAAACTTCCCACAGTTAGTCTCATTATGATCATAATTCACCCACAATACCGTGTAAATGTTTTTCTCGCCACCCCCTCCGCCCCCTTTGTGTGTGTGTGTGTTGTGTGTGTGTGTGTGTGTGTGTGTGTGTGTGTGTGTGTGTGTGTGAACATAATACCCAGTTTCTCATTGATCATTTCACTACCAATGTCCGCATATGCGGATTTGGATTTTGAAAATTCGCGCTGTCCGAGTGACGTATCGGGTACGAAACTCAAGAAGGGAGATGATTCCTTAGTTATCCCCTACCAACTTTCCATTCACTTGCGCTACGTGTGTGGCGTGGCTCGCTCGCTAGCCGACAACAACAAAGAGTACCGTCGGTCAGCTCTGCTCCGTGATTGAAAAGATGGCGTCGCGACGAAGCGTTCGACACAGTAGGGCTGGTGAATTGTTAGTTAGCGTTGAAGACGCACTGGAAATGATCCAGACTGAAGGGTCAGATGTCGAAGAAGACATCAGCGATTCTTCTGATGAGGATTTTGACCCCTACAGTGGGGAGACAGACGTGGATTCGACACTGAAGTGGGCGCTGATAGTGGTGAAGAAGCAGACGAAACTGTGCCAGCACATGGGCCTCAACAACAAGTGTTTGATTTGGATACTGATGCTGAAATGGGGGAAGAAGTCGACGATTTTGGGGCTGTTTTCACTGGCGATTGGACTGATAATTTTATCTTTTTTCCTCTCGATCATCCGTTCACAGGCACACCATGTTTATTGAACGACTGGCCAGTCAACGCTCAGCCTTTGCAGTTCTTTGAGTTGTCCATGCATTCCACAGAGGTGGCTAAAGAGAAATCATTACTACATAAATTGTGCTGTGTGTAAATGTGTCATGTATGTTATACACACTAAGTGAGTGCATACTTTTTGCAGTGATCCATTCATGTATCAGTAGACTAGGGCGAGAGAGGGGAAGGGGAGGGAGGGGGGAGGGGCAGGATGGAGGGGGGAGAAGGGAGGGATAAACAAATTGAGTTAGTGATTATATGTACTGAGTATTTGTGCATTACTGTGTTGTGTGTGTGTGTGTGTGTGTGTGTGTGTGTGTTTGAGAGAGAACTGCTACACATGTTCATGTTTTGTAACTCTGCGCTTGGGTATGTTTGTGTCTTCAGGCACATTTTTTTTACTGATATTTATTGTGCAAAAACCAGTAGAAGTAACCAGCCGCCGTGGCGAAGTGGTTAGCGTCGCGGACTCCCGGCTGGGAGGTCGTGGGTTCGAATCCCATCAGAGTCATGTGGATTTTTCTGCCCCGACCGGCTCCTATCCAGAGTTGAGTTTGCTGCGGACTCAGTTGGGAAGACTGGGACCACACAGTCGAGTTTCATCCACTTAATGGATGCGTTTCTGAGAGTGTTGCTCAAATTTCCTGACCAACACTGCAGGTGCCTGTATCTCTCGGGCCTGGTTGACGCCGGGATATATTATGAAAGGAAGCGTAGAGTACAGCCCTGTCATGTAGTCTCAGACCGAAATGGAAATCCGTAGCTTCATCTTAATCGTCCTCATTCTCATCGATCAGCATAAACAAATGTCTCAAATTCTGTGGCCCTTCGTGCCCTGCTCTCATGGTGACCTCAATTTGGATGTCCTCTCCACGTCTGTAGCCTTGGTTTGATTCCGTCGGGGTCACCGGTATCGGCGAGTCCATGGGGGCTGTCGTTGGACGGACGTGATGGCGCCCTCCGGAGGGAGAGCTCACTCACACCGCTCCGCGACTAAGCAATTATTGTCGTCAGTAGGGGGCTTAGTAGGTGGTGTCCTGCGTATGTTAGATCAGAACAGGCGCCACTGAACACCACCGAAGTGACTCGGCAGCAGTGCAGTGTCTCCTCCGGTGGGTTGCCTCTTGGACGACATTGTCTGCTCCCTGTGGATTGCCGGTGCCGGGGCTGCGGCGGGGCCGACCGGGCTGTGG
>CM065731.1:12312361-12317361 GCA_033310375.1 Conus canariensis
CGTTTTTTTCCGCGAGACAATTCCACGGACCTTGTATTTTGTCAGAGAAGGGTTATGTACACCTTAATACCCAGCTCTGCACCACCAGCCCCAACGTTTCCCACACTACCCACACCACACCGCCATCCTTTTGTCTCATATACTTCTGCTTCGTCATTTTATTTTAGTGATGGAGGAATTCTTGTTACTTGCACTGCAGTAAAATTAATAACACAGTCTCTCAGCAAATCTCAGCAATTTCCATTTATAATATTGGCTGTGACAATGCTTGGCTGTTTACAACTAGAGCCGCACAGACAGATAAGCATAGTTTACATTCTTGATAATCTGGACACTTACTGTCGTTCTATATCACTATCAGGCAAACAGGGTGGGTATACACAAAGCCTGCGTCGCCAGTTAAAATTTCCCAGGTAGGCTTCGAAGCAGATGCCAACTCAATGAAGGAAATAACGTGGTCTGTTGAACCTCTTCACTATAATTCAGCACTTTGTGTTACGTGTCATCTCATGTTAAACACTGACAACAGTGAAATACAAACATTGATACATTATGGTTACATCAAATAAGGAATTTAGAACATTTTACCGTACCAGCAAGTACCAACAGGCGAATTTGGATGGATATTTCTACAAATCACTGAGAAGTTCACAGAAATCAGCGAACTGCATAGTTTGACGTATATCATAAATAACAAGGACACTGACGAATTTTAAGGACAGCATTTTTACAGTGTAGTGGCTACGTTCCTAATTCAGCATCTCCCCAACTTCATCTTTAATACAAGCGAGACCAATGTTATCTTTTAGGCAACAGGTCTGAAAGGAATCATTTTCCAGTTATGTGTGGTCAATGTTGTTCCCATGCACCTAGTCACATTCCTGTATTGATACAAAGAATTGGAATGTTGACTGTCACTATATCAACGCAGAATGAGTCTTTGGTGAGGTAAGCTCGCAATGCAAAGGTTAGGACGCAGATGGGGAGGGCAAGGGGGGGGGGTTATAAAGTAGGAGAACGGACGCAGATCACCTGAATTCCTATCGAACTGTTTGAGAGAGAGAGAGAGAGAGAGAGAGAGAGAGAGAGAGAGAGAGAGAGAGAGAGAAAGAGAGAGAGAGAGAGTCAGACAGACAGACAGACAGACAGACAGACAGAGACAGAGAGAGACATAGAGAGGCAGAGACAGAGAGAGACACAGAGAGAGAGAGAGAGAGAGAGAGAGAGAGAGAGAGAGAGAGAGAGAGACAGAGAGAGAGAGAGAGAGAGAGAGAGAGAGAGAGAGTTGACAATGACAACGGCAATGATGTTTATTTACAACGGTAAAAGGCATGGCTAAGTCAGCCAAATTGATCATGCTTATCCTTACTATTGTATTGAATTAGCATTCATTGCAACAACACGGGAATCAAAAGACCAGTACATGTTTATGTAGTAAAGGACATAGAAAGTCAACTTAGAACAAAAAAAGAAGCAAACAAACCAAATCGAACATGAAAAATATGAACCAGAGCTTTGAGAGCCAGTGCTTCTGCTTTCAAATTTCATTTAACTAATTTTTTCTTAAACTACTACCACTTCATACACCTCTACTGACCTAACGCTGCACCAGACCCTGGAAGACAATGTCATACACCTCTATTGACCTAACGGTGCACCAAACCCTGGAAGACAATGTCACACACCTCTGCTGACCTAACGCTGCACCAAACCCTGAAAGACAATAATGTCATACACCTCTACTGACCTAACGCTGCACCAAACCCTGGAAGACAATAATGCCATACACCTCTACTGACCTAACGCTGCACCAGACCCTGGAAGACAATGTCATACACCTCTACTGACCTAACGCTGCACCAGACCCTGGAAGACAATGTCATACACCTCTACTGACCTAACGCTGCACCAGACCCTGGAAGACAATGTCATACACCTCTACTGCCCTAACGCTGCACCAAACCCTGGAAGACAATGTCATACATCTCTACTGACCCAACGCTGCACCAGACCCTGGAAGACAATAATGCCATACACCTCTACTGACCTAACGCTGCACCAAACCCTGGAAGACAATGTCATACACCTCTACTGACCTAACGCTGCACCAGACCCTGGAAGACAATGTCATACACCTCTACTGACCTAACGCTGCACCAAACCCTGGAAGACAATGTCATACATCTCTACTGACCTAACGCTGCACCAAACCCTGGAAGACAATGTCATACACCTCTACTGACCTAACGCCGCACCAGACCCTGGAAGACAATGTCATACACCTCTACTGACCTAACGCTGCACCAGACCCTGGAAGACAATGTCATACACCTCTACTGACCTAACGCTGCACCAAACCCTGGAAGACAATGTCATACATCTCTACTGACCTAACGCTGCACCAAACCCTGGAAGACAATGTCATACACCTCTACTGACCTAACGCTGCACCAGACCCTGGAAGACAATGTCATACACCTCTACTGACCTAACGCTGCACCAGACCCTGGAAGACAATAATGTCACACACTCTACTGACCTAACGCTGCACCAGACCCTGGAAGACAATAATGTCATACACCTCTACTGACCTAACGCTGCACCAGACCCTGGAAGACAATGTCATACACCTCTACTGACTAACGCTGCACCAATCCTGGAAGACAATGTCATACACCTCTACTGACCTAACGCTGCACCAGACCCTGGAAGACAATGTCGAGAATGGCCAGAGGACAAAACCAGCGCGGAAATTTTTCGATCCAATGGCACAGCGAAAAAAAAAGGCTAAACATTCTTGCAAAAGTATATCAATGCTTCGAATAATAGTGTGATGTGTGTAATTTCAAATCTCAATCATGAGATAGATAGATAGATAGATAGATAGATAGATAGAGAGAGGAGAGAGAGAGAGAGAGAGAGAGAGAGGCAGACAGATAGACAGATCTATGTATTTATCTACTGTATATGCGCGCGCGCGCGCGCGCGCGCGCGCGTGTGTGTGCGTATGTGTGTGTGTGTGTGTGTGTGTGTGTGTGTGCGTGCGTGCGTGCGTGTGTGTGTGTCTGTGTGTGCGTGCGTGCGTGCGTACGTGTGTGTGTGTGTGTGTGTGTGTGTGTGTGTGTGTGTGTGTGTGTGTGTGTGTGGGGAGAGAGAGAGAGAGAGAGAGAGAGAGAGAGAGAGACAGATGGACAGACAGATAGACAGGCAGATAGACAGACTGACAGAGAGACAGATTCAACACGTTCTATTCCAGTTAGCCAACGCGAAAAAGGATTTCTTTTCCTTCTGAAGCATGGCAGATAGTAAGATCATCGAGTAACCAACAGTAATACACCAGATTACCATATAAATACACACCACTTACAAACAAAACTTGTATAGATATTGCCCTCAACCAGAAATGGAAGCGTTGAATTATTTTGTTAAGAGTAGAATACTGGAGCTTACAACATGCATACAAGAGAGTTTAGGACAAGTGTTTCTATGAGTAAGCTGAAAACAGAACCCAAAACGAACAAACACAACAACAACAACAACAACAACCCCATGATATTCTCAATCATCAACTTGTCGTCATTCACACTACGCTGAACGTCCACATCCAAACCTCCCCAACCCCACCCCACTGCATCCCCTAGAAACAGGAAGTTTTACAAAAATCCGCACACTGCCGCACAAACAGACGCAAGGAGTGGTGGTAAACACGTCACGTTGTCGTCATACCCTTGCACAGAACAACACTGTCCAAACACCCCCCACCCCCACCCCACCCCCAACCAACACGGACAGCTTTACAAACCCGTGAAGAGCAGAACAGACAGACGCTTTGAGAGGTGCCAGACATGTCATCCTGTCCTCGCGTATCCTGCTCTGAACAACACCATCCAAACATCTTCCCCCACACACAAACACTTAACAACAATTAAAAAAAAAAAACAAACAGAGATAGAACGGTCAGAGCGGCATAAACCGAAAACAGGGAGAGGGAGCAGATACGTCACCTTGTCGCGACACATCCTGAAGCACCATCCAAACAACGTCAAGCAAACACAAACCATTTGCAGACTCGCACGTAGCCTCATAGAAGTACTAAATACGTCAAACAAGTCACATCGCACAAAATACGTGAGTTCAATTACCAGCCGCAACACCCAGCCTGTAACACAGAATCGAAGGTAAACGAAGAGAGAGAAAAGAGAGAGAGGAGAGAGAGAGAGAGAGAGAGAGAGAGAGGAGAGAGAGGAGAGAGAGAGAGAGAGAGAGAGATCAGTGACCGTCATAGGATGCCGCTTTGATAATTGTTGATTAGAACATATGAGATGTTTTGATGATGGATGATCATAATCAGAGGGAGAGGCAGGGAGTGAGGGGGTGCAGTAGAAATGTCTGGTGTTAAGGGCTATGATTACGAGCCATAGTCCGGAACTGCGAGTTGATGATCGCGATAGGCACCCGACAGAAATGAAGATTTTGGGAAATGTAACTGATGAACAAAGAGCTTGTGCTGCTTTCTACAGAATCAGTCCGATCCCTATGATACGTCTGTGACCTTGTCATGAAATCAGAAACACGTCATCATCACTCCTAGTGGCATGCTAAACTGTCTTCAAAATTACAGTAGCCCTATGATTAGTTTCGGTTTTGTGACAGATACAAATTTGATTAAAAGTTTTCAACACCATTTGCCTTTTTGCTAGAAAAACAACAAACAAACAAACAAACAACCATTAACTGGCTTTCAAATAAAAGTGGCCTGGCCATTTTGTTTTCTGCTGCACCTAACGAAAACCATGTTGTGTGAATTTGAAATTTGACCCTTATGAGAGGTGGACTGGTACGTGTCGATTTACCATTGTGGATATGGCTGATACATTATGATAGTTCTGAGCAGATCAATGTTTTGGGAGGAAAATCAGTTCATACCATGCAGCATGTGTTTGATCGAGCAGAAGAATAACAGTTAAAATTGCACACCACAGTTATTCACTGTGCAAAAA
>CM065731.1:12324861-12327361 GCA_033310375.1 Conus canariensis
AATTGTGCCTTTTATCAAATATTCATAGACACCTCAACCTCTGGAACATCTCGTGAGCACTCCCAGTCATCTGCTTCGTTCAATGAATCCCACTCCTATGCTTCGGGCGTGACAGATTTTCCAACTGATTGCTGCCTTTTCCCGAGTATTGTAGCTGCAGCTTCTGCTGGTGAAATTCTGCATCAGGTAGCACTAATCGCATGCGTGATCTTATCAAGCACTAGGAAACGGCTCCCTCTGTACTTTCAATGGGTCAGAGATGCTTGGCATGAACTCTGGAATGTCAGACCTTTTGTTTGTCAGTGGCAGAGAGGGCGCGAAGGGTTATGTAATTTTCCCATGTTACCAGGCTTGTAGTGGAGGATAAGAATTTACATTCCAACCTGAGGATGAAACTCACTCTAGGAGCCGTTGGCCACATTTCACTTTAAACGAGGCTTCTTTGGAGGATGTTTGTTTACACGCAGTCCATCACTCTGTTGATGGGCTGTGTTCTTGATTCGGTTGGCATCTTCTGTCTTCTTATCTCTGGCATTACTATGTCAACTTTTGTTTTTCGTATTGCCTTTGACCAGTTTTTCATTTCTGTTGACCCTAGTCTCTGTCTGTTAATATGTGTTTGTCCAGCTATTTCTATGATCTTTAGCTTTACTTTGTCAGTTTCAACACCTCATAGATATTCTATTTTCTGTTTATATTCAGTTTGGGTCCAGCTGATCTAACAGTATTGTTTCACGATTCCTCAAGCAGGCAGGGTGATAGCCTGACTATTCTTGTTTTGCATTCCTCATTGATGGATTGTAGGGGCAGGTTCAGTTTTGCTTGGGGACAGCAGAGTCCAATATCAGTCAGACCAGATTGGACTCTGGGCCATGTCCTTGTGTCATTGTGGATTTTGTTCTTCCTCGAGTCCACTGTAGTAGTGATCCTGTTGTACAATAATACAAGACACAGTGGTGACTTGAAGGCCACATTGGTCTTTAATCTGCAAGCTTTGTTCTGACTTATGTATGGTCTTGTTTCCTTCTTATTCGGTACATTGTAACATTATCATACCAATATGAAAGTTCTTAATGGGCTTTTCTTTCATTGCCGAACTGGCTTGGAGTGCTGTTCCTTTCCGCAGTGAGAGGCTCCGTGACTTCTTTGGTTCGAAACTCCGCCAGGAGGAAGCCACTGGCTCGTTTCACAGCCTCGGTGTTTTGACGTTTCCCTTGATATGATTACTGTTATTAATCATTATTATTATCAGTTCTCATACCTTTACCATTAGCATCATTATAACTGTTGTTACAACTTCATAACTGTTACAACTATGATATTCACTAGTAATCTTAGTTTTATGACGATAAATTGCAATATTTTGGACATTCCAACTTATCCATTTTCCAGCCTCTTATATAATCACTATCATTAGTATAGGGCTATAATTATGATTATCATTATAACTATTGATGTATCTATTAGATTCCCTCTTTCTCATAATTTGTAGCCTCCTGCTCCTCTTTGTTCTTCCTGTCCTCTCCCTCCATCTCCATCCTCTTCCTCCCTTCCCTTATTACCAGTAGTAGTAGTAGTAGTAGTAGTAGTAGTAGTAGTAGTAGTATGTAGTAGTAGTAGTAGTAGTAGTAGAAGTAGTAGTAGTAGTAGTAGCAGTAGTATAATTGTTATCATTACTATTATTGATATTATTTTTATTATCATTACTTTTATTATCATTACTTTTACTATTACCGTTACCATTGTTTGTTATTATTATTATCATTACCACTATAACTATTATTATTATTATTATTGTTGTTGTTGTTGTTAGTAGTAGTAGTAGTAGTAGTAGTAGTAGTAGTAGTAGTAGTAGTAGTAGTAGTAGTAGTATCAATACCATCATTATCATTGCTATTACCACGATTATCATCATCATATGACCGTTCTCAACACCATCATCATCGCCACTAACACTGTTGCCATAACAACCCTGCTGTTCGACAATCCTCTAACACTTCTTCATTCTCCCCTCCTGTGTGTATAGCCACAATCAATACTACAACTACCATTGCTTTCGTATCACCAAAAGTGGTAGTAATCCTCTCTTTATTATTTTTTTTCTCAATATTTTCATCATCACACACTCATAATTATCATTATTACGATTACTATCTTTATTATTGTTATTATCATCATTGTTATCTTAATTCGTATTGTCTCCTTCCCAACGGCCTCGTTTTCATTCAATGCCCATCTCTGCACCGAGATGGAGAAGATAGGTGATTACTGGTTCTTCGTCTTCATTGTCCTCAATGCTGTTTATCTTGCCTGGAGAAGACCTAAGAGGTCGAAACGCGTCGTGTTTTGTCTTGCAATTTATCCATCCATAATAACCGGCGCAGTTACTTAAAATTCCTTTTAAAATTCGTAATGACCAGTTCACCTTTAACGATGCAACTAAAACGGCAATTGAAACTGTAATCGTAGCCGTTAGTAGAGCTACAATGGCATTAGGACA
>CM065731.1:12334861-12347361 GCA_033310375.1 Conus canariensis
CATGAACGTGTCGGTACCAGCAACCGCGACAGAAATTCACCCAGGGCATAGAATTGGACTGGAAATGAAAATGAGGTCCTACACCAGCAGGGCATGAAGGGCCACAGAATGTGTGATTTTCTTTTTCAGGCTGATCCACGGATGAAGACGATGAAGATGATGCCACGGATTTCCATCCGGTCTGAGACTTCACGACAGGGCTGTACTTCTCGCTTACTTTCATAAGATATCCTGGTGTCAACCAGAACTGAGGTATACAGACACCTGCAGTGTTGGTCAGGAAATGTGAGCCATAGTGTCAGAGACACATCCATAGGTGGATGAAACTTAACTGCGTAGCACGAATCTTCCCAGTTGAGCCCGTAGCAAACTCAGCTCTCGGTAGGGGGGCTGGTGAAGGCAGAACATTCCCACCATTGTTGTGATTTAGTCTGCAAAGCCATAGGAGCAGAGTATGAAGGCTCACTGAAATTTCATTGTGATGAATGAAACCCTAACATCATGCAATGCAAGTCACAGATGGCACTGCAGATTGTCCTACGTGAGCAAGGGGTTAACCAGGATGATGGCCACTTGGAGTTCTTCAGTCCCCGATAACACCATACAGTGGACACCGTCCATCCATTAGATGCAGTCGCCCAGCATACTCTATGAGGCCACTGCGTGGATGTTATGAAAGGCTGGGAGGATGGGGGAACGAAGTGGGAGTGGAGGGAGTGGCGAGAGGTGGGGGGGGGGGGAGGAGTATGTGAGTGTGATGGAGAGGGTGGAGAGGCAGTGGGGTGTTCTGTGTTCTGTAGAAAAATAACTAGTGTGTGGAAAGGCTGTGGGATGCTATGGATACTGATATTGGCTTCAATCCTTGTATTTATTTGCGAGCATAGTGTCGCGTTAGAATTGTACTGCTAACAATACAGCGTTGCGTTTTGTGTTTTACCCCTGTTTGTAATGTCTGTCCTAAAACTTGTTACCAGCATTATGAGGCCAGTCTGAGCCGGTCTCTTTTCCTTCGGATAGTCTGGATTTCTTTCTATCTCCATGGCGAGGGGTGGTCAGCCAGAACAATAAACAGAAGCTGCAATAGCCTACACCATACGCACAAGCAAAGCCAACCGAAGTACACGTAATGGCCCAAGCACGTGAAACAATCGGCAGATGTTTCCATAAAGGAGCCATGTTGGAGGTTCCCACACAGTATATGGCCACACATGATTGTTTCTCGTTCCTCCATGGCAGCCATTTTCCTGGCAGTTCGTAGCTCAGCTGTGTGACCTGCTTGCTTTGCGTCTTGGAAACGGTTCGGTTGTTTAGGCCACTTCCTTTCTTTGTAGGGTTTGAGGTGGTTCCCCCCCCCCTCCCCTCCCCCCTACATATTCATTGCCCTCTCAGCGACACTACCCTTTTGCTCTCCCCTTGAAAACCATTTACCCAGGTATGTCCTGTGGAGATGGTCCATATGAAGCAATGAATATCAAGTCGTCAGAAGGCATCTCACACCGCACTGCTGATGGATCACTGTGGTGATGCCTAAAGAGCAGGGAATGAAAGACACAGAATTAGAGATTTCTGTGTGTGCTCTTGTGACCCAGTGAGGGTGATGAAAGTGACATTGGTGAGTTCCGTTGTGGGTTCAGACTTTATGACATGTCTGTGGTTCTCGTATAATGCATTCCATCATCAACAGAGTTGAGAGAGACAGGCACTGGCAGCAGGAAGTTTGTGCACTGTGTGTGTGTGTGTGTGTGTGTGTGTGTGTGTGTGTGTGTGTGTGTGTGTGTGTGTGTGTGTGTGTGAGTGTATTGTGTGTGTGGTGTGTGTGTGTGTGTGTGTGTGTGTGTGTGTGTGTGTGTGTGTGTGTGTGTGTGTGTGTGTGTGTGTGTGTGTGTGTGGTGTGTGTGAGTGTGTGTGTGTGTGTGTGTGTGTGTGTGTGTGTGTGTGTGTGTGTGTGTGTGTGTGTGTGGTGAGCGCGCGCTTGCGTTTTCGTATGTGGCAGTCACAGGTTAAAAAAGAGAGGTCAGATTGATAGAAAAGGACATAACAAGTTCTGTGCCTCTCACCTCGCCCTCGTCCCTCTATCCTGCACCAGTTCCATTCCTCTGCCTCTTCTCCTCTTCGTTTCACTCACCATCCTCAACACGACAGATTCTCGTTCCTTGTTATTCCTTTCACAGGCGTTGCGAGGATAGACAGCTTCTAATATATTCATTCACACACACACACACACACACACACACACACACACACACACACACACACACACACACACATGTATCCCTCCTCCTCTTGCCCTTTTTCTCCTCTCCAATTGTCCATCAGCTGACAAGGATGTTTGCAGTGCTGGACCTTTTACAATACGAGCCAAGCTCTGAGAAACAGACCTGCAGACGCCACAAGACTTGGCACGATTGCAATGCACCGGCAAAATATTTAAAGCGAAGCAGAAGTCTGGTGGTTTAATCAGAAATAGTTGTGTTTTCTCACTATATTTGTGTTATCTGTTGCTTTCTTTTTAGATTGTTTTCTATAGAAAAATGTTAACATGAGTGGTGAAATACGTGTCAAGACTGTAATCTGTTTACGTGGTGGAGATTACAGAACAGAACATTTTGTTTTCTTCTTCTTCTTCTTCTTCTTCTTCTTCTTCTTCTTCTTCTCCTCCTCCTTCTTCTTCTCTCCTTCTTCTTCTTCTTCTTTTTCTTTTTTTTTCTCTTCTTCTTCTTCTTCATCATCATCTTCTTCTTCTTCTTCTTCTTCTTCTTCTTCTTCTTCTTCTCTCCTTCTTCTTCTGCTTTTACTTCTTCTTCTTCTTGTTCTTCTCCTTCTCCTTCTAAGCACACGATTCTGGATAGACCTTATTCTAGCTACATCACTTACATTAGATTGTGTGCATTGGTGTGTTACGTTCAAAATTTGAATGCTAGCCACAGCTGAATGAATATTTTAAGACAGGTTTAGATGAGCGTCACGAACGCGAACATAATAATAATAATAATAATGTATAATACTTATATAGCGCATTTCTTGTTACACAACTCAATGCGCTTACATCCACCATTTGCACTTATTCATCAACACTCGTTTACACAACGGGCTGCCTACCTGGGTAGTGCCGACTGAAGAGCTGCCAGCTGGCGCTTCATTCAGTCGTTTCCCGTGTCATCCAGTCAATATCGTTCACTCAGTTTCTTTACTTTCTTCATTCTTTTTTCCATTTCTTACGCAGGGTGCATGCTGTGTGTAACGTGTCATCCATACCATCTTTGGGATGCAGGTATCAAATCAACCCCCTCAGTATAGCACAGGTACATGTCTATGATTTGAATCGGATTTGAGAAAATAATTGAATTCGTAAGAAAAAATATGTAGCAAAAATCTTAATTAATGTTTTTTTCAAGGTAATGGAACTAATCCAGAATTATTAGTTCCATGACAATCGACAAAATTCAGATATGGAGGTAAGCATTCTTTTATGTTCAGTCATTTAGATTGGTATTCTGTCAATATCTAAGTATACTATTTTGAATATGAATTTCATTATAGCGATGTTCCTTTATTCTCTTTAGATCTGCCTTTCTCTACCGTCTTTCATCTTGAAATTGCTTTCATGTACTTGATATGCTGGTTGTTTAAAGAATTGTCATTCAGTTAAAGCATGTGAAATGGTAGTGAAAGACTTGGTGAAAAGGCAAAGAGGTTTTAGAGGTACGACGTCAGCTTGGTAAAACAAAATGTAAATAGAAGGGCTGACTTAGTAGTAAAAATATCCCAAGGTGTGTGTGTATGTGTGTGTGTGTGTGTGTGTGTGTGTGTGTGTGTGTGTGTGTGTGTGTGTGTGTGTGTGTGTGCGTGTTACAAGCTATTTACCGGAAAGGTCCTTTGTCTAATGTGCAAACTGTTTCTGTTTCATTCCGATCTTGGACGTTGACTTTGTTGTGTCTATGCCCCAGAGTAAATGGGGAGACAAATGGCATCATGATAAATATGTTGTTGTTGCTGCTTTTGTTGCTGCTGTTGTTGTTGTTGTTGATGATGAGGCTGATGATGATGATTATCATGACGATGGTGATGATGATGATGATGATGATGATGATGATGATGATGATGATATTATGAAAACCACAATGTGTTATGCTGAATAAGATGCATACACGTTCAACAGCTATAAAATCCAGGAAACTCATGCTTCTATATTTCACTGCTGATGAGTGTTTCTTTAAGAACTACATCTATGTTAAGATTTGTAAGTGCAAAATTATGGTTGTGAAATAGTGCTCATATAAAACGTGACCCTCTCGTTTTAACGTTTGTCCAGTCTGTGTTTGGCAAAGCAGTAAATCCAGAGTATTACTGGAAAGTGAATATGAAAACATCGGGAAAATTATGTTAGTCGAGATGGGTTACTTATTTGAAAAAAAAGTGAAGCACCTCTGATAATAGAATGGTCAGAACCGAAGGTCTGCGAGCAGCACCAGGTAGAGTGGTTGCAGAACCGGAGGTCTGCGAGCAGCACCAGGTAGAGTGGTTGCAGAACCGGAGGTCTGCGAGCAGCACCAGCTAGAGTGGTTGCAGAACCGGAGGTCTGCGAGCAGCACCAGCTAGAGTGGATGCAGAAGAATTTCCTGTGTACTCCCTTTTCCGCACAACAGCCGTCAACTGTCAAATTTATCTTCAGCCATGCCCCCCCCCCCCACACACACACACGCACGCACGCGCGCGCGCGCGTGCTCAATACTCTTTCAACCACACCCACAAAATTTGTTGCCAGCCGGTCAGTTCTTCTCAGCAACCCTGGCAGCAGGGGGTGTGAAGGCCTGCACAAAAGTTCCAGACTGGCAGCCAACCCAAGGGCAAACCTCTTTAATCTCACTCCATGGAACTGCCGACTGGTCCTTTGACTTAAACCCTCCTTTATGTGTGGTAGATTGTGTTTTGGATGTAAGACATCTGTATTACACCTGTAATGAGTGCGCGCGCGTGTGTGTGTGTGTGTGTGCTCGCTCGCGTGTGTGTATGCATGTGAGAGAGAAACATAGACAGAGAGAGACAGGAAGACAGAGACAGAGAGAGACAGGGAGACACAGAAAGGCAGAGAGAGACTGAGACAGAAAGACACACTCACACACACACACACACACACACACACACACACACACACACACACACGCGCGCGCGCGCGCGCGCGCGCACACACACTCACACACACAGAACTTCACATGCGTTGACAGACGATTAGTCGCATTCCCCATCAAGGCAAAAACTCTGGAGCAACCCCGGCGATAATGCATCAACTTGGCAAACTTTCCCAAGGCAAAAAGCTTCATCATTTGTGATTATGGTCAGGGATGATAGGGGATCTCTGCTTTGGCCTACCGCGCTCTTTCTGGCCTATCAACCTGCCCCAAATTGCGGATTACTAAACGAGCTGCGTGGGCATTGCTCAGCCATTTTGCAAAGCTGCGTGCGTCCTCTACGTACACGCTCAATTTCACGGGCTTAAGGGGAGCGAAGAAAGGACAGAGTCGTTATCAACATCTTCCACGTGATAATGCAAATTTGCCAGACGTCGCGTCTGTTCTGCTGGATAGTGAGGGTGAGGGCTGTTTAAAACGCCATCCCACGATTTTCACGTGCTTCGTCGGCTATATCTGTATCGGTCACGTTCGGACTTGTGAAAATGAGAGGTTCCATTCACCTATCAGAAAAGGTGACTGTTTTATGATACATGTGGAAAAACTATGGCGGTACTTTGTAAGAAAGATTTCCTTTCTAACCTCTGACCCACAATTTTGTCCTGTTTGTATTCACGACTACATAAGGAAGTGAAACTGAATAAGAGAAAATGTTGTGTAAAGCCCCCCTCACCCCCCCCCCCACCAGGGGGTGAACGCCCCCCACCCCCACCCCACCCCCACACCCCTCACCCCCCAAATAAGTCCATCCCCTCCCCACTTCCCCCCCTTCCCCCTCTCCCCCCCACTTCTCCCCTCCCCCACCCAAATAAGTCCCTCCCCACGGTGTCTTTTTTTTTTGTTATTCTAGAATGTTCGGATATGTGCAGTTCACTCGTATGGGACAATTTTACACGTGATTTTAAAGATGTTTGAAGCCATCCTTAATTGACTGAGAGTGTGATGACTGTGTTCGTGCCATGCCATGAAGAGGTCGTGATGCGAAAATTGGTAAAGAAGACAACAGTGTTACGTCCGGGTTTGATACATTATAATACTAACTAGTAGTATATTATTGCGACAAGTGTAGTGCCACTTCTTACATGTGCTATGTATTAAAAAGTGTGTGGTTGTGTGTTGGGAGAAGATTGAAGGATATAATGTGATTTCTGGTGTGTAAAAATTATGTGGATGAGGTATGAAGATCTACGTGATGTAGATAGGAAAGGACACACCAGAGTGTATAGAAGTTGCACACTTACATGGTATGGTATAAGAATGATTGTGGGATTAGGAATAGAGTGATTATGGGTGTAGAGTGGGTGTGAGGGGGCATGCGATGGTAGCATGGAGTGTCATCGAATTATGTACACGTGACTCGGAGGAAAGTGGTGTTACGTGGACATGATATTTGCTTTAATTGTGGTGTGGGTGAGTGCATAGTCTGCCTCGGAAGGTGACATGAGTTATGTAGCGGTCCGGGGTTTACCTGTATGTGGTGGTGGCCTTTAGTTTGATTGTTGCGTTTTGTTCTATGTGATGATGACTGTTGGGAGCGAGTCGTTGTCCCCTTGGGCAACAATATGGATTTTCTTCCTTTTACGTGGCAATAACTGGGAGTGGGAAAGAAGTCCAAGGAAAACGCAAATTGAATTTGCTTCCAATAAAGCCACAAGTCCAAGCTACATGGAATGGTCGAAGCATGTGAAGCAGTCGACATGTTTTCTATTGTGGTGCCGTAGTGTGGGGTTCCCCCCAAACACTGGGCAACACACATCTCTTTTTGTCCTTGCGGCCATGTTGCCAGTAGTTTTCAGGTCGCCAGTGTGGTCTGTTTGCTCAGCGTGATGGGAGTTGTTCGACAATTGAGGCGAGTTCCTTTCTTTGTAGGGGTGGGTTTTTTTTTTCCTGTCGCATCTTCCATGCCTTCCCCAGTGGCATTACTCCTACGATGCTCTTTCCGTTTTCAGACAAGACCACAGTCAGGCTCAGCACATCATCAACTCTGAATATAACAAACTGTACACATGGAGCAGCCAATGCCAGACCGCCATGAGGCAACTCACCACACAAAACACTGCACTGTTGCTGAATCTCTCTGGTGGAGAGAGAGAGAGAGAGAGAGAGAGAGAGAGAGAGAGAGAGAGAGAGAGAGAGAGTGAGTTATACAATTGTGGTAGGACTAGCTTTGACAACTTTTAAAAACAACAATGAAATGGTAATGGTAAATCCAGTCTAGGTGTGTACATTCTGAAAAGTAGACAGGAAATGCATACAGGCAACGAGACGTGTGCAGTATAGAAAATGACGATTTAATTTCTATGAATTAAGAAGAACGAATCGCATTACTCCTTGTGGTGATAACTCCACATTGCGACTTTTAACGACAGTCCAGGATTTCAAAAGACTGACAGAAGTATTGTAAGGATCTTGAAGCATTT
Source organism: Conus canariensis (assembly GCA_033310375.1). Lineage (NCBI taxonomy): Eukaryota > Metazoa > Mollusca > Gastropoda > Neogastropoda > Conidae > Conus > Conus canariensis. The sequence goes on from CM065731.1 coordinate 12,342,471, forward strand.
AGGGGAATGGCAGAGCTGAAACCCATTTTAACAAGTTCGAATATGAACTTTGTGTTTGTGATGTGCTGCATCTCTGCCTTACCCTATTGTGTATTTTTTAAAAATAAAATATTTGGTATATTGGTTGTGTTCAGAAATTTAGATTAGTTCACTAATGCGTCAGGAATGATTCAATATTTGGTGAGCAAGGTTTGTGGCAATGTCCCTGGAAATGTAAAGCATTATCTTAATATGTCAATGGAAATGTTGACTTAGTTAAACAGAACTTACAAATACAAATTAAAAAAAAGGCTGTACGCGTACACTTATCTAATTATCGGAGTGAGAGTTATCCTACTTTCTTTGTTATTTACTGTTTACTAGTCCCTGTATAATATAAGATTGCCTTCCATACCGACCAAGCGGAGGTTACCGGGATTTATTTCTGTTCGTGTGTGTATTAATCTGACTCTATACCATTGTATTAATCTGACTCTACACCATTGTATTAATCTGACTAATCTGACTCTACACCATTGTATTAATCTGACTCTATATCATTGTATTAATCTGACTCTATATCATATCAGAAAGATTATGACCGTCTTGACTGTATATTAAGTTGTGCGGCTCATTTCTACAGTTGCTGTTGCTGCGTTCATGCATCGGGTGTAGGGTGCATGCGCAAGCTTGCAACACCGCTTCCTGTTGATGTCTCCTATTTGGTCTGTGTGTTCAGTGTTGGTATTTGCGCTAGGCGATTTGTTACCATAAGCAGCGATCGATTGGAGCCATGGGCATATAATTATCTTATCATGGAAGCAAGAGTCATTCTCTTGTTTGAAATTTATTCATGTAAAAAGTAATCTGATTCCCGGGGAAACATTTGCTGTGTCATTTGGAAATCTTGACTGATTTTTGTCGTGTTGATGTTGCGCATTCAACGGAAATATTGTAATGAGGAATATCTGCTCGTTGTTAAACATGCACTGGGTGATCTCAGACGAATTAATTTACACATTTAACATCGTAAAATTATAGAGCCTATAGATTCCATGGCTATAAAGAAAAACACTGCCAGAATATTTCATAACCATAGGAATTATGAAGCGCAGAATTGCTGTCATTGACGACTGAGCGTCGCTTGTTTCATTGTTTCTCTAGTCTTTCTTTGGCTGTGTCATAAACCAGAAAATCATTTGCAAGTACACATTACGGCGGCAGTCAGAATCCTATGCATGTGATAGGCATGGTTTATTCATCTGGAAGACGTGGAGCACTTGTGCAAATAGATTTTCCAACATATTCCCCTTCCGCCATACAATAGCTGTCATGTATAATGTTTATATTTCAGAGCATGATGTAGTCTATCAGCTTGTTGTTCTTTGGATGGGAAAAATGTAATGTTAGATTTCGAACAACCAACGATTAAAGTCATCTTCAAGTCTGACGCGTTTTGTGTTGATTTGGGATTGATTTTATTCTTAAGACAAAATACACACAAACACATAAAGGCAAAGCGCAAAGTAACGCTTACCTTAACACACGGTACTAAGCAGACAAGCACATTTTCGACAAATATGTCATTCTCAGAGGTTACAAAGAACTGATGTCAAAATGCACAACACGATATTCTATATATCAGCACCGTCAGCACAAACATGATAATGTTTGAGAGAGGGGTGGAAAAAGTGAGATCAGTTCCAAGAGAGAGAGAGAGAGAGAGAGAGAGAGAGAGAGAGAGAGAGAGAGAGAAGAGAGAGAGAGGTGTCTTCTAACATCCCCCTCCTAATTAATAATGACCAATTATCAAATACAGGGATACATGGGGGTATGGACAGAAGCGTTCACACCCTACACCTACCAATCTCCTCTAGCATAGGCATGCACTCCATGTCACTCGTCCAGCCCTCGCAAGGGTGACGAGACATCAATAATTATTATTAAAACAAAATGAACTTTTATTTAGAACTTGACTCGAAGACCCCATCCGTCACTAACCAACATTATTCATATGTTATCATACAAAAATGCGTATAACATACAGATAATCCAATGACTGCATCCCTTTTTTTCAGTTAGTCTTAAATTATCCGGGAAAGACACGATTGTAGTATTGTATTCAGTTATGCTCACATGCACCAATGCACACATTCGCAATTTGCCAGCTGTTAGCTCTGGTTGAACTGTTCGGTTCCCTCATCAGTCAATACCACTACAGTCGTGCTGACCTCCCCTCCGTTGCCCCACTCCTTGAGACCGCTCGATTGGTTGTACGCTCGGAACGAGTCTCCCGGACTCCGCTACAATTGGCCCTCTCCACAGAAAGGGCTCCTAAAGGCCTCTCCCACAGGTCGTCTGTTGCTGCAGACGCCCTCGGTAGCTGGCAGCTCCCTGTCTAGGCCCCAACAGGTTGACACGTCTTGCTGTCTGAAACACATAGACAATTCTGTAGCCGAGTCCTGTGTGGACTCTGGTCCGCCGTCGGCTCCGAGGCCACAGCAGACCCGCCATTTGTGTAAAACCTGTTAGCCTTGAATTCTCCTCGCTCCATTTTTCTGAACCATCCTCACTAAGGGATGATTTCACTCTCCCCAAGCGAGTCATATTTTCACTGATTTTTCGAGCGTCTTATAAGCATAAGCAAGGAAGAACTACTTATTCTGGCTCAATCAGTAGAATCGTTGGTTACATTCACTCCACATACCGCAACGACTTACACTTGCAACAGTGAAAATCCAACCAATGAGTCTGCAAATTATTTTGACTCAACCAGTGGAATCACCAGTGCACCCCTACACATACCAAACAAAGAGTTGGGTACAATGCGGGTAATGCAAACCATGTGAATCTCACGTCAGATGCCCCATAACTACCCATTTTGCCAACAGCCCAGCCTCTCAAACAAGCAAGGACGTGATGCTTCAAGCATTTTCTTCGACCCATCGCCCACAAGGTGCAAACCACTTAACAGGTTGAAACCGTCCTGGACACGCCTAAACGATCCCCAAGAGCTACTTGCAGGATGACGGTCACTGAACCGAGACACCGACGCCCAGCCCCAATTGCCTCTCATTAAATCCACCGGAGAACCCAATGAATTGCTGTGGGAGGAGGTGAGACACCTCACTCTTCCAAGACTGCAAATATCTACTTGTCACTATCCCCCCCCCTCTCCCCCGGATATGTAACTTACTCCCGAAAATCTTTTTTCTGCTTTTACCTCTAACTCGGGGTACTCACACATGTGGTTCTGGAGTACGCACACATGAAGGACCCAGGGAGACTCATACTGACGCCAGCAACAGAACCCTTAATTTGTTTAAGGAGCTGGAGAATAGTCAGCCCACTCATCAGAGAGAGAGAGAGAGAGAGAGCACGAAAGATTTAACGTGTTAAGCTTTGTGCTCATTCACATGCGGATAATGAGGGGTGGGTGGGGTGGGTGGGGAAAATGGAACAATTCAAATAGTTACAATCAAATTTAAACATGTTAGGTCGTCATGACATGGAAGCCACATCAAGGAAACACACTTGATTTCATGATCTGTCTGCTAAAGCACAGTAACAACAACTTTGTAGTCACTGGTCTACATACGTTTTTGTACCATGAACATAAGTTCAAATAATGATAATAAACTTAACAGTTTACATTGCATAAATACCAAACTTTCCTTTATAACAAGAACTCTGATCACAAATTCAAATGATGACTGTATAGTCATATTTTAAACACGATGTCTTTTCAGCCACACTGATGTCAGAACATTAGTAATAAGGAAGTTCGTGATCGTTAGGTTGCTTCTAAACGAAGATTTCCATTGCAACCAGCACTCGTATCACATCTGTCTTTTTTCTCTGGTCTGATAGTGTTGATGAGGCTGTCCATTCTCTTTAACGTATCCTCAAAACACTTCGGTATTGCGTTGTAGATGTCAACTGTGTAGTGTCAGCTGATTCACGAACATCTGTTGTACTGTTGCTCGTGTTCTTGTTCTCTGCATCAGTCTCCTGAGGATGGAAGGTCAGGCTGTCGTCATGCTCCTTCTGTGTAACTGACTGTAATTCGTTTTCTAATGTCATCATACCGTCCTCTGACGCAGTTTCTGAATTTCCACAATCATCACACACTTTCACTGACTACTGGTTTATGTCACTTGCAGCGGTCAGGCGATGGACAGCGCTGTTGATCTCTACCTGTTTGACGCGCACAGCTCTCAACACAGGCAGAACTGCCGTCGTGAAAGATGTCCGACGCATTGTTATTTCCCGTGTCGTAAAACAAATTTGGGGGAGTCGAGGGAACAGACCAGAGAAAGATGAGGAAGAACTGGCCTTCTGTTGTAATCTGTGGACCTCGGCCCGTCTTCTGTCCCTGGATATCTGTGACGGACATTTTGGGCGAAAGACGACAGCGCTGTCCTGACGAGTGTGTGGGATGGCGGGTTGAGTTGGCGGCTGTTTCAGACGCAGCACAACGGCAGTCTGTGCCCCTCTGCCTTCAATTTTGGACGATGATAACAACAGTTCTTGCAACAAAGTGGTGAGCATACACTCAAGAGACGTTGGAAGTCCTATGACTGGCATTGTGACTTACTTTCAAGCAAAAGGAAAGCAAAATGGTCCGAGCTTCGCTGAAACGCTTCTTGACGTTAGCCATGCAAGGGAAGCCACTCAGAGAGAGAGAGAGAGAGAGAGAGAGAGAGAGACAGACAGACAGACAGACAGACAGACAGAGAGAGAGAGAGAGAGAGAGAGAGAGAGAGAGAGAGGATGGGAGAATCGTAAGAAAGTGAGCTGGATCTCGTAAATCAAAATGAATGTGTGTGTGTGTCCCCAAGTAAGAGAGAGAGAGAGAGAGAGAGAGAGAGAGAGAGAGAGAGAGAGAGAGAGAGAGAGAGAGAGAGAGAGA
>CM065731.1:12349861-12372361 GCA_033310375.1 Conus canariensis
GGAAGGTATGTTCATTATGGGTCACGGGTGATGCCCGATGTTTTAGTTTACCGTTATAGCCGTTACTAACGGCTGCAACGGCCTGTAACGGTTTTTCTTCTTTATGGAATATCTCAGAAAGTACTTGGCCGATCTTTGTGAAAATTAGCAGGCATGTTCATTATGGGTCACGGATGATGCCCAATGGTTCAGTTTACCGTTATTGCCGTTAGTGACGGCTGTAACGGCCTGTAACGGTTTTTCTTCTTTATGGAATATCTCAGAAAAAAAACTTGGTCGATCTTTCTGAAAAATTATAGGTATGTTCATTATGGGTCACGAATAATGCCCGATGTTTTAATTTACCGTTATAGCCGTTACTAACGGCTGTAACAGCTTGTAACGGTTTTTCTTCTTCATGGAATATCTCACAAAGTACCTGGCTGATCTTTGTGAAAATTAGCAGGTATGTTCATTATGGGTCACGGATGATGCCCAATGTGTTATTTTACCGTTATAGCCGTTACTAACAGCTACAACGGCCCCTAACGGTTTTTCTTCTTTTTGGGATATCTCAGAAAGTACTTGGCTGATCTTTCTGAAAAATCGTAGGTATGTTCATTATGGGTCACGGATGATGCCCAATGTTTTAGTTTATCGTTATAGCCGTTACTAACGGCTATAACGGCCCATAACGGTTCTTCTTTTTATGGAATATCTCAGAAAGTACGTGGCCGATATTTCTGAAAATTTGTAGGCATGTTCATCATGGGTCACGGATGATGCCCGATGTTTAAGTCTACCGTTATAGCCGTTACTAACGGCCAATAATGGGTTTCGTCTTTATGGGAAATCTCAGAAAGTACTTAGCCGATCTTTCTGAAAATTTGTAAGTATGTTCATTATAGGTCACAGATGATGGCCAATGTTTACCAGAATAGCCATTACTAACGGTTACACCAGCCCAAGACGGTTTTCCTTTTTATTGAATATTTCAGGCGTATTCAGGATAAACTGGGAGTACGTTTATATGCTTTGCATCTTGTTAATTTTCTTTCCGGGAACGCTTTTTTTCTTATACGTTTTACTTATTTGTTAAGACATTCTACTTTTTCCCTCCCATTACAACCTCTCCAGCTCCGTTTTACAAGGGGAAAAAAACGTCTCTTCGATTCGTTCGTGTGTGCGAATGTGCCTTTCCTCATGAACAAGACGAGAGAGAACTAGAGAATATGACTCGTTATTGTCTGCAGGGAAACACAGTGGTGGTACATCACTGAAGAAGAATTCCCTTTCTGACTTTTTGCCTCAGAGACAATGAATCTTGTGTACTTGGCCAAAGAAACAGCTTTTAAACGGAAATAAACTGAATCAGTAACAAAGTTGGTTTCGACCTTGTCTCCATTATACGTATTGATATAAATGTCAGGCTAAATAGTTCCCTGAATTATGTAAACTTCCAAGCAACTGGTATCCATTACAATCTCTCTTCACCTGTCAAGACAGGCAGTCAACTGGACGATTCTGAACTCAGCCAAACATATTGTAAACAGATTACCCCTGTTCTCCAGTCAACGGTGTCCTTGACCTGTCTCCAGAGGTCAATGAGGTCATCCAGCTTGCAAGTAACAGAGAAACAAACAAAAAGTAAAAACAAAACAAAACAAAACAAAAGGAATGCAAGGAAACAATCACCCAATAAAAAAGGTCTACTGCATATACAATGTCAATGACAAAACATTCAATATTATCGTCATGATAATAACATACGTAACATCAATAGAAATGATATCTTCAGTCAGTGACACACTACAGCGTTAGAGGAACTGGAACAAAAAATGTGAATAGGCAACTAACGATTACTGAGGTCGACGAAGGCACAAACGGTTCTGTCTGTATACACTGTGGCGGGTCAGTCAATTACAACACCGTGAGCAGCATATAGACAACACACAGACAAGACCAAAGTCAGCTTTAACAGGGGAAAAAGGTCAGTCTTCGCATCAAAGTTACCAAAGATGAAATTCCTCAAGCTCACACGTCTTAGGAGGTAAACCTACTCCAAGGGAGATCTGACAACGTGAAAAGTATCACCTTTGATGTTGTGGAAGGCGTTCAATCGTTAATATATTGTACAGTATGTATCTATTGATGTCTCCCTCGTACAGTCCCTTGCTGTAGTTGGTAATGCTTACTGCATTTGATCAATGTCCTAATCGTGAATTTCTACTCGCTTTCTTGATTGGTATTGGGCTTAAAACCTTTTAAAAATCCCCCCCCCCTCTCTCTCTCTCTCTCTCTCTCTCTCTCTCTCTCTCTTACACACACACACACACACACACACACACACACATACACACACACACACACACATACACACACACAGAGAGAGAGAGAGAGAGAGAGAGAGAGAGAGAGAGCACTTGCATGAATAGACAGGCCATCAATTTACTGCTTTCCCTAACAAGGCAAACTCTAGACTAAGCCAGGTGATAATGTACCAGCTTTGCAAACTTTCCACGGCAAAAGCTTCATCACTGGTAATTATGAGCAGGGGGGATAATCAGGGATCTCTCTCTTGCCGTTCACTTTCTTCCAGGCGTATCTACTTGGTGACATGGCGGATTACTGAATGAGCTGCATAGCTATGGATCACCTTTTTGGGAAAACCGACCCCCTCCCCCCCCCAACTCTACTTCCCTCTCCCTTTCACAGGCTTCAGTGAGGCGACGGAAGGGCAGAGCCATTATCAGTATCTTCTACGTAACCTGTAGATTTGTTGGACGTCTCGTCGACTGTTCTGATAAAGAGGTGGGGGCTTTTGAAAGGGCCATCTAACTGTTTGTAAGTGTTATGTCCACCCTGTCTGTGTCCTGCCTGTTTAGGCTTATGAAAGTGAAAACGCACGCACGCACAGGCACATGCACTTGCACTTACATACGCACACTACGCTTTTCACAGAACTCTGCTACAGATGGCTGTGGCAGGTGACAGTGTGACAGGATGTTTGCTGAGCATGTTCCAGTCTCATGGTATAGGCGGACACGAAGTTTTTTTTTACCCCCTCGTTAGTTCAACTTTGGAAACACACACACACACACACACACACACACACACACACACACACACACACACACACACACAGAGTCACTCACGTGCCCGAGCGCAGACACGCGCGCACGCACACACACACACACACACACACACACACACACACACACACACACACACAATTACAATTATTAATCCCGACTCAATTTTATCATTAATATTTGATTTTTTGTTTACCTAATACAGAGTAGAGGTGGTCGGGACAGTAGAGGGATGAAGGAGGTGGGTAAATCCTACCACCAGGAAATTAGGCTCCAACGGACAAGCATCTTCTCTATCAGCCCAAGTTATCTGAAAGGCCAATAATTATGTCAAATTAAACATTACTTATGGGTCACACTCTTCCTTCCTTCATCTGGTAAGTCATGTTTAGTGGCCATCTTCTTTCAACACATGCTGGCCTTCAAACGGGGATTTCTTTCCGGCTTCTTTCCGTCCAGGATCAGAGTGGGTTTGATTTTGGTCAGGTTTCCTTTCGTGACCCCTTCCCATTATTCAAAGCTTTTTTTTTCCTTTTTCTGTCCAACGTCTATGACAGTAAGAAGTCAGAAAATACAAAGCCCCAGGCCAAGACAGCATCCTAAACACCGTACTAGATAGCATCCCAAACACCGTACTAGATAGCATCCCAAACACCGTACTAGATAGCATCCCAAACACCGTACTAAAGATCCATGAGCTCTATTCGCCACAAGTCATTGCATATCGATGTACCACACACACACAAACACACACACACACGCACACACACACACACACACACACACACGCACACACGTGCACACACACACACACACACACACACACACACACACACGCACACACGTGCACACACACACACACACACACACACACACACACACACACACACACACACACACACACACACACGTAGCATTTAGCATTTACCTCACTGTAAACGTATGCGGCGTTGAAAACAGGCCACCAGCACTCTGCTGAACAGAACTGCCTTATTTCACTCACCTCTGTCGCCTGTAAGATTAACAGACCTGTAATATGCTGCCACAGCCACCCCCACATGGAAACCACGATACACTTTCTCCTTTCAGCCATAAACATGTAGTGGAGGGAAGAAGGTTGCGGGTGGGGGGGGGGGGATAAGAAGCTGTGGCATGTCTGTTTGTCTATTGATTTTCTCGCTATTTTTTTATGCAATATGCTACTTTAACTTACTTCTATTATTGCAGTTGTAGTTATTATTATTACTCTTATTTGTATTCTTATTTTTCTCCTTCTTCTTCTTCCTTTTCTTGTTGTTGTTTCTGTCGTTAATATTCTTTTTGATAGCATCTTCATATTAGATACTACTGCATTCACTACTATTGTTTTTCTTTTCACCACATTCATCATCATCATCATTGTCATCATCATCGTTGTTGGTGTTGTGGTTGTGGTGGTAGTGATGGTCACAGATCAATAATAACAATGTCATCTTCTAAATATTCGTTCCCTAACATAAAAACATAAAAATATGTAATCGGCGAAAAAGCACGTGCACAAAGAACGCATCGGAACACAAAGCATAGATGGTAAAACATGGAAAAAACATGGCTTGCTACCACTTTCACTGTCTCCACCCAGTGCATCTCCCCACCCATCCAACCTCCTCCCCAATTGAGCACCTTTTTGCACAAACAAGAATGCGTATAACCAGGAGAGAGAGAGAGAGAGAGAGAGAGAGAGAGAGGGGGGGCCGGTATCTTATTTTACGATCCTATCAGAGCCAGTTCCGTAACACAGGGGACCAGTTTTGACTGACTACGTCACTGATCTATGCTGTTTCACACACACACACACACACACACACACACAAAGTCATACAGGGTTTGGCGACCTCGCTGAAACCATGACAGAAATTCAAATGAAACATGAGTTTTTTTGTATAGTTGGTGTTGTGCATAGAAAGCTGTCTGTTTAGCACCCCACATAATCCGAGCATTGTCTAGTATACATTGACCAATGAGACCTGACTGCAGCGAGTTGGGATCCTGTTGGCGATTGAGGATCCCGCCCCTCTTGTCAGTCACAGGCAATCGTTGGCCAATGGATGTGTGATCACATGTTTTTGTAGGGCTTGTACACTCAATTAGGCCCTTTTTAACGGTATCCGTGGTGGAGTTAAAAGATTAAGGACAGTGACGGGCAGATTCAGTTGACAATGCTGTCACACACGTAGAGGCGTGACCCTGAGCCACAAGAGGGCAGTACAATCAAAGCACGATGGTTTAGTTCCCAGCCGTGGAAAACCATGCGGACCGGTTCGTTCTCTTCTCTGACAGCCTTCTTTCTTCTTCTTCTGCGTACGCAGGCTGATACTCCTGCGGACACTCCCTATAGGGACAAGCAAGTAATAATCCCATCTACCCAACAAAGGGAGTGGAGTTTTGTGTGTATGACCGGTTTTTTTTTATCCCGCCATTAAGGCAGCCATACTCCATCTTCGGGGAAGGTGCGTGCTATGTGTAACGTGTCATCCATACCAACGGCCAAACTGGCCTCTCTTCCGAAAGTTGGTGATGGGATTTTACGTGTGTGCAAGATGTTAATGCGTGCGTTCACACACGGAACCTCGGTTTATAGTCTCATTCGAGGGACTGTATGGGAAATGGAGTCAAAACTAATGTTAACTCCGAGGGAAAAAAATTCCCCCGTAGTGAAACGGCCCGGCGGAGATTCGAACCCGCAACTCTTGGATTACGAGTCCGGCGCTCTACCAACTGAGCTATTCCTCACCCCATGACAGCCTTCCATAAACAGAGGGCTGAACAGAAATTCAGCTTTTGCTCCAGTAATTGGGAATTTCGAAGAGCAAAGATTAATCGCAGTGAACACATTTAACAGAATTCTGTTGCCTGCCGTAACATACGTGATATTTGCTGATTACTACTACATACAACTATATAATCTGGAAACCTACAATTATGGACTAACTATTTTATAGCTACCATCCTTACTGACATATAATGAACCTGGACAAAATCGTTGAGGAGATCCCCAGTTGGATTATTTCCTTTTTAAGGCGAGCTTCTCTCAGTCAAGCACTGTGGGGACATGGTTGAAATATGCCAGCTTTTGCATTTATTTCATCATTGTAGAGCAGTCGGGATGTTTTTTTTTAATCAAAGTCACCTAGATTTATGATGGAAGGAAAACAGAACAATGAGAAAACATGTAAGGTCTAGAAGCAAAAAGTGCCAGTCAGGGAGCGCCTGGGCTGAAGTTTTGCTGACCGCCAATGCTTCTTTATCGTCACATTTGTTTGCTACAAGATGATTTCGACATTGTTCTTCTTTCTCTTCCAAAGCAAGAATGGAACCTTGGGTAAATAGCAAACCACTTTATACTCACCACTTTATACATCTGAGCTGAAAAGATTAAAACGCAACCTGTAAACTGTCAAAGAGAAGATGAAAAAATTGTACATGACCCAGACCTATATCGAGCATCATTATTACAAGGCCCACATATGAAGATATCGCAGTTCAAACCAAACATTTTGGGCTTAGAGGCGTTCAAATGGGACATACACACAGCTTCCATCAAACACCTCTGTTTCCTCACTGTCTTTATCTGTGGTGGATTCTTCTGGATGGGTACTAAGCTTGACTGAGGTACATTCTGCTGATATCTATCTATCTATCTATCTATTATCTATCTATCTATCTATTTCTATCTATCTATCTATCTATCTATCTATCTATCTATTATCTATCTTTCTATCTATTTGTATGCATATGTACATATGTAGAAAGACAGAGAAAGAGAGAGACAGAGATGTACATGTGGGAACAAATAAAATGTCAGTTACCTTAATTCTTTACACATCAAAGATTCGTTCATTTATACATTCACTTACTCAGTTTTCTTTTTGTTCTATTCGTTCCGTTCTTTTTGCACACACACACACACACACACACACACACACACACACACACACACACACACACACACACACAGGAGAGGACTCATTTGAAAAGCTGAAAATGTTGTAGCGTTAGCTAACACACAAAACGTCAAAACTAAAATCACAATTGAGCTCGTGCATAGACACTGTCGTCTCTTCGATTGGACAAGTCCTCAGAAACACAACGTGTTGGTTGTTTTCTGACTATGTGACTGATTGCGTGCTATCCGCCCAACATACGCATTAAAAAAAAAAAATCAAATATGACATTTGACCGTCCAAAATGTTTTGTCACCATAATCACACTAAAACATATTAAGTAAAAAAGGAAGAAAAGAATGATCCAAACAAAGATAAGAGAAAGATAGGGGGAAAAAAAGCATTTAAATTTAAAAGAAAAAAAAGGAATGTAAAGGAAGGAAAACAAACGAATGAGCAAACAAAAGAACAAGAAAGAAAGAAAGGAGCGTTTTGGGTGTCACCAACGATGTCAGTGTGACAGCCTACAGGCAAACCTTCTGTGCAGAGCGCTCCCTTGGTGGTCTGCAGTCTTTGTGCGTGTCAAGAGGGATAACCCATCACAGGGAGACAATCGACGTTCTGTCCTCGGAGAGACTTTCTCTTGGGACCAATTTGAAAAAGGAACAAGGGTGAAAAACATGCAGAGAGAGAGAGAGAGAGAGAGAGAGAGGAGAGAGAGAGAGAGAGAGAGAGAGAGAGAGATTCAGATTCAGATGGTTTACTGACGTAGGCATTTGCTCATATCACAATGGATTTGTTACATTATTCGTGTCGGACATTGCAGACTCTAACGTTAATTTGAAAGCAAACACAGACACATAAGAAACACAAAAAGAATAACTACAAAACGCGCGCGCGCGCGCCCCACGCACACACACACACACACACACACACACACACACACACACACACACACACACACACACACCAGTGCGCGAGCGTGCACGCGCAGACACACGCACAATTCTCTCTCTCTCTCTCTCTCTCTCTCTCTCTCTCTCTAGAGAGAGAGAGAGAGAGAGAGAGAAGAGAAGATAAAAGAAGACTTTATAGCCAGTAAAACCACAAGGTTCATTCAACACGATCACCTGCAAAGTATCTTCACATAAATACTTTATTATGATATGCTATAGCATAACTCAAATTCAAACATTGATGTTTCGTAGGTTCACTGATTAACGGTTTTCAAGGCCTTGTGCTAAGCAAATCAGAATGACTAGCTCTTCACTCTTGTTCGCTCGACAAGGTGATGTCTCCCTCGATGTTAGAAAGTGCTGAGATTCGCAAGAGATTGAAAGATCAGCGTGAATATTCCATAACATTCACGCGTTTACCTCTTTCACGTCAGTGATTTGGAAGGATCTAGGGTCATGAAACACCATATTTGTGTAATTTCTGTCACATGGTAAGAATTTTCCTCCTTTGTGTAAAATGTGAAAAAACGTGATAAAAAAAACACAAATCAGTCCATGACAAAGAGTGTTTCGAAACTTGTGTTCGTCTTTTTCTGTTCTTCGTGTTGTCACAGCATCTGAAGGCTATAGACATTTGCATTTTGGTGTCGCGTACACGAACGGCCAGTGAGCTATAGGCCTACAATGTGCGCGAAAAAGGACGCAGTCAGCATTACATTGAATCAAGCGTAAGGTGCGCTTTACATTTTATGTAATAATAATAATAATGATAATGAGGACAATTTCTATAGCGCCCATCCTAACAACGTAGGCTACAGGGCGCTTTACAAGTTTGAACAATTCAACATCTAAGAAATATATGTAGAAACACACACACACACACACACACACACACACAAATTCTCTGCGTTCACGAGTCATAAACACACACACACACACACACACACACACACCCACGAACATAATGTTGCATACATAAACACACTATATGACCGGTGAAACAGTTCATTTGTACACGAGCAAAGTGTGTATAAAGTATATGTTTTAAATATGCTGCATCTGTCTGCGCACTGTGAATTTTCAGAAAGTCCACAGTAGAAATATAATCATCAGATGTTTCTAATTTATATTTCTATAAAGACTGGTCTTTCCTTTTCGTTTTTTTCCTTGAATCTTTTTGCATTAAAAAAAAAGATCTTATCTTCTATCAGTTGACAATAACGGCAAAGATTTTTTTTTCTTAATGGTGTATTTGCATGTCTGCCTATGTTCAACTTGTAAGTTATGTGCCGTGTACTTGTAGGTTACTCTTATTCAGTGTTCACTCACATGACACTGCGTTAGCTAGCATTTTGTAATGTCATTGTAAACCTTTCATCATGTTTTTGTTTCAGACTTCGTTTTCTCTGAGAACCGTTCATGCATTTTCTCTAGTTTTCGTGAAACGTTTAATTTAGTCCTTTACAGTAACTTTTGATTTTTTTTTAACAGATATGGTATACTCCGTTACAACCAAATCTTGTCCGGATAAACTTTAAATGAGAATTGTTGTTGTTGCTGTTGTTCCTGTTGTTGCTCTAGTGTTTACGTGCGTGCCTGCGTGCGTAAGCGCGTGCGCGCGTGTGATCGTGCGTGCGTGCGTGCATGCCAGCGTGTATGCGTGCTGTGTGTGTGTGTGTGTGTGTGTGTGTGTGTGTGTGTGTGTGTGTGTGCGATTTTTCGCAACGCGTATTTGCCAAAAAGATTTCTCTCTCCAAAATCCATCATTTTTGTCAAATGATGTCTTTTAATAATCGAAAACAAATGCTTCTATTGTCAAAGTATAATATGAGATAACCTCAAGTGTTGTAAATTGCTGGTCTATGTCAGCGTAAACTAGCAATTTACGTTTTATTTTGACTTGTTTGTTTTCCTTTTCCGGTTATTGCTTTAAACTCACCTTTCCTCCATACCCCAAAAGGGGCGAAAGGATATAAATACTGTTCTATTGTTCTAGTAGTGTGTGCATGTGTGTGCATGTCGTGTGTTGTGGTGTGTGTGTGTGTGTGTGTGTGTGTGTGTGGGGTGTGTGTGTGTGTGTGTGTGTGTGTGTGTGAGAGAGAGAGAGAGAGGGGGGAGAGAGAGAGTACAGACAGACACACAGACACACAGAGAATTAGACAGAGATTGATTGATTGATTGATAGTCTTTATTCCCAAGGCGAACAGATATGCGAAAAGATGTTTTTTTTTTCATTTGGCCTTCATGGATTAAGGACATTAAACACATTAAACATTTTTACACAAAATGAAACTCATCATTAGAAAACGGTGATATATCACACTGTCGTCAAAGAAAACAAACAAACACTCGAAAACGGTATGTCACACACACACACACACACACACACACACACACACACACACACACACACACACACACACACACATTCCCCACAACACACACATACATACAATTACATCACACACCACACACACACACACATCACAACCATACACAATACACACACACACAACAACACACACACACACAACACACACACACACAACACAACACACACACACACACACACACACACACACAAAATACACACACACACATACACACACACACACACACACACACCACACACACACACACACACACACACACACACACACATTCCCCGCGGAAAGACCATATAAGAAGCACGAGTTAGTATTGTGGTATCATCAGGACGCCGTGTGGTGGAATCAGCAGAGATTCAAGACGCTGTCATGTTCAAGTACAGAGAGAGAGAGAGAGAGAGAGAGAGAGAGAGAGAGAGAGAGAGAGAGAGAGAGAGAGAGAGAAGAGCGAGAGAGAGAGACAGAGAGGAGGGGGGACATTCAGATTGCTTAATTAATTCGTAAATTGATTAATTGATTTATTGATTGAACTTAGTTACTCGAGATTCCAGAGTTTAGGCTGAAGTGAAGTCTGGCACTCTATCCGCGTGACGTCAGGCATCATACCGGGCATGTCATCGCTGCCGACAGATCAGCTTAAGAGCGCTGCAAAGAGAATCATAATATCGACAGGCCGTCCCCAATATGTGAAATAATGAGATGATCAGATGGCAATAGAAACGAAGACGAAGAAGAGCAAACGAAGAGAAATGAGAAAGAGGAGTGAGAGAGAGAGAGAGAGAGAGAGAGAGAGAGAGAGAGAGAGAGAGAGAGAGAGACATGGAGACAGAGAGAGAGACAGATACTGAGAGAGGGAGAGGGAGAGAGAGAGAGAGAGAGAGAGAGAGAGAGAGAGAGAGAGAGAGAGAGAGACAGACAGACAGACAGACAGACAGATAGACAGAGACAAAGAGGCAAAGAGAGACACAGAGACTACGAATGCAAATTCAAATTGTTCTTTATTTTTTACAGATAAGCTAACACATATTCCACCACGTGCCCTCATGATCCTAAAATGAAAATCAAAATAAATAGATACATAAAGGATCGTAAGTGATTTAGGCGTCTAAAAATCATACTAGAAGTTAATGGTGAACTAAGAGAGAGAGAAGAGAGAGAGAGAGAGAGAGAGAGAGAGAGAGAGATGCACACCAAAAGCATTATCAGGAGTGACGCATTGAGCACAGAGACACAAACAAAGCGAGTATGTTGGCCAACAATTGGATGAGAGGCTGATGGAGCGATATCCACCAGTGACAGAACACAGTCAGAAAGGGAGGAAAATGAAAGTATAGAAAGACAACATTTCCTACCCCCCCCCTCCCCATCATTCGCAATCCTCTAACTTCCCTACACATATACACACACACATACACACACGCACGCACGCACGCACACGCAGGCACACACACAAGCGCGCATAAACTCACACTCTCCCTCTCTCTCTCTCTCTCTCTCTCTCTCTCTCTCTCTCTCTCTCTCACACACACACACACACACACACATTCAAATTTGAATTGCATGGGTCACATTTATGGGCACAAGGGCAGACGGAGAGTGACGTGACTCTGATGGCTGCTAAAAGCGTTATGTTTTATTTGTGACGATCTTTTATCATACTGACGTCTGAAAAAAAACATATTTGTCATAAGTTCACTTCTCCGTTATTTTTGCATCGTATAGTGTAAAAAAGTTGCTTTCCTCCCCTGTCTGTTCGGTAGCTTTTTGGTCTGTTTCCATCTTCTTAAGGGCTTAGAGTGGGTGAGGGCTCAGAGAGTGAACGGATCCTCCACGGGGGAGGTCGACGCACCATCCAGTGACAGCTGTTTTGGTGTTGGCTAAGAGCTCATTACGGTTGATGGTGGCTCTTGGTCTCAGCTGAAAAGAAGTACTTCCACGTAAGCCAAGTGCTGTTGTCAGTCTTTTTCGGACTTATTCCTAATTCACCAGAGGCTGTGCACAGTTGTAGAGACTGACAGTTTGCCTTTCAAACTTCTGTTTCTTTGTTAATCTATCTGTCAGTTAAGTTAGTCCTGAAAGGCTGATCCCATTTCATTCAGAGATCTTGAGGGTAGGTGAAGAACAAATGGTGCTCTTGAGGTAAGGACAGTCTGGATATACTGTGAGAGAGAGAGAGAGAAAAAGTCATTTTAGGAAAACCTTACACTCTGGAAAATGCTGGGAAGAAATTAATGTGGTTATACTTTTTTTTTCTTCTCATTTGAACGCACACTGCTTGCCTTTCAGACACACACACACACACACACACATATATATATATATATATATATATATATATATATATATATAATACTGAACAATTAAGTAGTGGGGGGAAACAAGTGCAGGCTAACAATTCTTCAGTCGTTATAGTAATGACTTGACAAAGATTTGAACTTAAAAAAAAATAAATAATTTTTTTTTTTTTTAAAATGAAGAAAATAGGGAGGAGTTATATTATAAACATGAGAAGCCCTTCACTAGCTGCCCGAGGGAACCATCGTAATCCCTCCTGAAGGCACATTTATTTGTATTGCCTGCTCCTAGGCCTTTCGTCCGCTGGATCGGACTCATCAGGGAGACACGGCTGATTGTGTGTGTGCTCTTGGTGTCAAATAGAGACACACCACAGTCCATAATTCTGTGGTGTTCTCACCACCAAGGGTTCAAAAAAGAATCCAACTGCACCCTCAAAGCAGCCAGCGAAGGGTAGTAAAATGGAACAAAACAAAAGTGTGGAGAGGAAAAAAGCTGCTGAAAAACTAAAAGCATTATTCAAACAGTATAAAATGTAGGGGACAATCTTTGAGCCTATGCCTGAGGATCCATTCAAGGATGCAAGGGAGATCAAAAGATATGGAACAGTCTGAGTGGTCAGCTCTGCTGTTCAATAACCCGAGCATTGTGAGTGGCTAAGAATTGTATATTGAAAGATAGATACACAAAGACAGATCAGAGAAGTCACTCGGTAACTCGTTATTAAGTTATCATTTTCATTGACTATTTAAACAGTTTTATATACATACGTTGATGTTTCAGAATGGTTGCACACTGATTCAAAAGATGACATGTAGCCTATCTCTCTCTCTGACCGCCATTACTATGGTTTCCCCCTAAGAACGAAAATGTTCCCCTTTAAAAAAATATATTGATTGACGTCTATATTTTCCTTAGGGCTCTACTAGTTTCAATAATGTAGCACCGCTTGGCTTCTGCATAGAAAGACATTTTGATCATTTATTGAGAAATGTAAAACTATACTAATGACAAAAAGACAGAAAATCAGTTTCATATCCACCACCATATACAGGTGGCATGTACTTGCTTACACTTGTTTCAATGAACATATGCCAGTTCGGTGTTCGTGGGCAAAGGCGGACCGTCCTTTCTGAGGAAAATAGTGTTGCTCATTCTTTGTGCCTCTGATCAGCATGTGTACCAGGCAACTATGCACAAGTAGAGTTAGTTCAGAATGTTTGTGCTTGTCATGCGTTCATCATGGGAATAAAACTTACTTTGCTTGTTTATTATTTACTCTTGACGTCTCCTTTTTTCAATTCAAACTTGTGTTCAACCTTGAGCAAAAATCCACGATCAAGTTAACGTCAGGTATTCTTTGGCTGCAAGCAACACCAAAAATCCACGATCAAGTTAAAGTCAGGTATTCGTTGGCTGCAAGCAACATCAAAAATCCACGATCAAGTTAAAGTCAGGTATTTGTTGGCTGCAAGCAACACCAAAAATCCACGATCAAGTTAAAGTCAGGTATTCTTTGGCTGCAAGCAACAGCAAAAATCTACGATCAAGTTAAAGTCAGGTATTCTTTGGCTGAAAGCAATAGCAAAAATCCACGATCAAGTTAACATCAGGTATTCTTTGGCTGCAAGCAATAGCAAAAATCCACGATCAAGTTAAAGTCAGGTATTCTTTGGCTGCAAGCAATGAGCACAAATTGGAAATAACAGAAAAGGCAAATGTGGCACAAACACATTTAAGAAACAAGATTCTGGCCAAAATCATCTTTAAAATCCATTTCGTCGTTAGGAGACATCACGCTCGAAAGGTGGATGGAGAAACTGAAAGTGGAGCAATTATGTTGGCAAGAATGAAAGATTTTTTTTCCTTCTTTTTCTTTTTTTCTTTTTTTTTCTTCTTTTTTTTAACGTGAAGTTGAAATCTGTGTCTTCTTGTAGGGCTTCTTCTCTAATTAAACCCTACACAAAACAGATCATGCTGGCCCTAGGCTGTCTCAGCAATGTTGTGTAATTACCATTGTTAAAGAATCCATTGCTGTGCTGGAGAACAGACTGTAAGCCCACGTTTCAGACCACCCACTGATTACATGACACGTTCAATTAGCATTTTCCGATCGTGATTGAACCCGAAGAAGCTGTCCTTTTGCTGGGGATAAAACAACAAAAAAAAAAAAACCCATCCTTACTTTCAAAGATGATACAGAAGGGGAAAAAGAAAAACCCAGGTACAAACATGACATTTTCAAACTTGTTTTATCAGCAACATCCTCCACATCTACATCCCATCCCGTCAACTTCGTTCCTCTGCCGACAGTCGCCTCTTGCGCATTCCTTCTGTCAGAACAAAATCTTTTGGTCAACGTTCTCTTTCCTTCCAAGGACCAACTGTCTGGAATACACTTCCCATCAGTGTCAGACACCTACCTTCACCCTCTTCTTTCAAATCTGCCGTCAAAACTAACTTCTTTCATCAGTCGTAACCCCCCCTCCCCCCCCCCCCCCCCCCGCCCCAACTTCCCAATCCACCTTGAGTGGGTTTTTGCGTGCACGCGTGAGTGCCTGGTGGTTGTGTTGCTTGTACGTGCAGGCCGTGTTGATGTGAGTGCTTGCGTGCGTGCGTGCGGGTGTCTGAGAGCGTGCGTGTGTGGTCATGCGTGAGCACGTGTACGCGCGCGGTCCTGCGCGCGCGAGCGTTCGCGCGCGCGCGCATGCGTGCGTGTGTGTGTGTGTGTGTGTGTGTGTGTGTGTGTGTGTGTGTGTGTGTGTGTGTGTGTGTTGTTGGTAATGTAAAGCGCTCAGAGCCCTAAATTATAGAGAATAGGCGCTATATAAATTAACATTATTATTATTATTAATACATGGGAGTCAGCGTAGGCTGATTTTGATGTTAGTATATTGAATAAGAGAGAGAGAGAGAGAGAGAGAGAGAGAGAGAGAGAGAGAGAGAGAGAGAGAGAGAGAGAGAATATAAATACGATTTGGCGTCATATACTTTACCATGTCAGACCATAGCATTCAACGGCAGTTAGCCAGCTCTGTCAGGCCGAATTTTTTCCGTGGCCAATGCAGTCATAAGACAGTCACGTGATGTCACCCCACTTCCGGCCCCGGAAGAAGCCAGTGTTAACTTCCTATAAGTCATTCATCTTCGGCCTGCCGTCAAAGCAAGATAAGTCTTGTGCTCTGTCTCGCCTATACTTGCCTTTGTGTTAACTTTGCTGTGTTTTGTTCTATACTTGATTCAGTTGTGGCTTACAAATGTGAGGCTCTTGGTGGGAGCGTATTTATCAAAAGATTTGTCTCTTTTACCGGCACTCTCGGAGCACGCATTTTGTGCTGGTTCCGCTTATTAAGGTTTAGGGCTCAATAACTATCACACCTGTACTCTTTACCCTTCACAGGTAGAACGTGTTCGAGTAAGGGTGTGTGACACTGATCTGCTTATTAAGATTTAGTGCCCAAGAACTATCACACCTATACACAGTGATACTCCACGTGTAGAGATTGCTATTAATAGCCATACCAGTCACACGACCGGTGGCGTGTACGGGTAGTTCGAGTTTTCAGTCGATCTCTCGAGCACTTTGCACGACACCACACGGACGATCGAGATTAATTGATTTTCTCGATCGGCCACCTTGTCTCCTCTTTGCGGTCGTGTGTTCCGGGTTTGCTCTATCCACCTGTGCCCAACATGGTGAAGGACACCGCCGGGTCGAGCCACTCCACTGCTCGGAGTTCGCTCAATTTCCCGGAGAACCCGCGGGTCGATTCCATCTCGGAGCAATCCGTTCGCACTGATGAACGTACGGTTCGGGTAGACAGAGACGACTTCTCCGCGGAAGGGACGCGTGATCTTCCTCGTCTACCAAACCGACGGACGCACGACCGCGGCGTCCCAAGGCTGATAGGCAAGCGGCCACCATTTCAAAATGCCTTTCATTTGATCTGCCTGCTAGTCTAAGGGCAAAGCTCCCCTCAAGGTGCTGCCCAGAAAGTCTAATGGCAAGGCTCCCCTCAAGGGGCCCGGCCGAGCAAAGACTAGCCAACGGAATTCGCCCTCCCCCACCCCTTCTCCATCGGCCAGCTTGCCCTCTAGCCTACGGACTCGCTCGGAGACTTCTAACTATCATGCTGAGTCACGCGAATCTCGGCCCCCGGGGCACCTTGCCGAGCCGCGGACCAGCACGGGTGACGGATCTGGGATGGAATCACCATCCGTCACTCGCCTTGATGAGTCACGTATCTCTTTTTCCCCCCCAAATTGATACGTGCACTCATAGCGCTCGGCCCCACCGGGCACAGGTGCAGCCAACACCTGAGCTCGAGGAGCGCTTCGACTCCGGAAGCAGCCTTATGGTCACCCCGACGCACGACCTCGGTGGTGTCC
The DNA here is from genome assembly GCA_033310375.1 of Conus canariensis. NCBI lineage: Eukaryota > Metazoa > Mollusca > Gastropoda > Neogastropoda > Conidae > Conus > Conus canariensis. The sequence goes on from CM065731.1 coordinate 12,366,883, forward strand.
ATAATCCTGGGCGTGCGGGCACGCCGCGCCATGGGCCCGGCCGTGCCCATGCACAAGGACGGTCGACCTACCCCGATCGAACGTCACCTTCTTCCCTAGGGGTATTGGACGTTGGGGAACCGACCTTTCGGATCCCCATTTGGGCAACGTCCGCGGTCCCGCTCCTCCGGGGGGAGGATCTACCAGCGGGACCAAGGGTAACCTGACATATTCCTCCAGGGGGAGGAACACGGGACCGCATCCTGACCAATCCGCACTTTCGCGGGTTGGGGGCTCGACTTCCGCATCCTCCTCCATACCATTATGGCCCTCCCAGGCCCATTCCAAGGACGTGTATGGTGCAGTGCACGGACCTGGACGGGGACGACAGGCCACGGCCTCTCAAGCCCCCCCCCAACAGTGATTCAGGTTACCCGGGTCCCCGGGGACTTTCTGCCTACAAGAAGAAGAGGGTCTCGTGGCTACGACTCGGCGGATGTCTGACCTACGCATTCGCCCAACGCGCTGGTCAGACCTTGAGTGCGGCCTACCTACCATGGTTTTTCCCCAGGGCCGCCACAGCCCGTTTACCTCCCCGGGGACCGGTGGCTCTATGCCCCCGAGAGAGACCAGTGGCTTAAACGCCAACACCCAGCACGACCAGCTACATGGTCGAATGTGGCACCCGGCCTCACTTACCTGGGTCGACCTTGGTCTCCCTCCTCGGGCGCTGTCCTATCGGCAGGACGATGTCCCGGCCGCCGATTATAGGGCCACCGGGGACACACTACAGGCACCCCTCGACTTACCTCCTGAAGACGGGTGCTATGAACCCTCTCAGGACCAGTACCTCCCTGAGGCGGACGATGACGAGGAGCTAGCCCCCACCTCATTGTACGATGTCCGCACGATAGAACGGTGGCGACCAGACCTCGTTAGGAGGGAGGCCGCACCCGCTGACGAATTTCTCTCCCTCTCCCCCGGCCCAGAGATCTAGACCAATCTACCCATGAACCCCTCAGTCGCCTCCTTGTTTACGGACAATCCCGTGACCAGGGAGATGGGCATTTCCCAGTCGGACCGTCGGTTGATCCCCCACCTGCCCCCCCCTACTTCCGGCGCCATCTCCTTTAAGAACCTAAAGGAATGGGTCCGAGTAGCCAGGATGGGCATCCTCCACACCACGGCGGGACACACCTACTTGGACATGCCCCTTCAGCGAGCGGAGGCTCTATGGCCGGAGGACGATGGTGCCATCCCAGTACCGGGGGACCCGGGCTCTGAGGCGCACCAAGAGCCTGACCCTCGCTTGTTCAGCGATCCTTTCATGCGACACCTAGTTAACAGGATTTCGCATCACCTTTCGGCTGCGGCGGACAGCGCAGCCAGAAGCCACTTCAACTGCTTGTTGGTCGCGAGAGAGGCCGTGCTGGCGCGGACCTCTCTCTCCCGACGCTTAAGGCAGCCCTGCGATGCATCCCGGGCCAGGTCCAGTCGCTCTTTGGCGACTACTCGGCTGACGTCATAGCACAAGCAGTTGAGGAACGCAAGCAGGCTGTGTCCTTTGCGCCCAGGCCACCGCCACGCCCTGCTAGACCCCCACTTCGTTCCTTCCCCAGGCACAGACCCTATCCCAGACAATCGCCTTCCCGCACCGCACGGCCCGCCAAGCGACCTAATCTTCTCCCAAGGCCTAAGCCAAAACCCCATCAGCAAAATTTTCGGTTAGGCCAACAGTCACGCTCCCGGAGCTGACTAGGGAGACAGCCCGAGGGGGACTTAGATCAGGTAGCACCCCCCCTCGCCCTATCCCCCACCCACCAGCCCAGACCCTCGCCCCCCCTGGCGGGCAGCCTCTCCCGGCATGCCCACCAGTGGAGACGCATACGCCTCACCCCTGGATAGTGGCGGTGCTACAGGAAGGGTTTCGCCTTCCTTGGGCCCACGAGCGTCCCCCCCCTCATGCTATCTCCCCCTCCCTCCCCCAACGAACCCTCCCCCGCCAAAGCAGAAGCTCTTCGCACGGAAGTCCAAGACCTCCTCAAAAGAGGGCCATCTCGGAGATTTCCCACCCAAACCCCGGCTTCTACTCTTTGTGATCCCAAAAGCCTCGGGAGGATGGAGGCCCATTCTAGATCTTTCGCCCCTCAACAAGTTCCTCAGGCCCACCAAGTTCAAGATGGAGACCCCCACCCAGATCCGAGACTCCATCCATCATCGCGACTGGGCCACATCCGTAGACCTGAAGGACGCCTATTTTTCAGATCCTGATTCACCCGGCCCACAGACGATTCCTACGGTTCGTCTGGCAGACCCCGGAGAGGCCTGCACGCATAGTGGACCTCATCTCCTGCCTGTCACAGGCACCCCACACCTCGGCCAGAACCCTGTCCTCCCTCCTAGGAATGATGGAGTCCCTGTCTCCCCTCATTCCCCTGCGGCGGGTCCCCAAACGCCAACTTCAGAGGGAGTTCCGCCGACGTTTGTCACAGACCTCCGACCGCTGGGACCAGGTCATTCCCCTCGGACACTGGTTCATTTCGGCGACGGAGGAGCGGCTCACTCCAGCCACTCTCTCCACCGGGGTCCCCATCTCCCTCCCAACCCAACCCAACCACTGGAACTTTATACAGACGCCTCCAACTTGGGCTGGGGGGCCCACGTGGAGGACAGTCACGCCTCGGGGAGTGGGAGCTGGAAGCGGTCAGGCTAGCCCTTCTCCAACTCCAGCACAAGGTCGCGCACCGACTTGTTCTCCTCCTCACGGACAATACGTCGGTAGCTTGCTATGTCAACAAAGGGGGAGAGGCCCGCTCCATAGGCCTCTCCCTCAGAACAGAGGCCCTCCTTCGCTGGTGTCGCGCAACCATTGGTTTGTGCCCATGATCGACCTGTTTGCCACCAGCTTCAACCATCACCTGCCCCTGTACGTCTCTCCCGTTCCAGATCCCCAGGCGGATGCAGTCGACGCACTATCCCTCCCCGGGACGGGCCTACTGGCGTATGCCTTTCCCCCCTTCCCCATCCTACACAAGGTGATCAGCAAGGCAAGGCTGGAAAGACCCAGGCTGATCCTCGTAACGCCATGGTGGCCGACCCAGTCTTGGTTCCCGGACCCCAAGTCCCTCACCCACGTTCCCCCCCTCCGGCTCAGCCCTCGCTGGGACATGCTGAGACAACCCCGGTCAGGTCTTCCTCACTCCAATCCCAAGATGCTTCGCCTACACGCGTGGCTTCTATGCCAGCCCAACTGCGAACATCTGCATCTACCCCCCACTCGGAGAGACCCCAGTCCGTCCTAGACACACTAGCCGGGGCAGGGGCCTCTCAGGGATTACGGGACTTCGCCTCGGCATCTCGCAGAGCCAGCACCGAATCCCTCTACAACTACCGTTGGGAGAGATGGATAACCTGGTGCTCAGATAACTCTGTTCCCCATTACTGCCCCTCCAACATCCAAATAGGAAATTTCCTCTCCCACCTATCCTCTTCCCTTAAGCTGTCGGCTGGCTCCATTCGGGCTACAGATCAGCTATCTGCACTACCATTCGTCAACTGGGGGGCCCTTCTTTTGACAATGACTTTCTCCTCAGAGAGGTGTCTAGAGGAGTTGCTCTACGGGAAGCTCAGTCCCCTAGGCGCATTCCCCTCTGGGACCTTTTTACGGTCCTCGATGCCCTCAGAAAAACCCCTTTTGAACCCATTGCTTCTATTCCTTTTGACCTCCTCTCCTTTAAGACCACCTTTCTCCTCGCCCTGGCCTCGGCCAGAAGACGAAGTGAGATTCACGCCCTCAGCGGTGACCCCACAGATATCGCCTTCCACAGGGACGGCTCAGTCTCTCTCAAGTTCCTTCCGGAGTTCTGACATCTTGGGAAAGGGAGAAAAAGATGGAGACATGGACCTTTGCCCCTCCAGGTGTCTCAGGTACTACTGGGAACGCACACGCCCCAGGCGCTCCTCCCAGAGACGACTCCTTATCTCCCTCAACCCCAACAATACTAGAGATATCTCGGCGGGAACTATCTCCAGGTGGCTCTCCAAGACGGTGAGATCTACCTACGCTCAGGCGTACAAGGATCTCCCTGTCCTATCACCCAGGGCCCACGAGGTCAGAGCACTGGCCACTTCCACAGCGTTCCAGTACTCTGTCCCTGTGCGCCACCTGCTGGAGGCAGCCTACTGGCGTTCGGAAAATCCCTTCATTAATTTTTACCTGAGGGATATCCGCATGACCAGAGCTGATGGGTCTAAGGGGATTTCCTTTGTGGCGGCCAATGCAGCCATATCGGTCAACCCCAAGAACCACTAGGGCGCTCGCCCTCCTCCGATTCCTTTAAATTCTGCTATGGTCTGACATGGTAAAGTATATGACGCCAAAATGGGGAGTTTGTGTTATACTCCCTGTTTGGCTAGTATACTTACCATGTCAGACTCTAATTCCCTCCCTACCTTCCCCTCTGGCGCCAAGGTTCTCGGGGTCACCATACACCAGGCCTCGCTGAATGACTTATAGGAAGTTAACACTGGCTTCTTCCGGGGCCGGAAGTGGGGTGACATCACGTGACTGTCTTATGACTGCATTGGCCACGGAAAAAATTCGGCCTGACAGAGCTGGCTAACTGCCGTTGAATGCTATGGTCTGACATGGTAAGTATACTAGCCAAACAGGGAGTATAACACAAACTCCCCATATTTTAATTAGTTTTAACGCTAGGCTCCATTCTCAAGGGGCATACATACAATAGAACAAAATAAATCAAATTAAGGTACACACAGAAAAACAATGTAAAGAAATTCATGACAATAATTCAAATGTATCATTGAATGAGATATTAGGTAGCAACACGCAGTCTTTTCTGTGCTTCATATATACTGCAGATATGAATGCTTATCTTCCCCTATTTCTTCAATCTAAGACATAAGAGCAAGCTTTGTTTATAATTGAATATCTCTTGCAGTCATTGCAACACCAAGCTGCTCTGTAAGTTGCTGGAATGGTGCTCGGTACTTATCCTTGGAATTTATTAGTTTATTGTAATTTAGTCCCTTGCGGATTTATTCTAAGAACTGGCCCTCAGCACTTGTGTCTTAAGAGGTTATCTTTTTATATGTTCTACTTTTCACAAGAAAATGGAGCTTGTTTTGCTCTTTCATGATTTTCTTTTGCTTCTTAGGTGGTACCTTTGGTTGGTTTTTTGAAAACTTAGCAAACATACTACGGTATTGCACACCAGCCTTTTTCTGGGATAGCATTCTTCTTAAAACGGAAAAGGCAGAGGAGTCAAGTTACCGCTTTCCGCGGTCACTGAAGAGAAACAATCAGGTTTCGAAATACGGGTATCTGACCAGGAGTTATATTTTAGTGAGTTTTCTCCCCATTGGAGATTGTCTCTCCCTTGGAGACTATAAGGTTGCTGAAAGCTCATTTTGAGAAGCATTTATTATTCCCCGTTCACCTACTCAAGCACATACTGTTAAACAAATCTTAGATAAATGT
>CM065731.1:12377361-12382361 GCA_033310375.1 Conus canariensis
ACACACACACACGCACGCACGCACGCACACACACTCTCTGGGCAGACATAATCCGTTTGGTAAGTCCCGGCCAAGATAGATGCACAAAATGTGGGAAAATGTGACTCCGAAAATAATGGGCTTTGACTACTCTACGTAAAAAAAAAACAACAAATAAACTAACAAAAAAAGCTCTGAATTATATTCTTGGACCATTAATTTTGCAAGTTTCGCCCATTTGACCGTCTATGTTTTAGCAATTGAAAATGTCTTTCATGTCTAATTTGCTTCTTAATACTAATATTTCGATGAAATCACTTTATGCTTTTGTTATAATTTATTTGACTGATCATGAGCTCTAAAGATTCCCACCACGCAAATACCTATCTGTGAGTGCATACCCTCAAGCACATGCACAGGCATACATTTTTCAACTAAGCAGCTATCCATCACCTACTCACAGCTACTCTCTCTGTCTGTCTGTCTGTCTGTCTCTCTGTCTCTGTCTGTCTGTCTGTCTGTCTCTCCCCCCCCCGCCCCCCCCCCCTCTCTCTCTCTCTCTCTCTCTCTCTCTCTCTCTCTCTCGCCTGCTCGCTCTATCTCATACACGCAAATAAAGAACACCACAATGAATGTCACCTTACGCCAGCTCTAATTTACTGCTGATACAGAAAATAAATACGTATTTGTTTACAAAAATGTAATTTTGTTCGTTTTCTATGTATCGCTGAAAAGTATGCATTTTCGTGTTTGTTTGTTTTTCATCCCCAGCAAATGGGTAACTTTGTTGGGTTTCATTGCGATTAGGGAATACTAATCGCACGTGTCATGGAATCAGCAGATGGTTGGGTATGTGGGTCTACAGTCTGGTCTTCTACACAGCAAACAATTCTTTGGTGGTGGTAATTACACAACATGTCGAGGAAGCCTGCGCCCATCATATATCTCTTGGTTGTTGTTTTTTTTTAGGGAGATCGTTAATGTGCAAGCCCTACACGAAGACACAGATCTGAACTTCGTTTGAAAAGAACCCAAACCCTCAGCTAGCGGCAACATAATCAGTTTCCAGTGCTCCATCCAACCCACTGTAAAATGCAGCTCCAGAATGTAATGCCTGTCTAGGATATTGTTCATAGAGAAGTCTCATGGTTTTCAAAGATAGCTTGTGCAGACAACACGCTGAACCTATCTATGACAGATTCGTTTTTCAATTGAGATGTTACATTGGATAGATTTCAACCAAACATTTCCTCTTTTCAAGGATTTTAACGAATACACACATGCACAACTGTGTACACATATATGAATATTAGTACGAGCCTTCCACAAAAGAGATAATCCATTAACACATACATACACTTAATAAATATGTAAAAACGAGGATATCATGAATCTACAAAGAAATGCACAGATTGACATAAAAGAAAACATTATTGCAATTCACGTCAGAACCAGCACCTGCAATTATAAGCGTAAATTCTTAATCTTCTCTTTGCAGCATTTTGGGTATCCCTTCTTGTTTTCGTTCTTGTTTTTGTTCTTGTTCTTGTTGTTATTGTTGTTCTTCGTCTTTTTCGTCTTCTTGTTCTTCTTCTTGTTCTTCTTCTTGTTCTTCTTGTTCTTGTTGTTGTTGTTGTTGTTGTTGTTGTTGTTGTTGTTCTTCTTCTTCTTCTTCTTCTTCTTCTTCCTCGTGTCCATATTTGGCATTTATTTCTTCATTTTTGCCTTCTTTTCCTCCTCCATCCCTCCTCCTCCTGCTCTTTCTCCTCCTTCTCCTCCTTCTCCTTCCCCCCCCCTCCTCGTACTGCTCCTTTTCATTCTACACGTTCTTTCCATATATCTGTCTGTCTGTCTGTCTGTCTGTCTGTCTATCTGTCTGTCTGTCTATCTGTCTGTCTGTTTATCTGTGTGTCTGTGTATTTGTCTGTCTGCCTCTCTCTCTCTCTCTCTCTCTCTCTCTCTCTCTCTCTCTCTCTCTCTCAAAATACCACCATCCACATCTCGCTATGCCACATCTCATTAATCGCAGATGTAAAGAAAAACTATTAACAGTCTCTTGTTTGCATGTGACCATTTTGTTCTTTTTTTTTCTGCATCACCTTCAAAACATGCTTTTTTGTTGTTTCACCGCCAGCAAAAGACTCGACTTAGTCAGGTTTCATTACTTTCTGAAAATGCTAATTGACCGTGTCATGGAATCAGTGGGTGTCCTGGAGGGTGGGCTTACAGCCTGAGCTCCTTCACAGCAATGGGTTCTTGAGCAGTGGTAATTACACCACACTGCTGACGGAGCCCGGGGCCAGCATTACATCCGCTGTGTGTGAGATCATTAGAGAGCAAGCCCTACAGGAAGACACGTGTGTGAGATCATCACAGAGCAAACCCTACAGGAAGACACCGATCTCAGCTTCACGCTTCGCTCTTGTACCCGTGCCAACATGATTACTGCATTTTTCAGTTCTCTGTCCACCTCATCATAAAACAATTTCTGAATCTGATGTCTCCTAAGGGCATTGTTTATGAGGAACACGTGATGGATTTCAAACATAATTTTGCCTGATATCCTCGTCGTTCATTCTGTTCGTGCCGGATTTGTTTTCTTTTTTTTTCTTTCACTTGAAATCTGTGCTCTCTGAAGTGTATACAACCAAAAACAAACTCGGTTTAACTGATGGCGGACATTTGGTCAGGTTTGGACACTAATGTGGAATAATGAGACGTCAACAATAAACGCTAGACAAGCAAAGTAACTTTTGTCCCCACGATGAAAGCATGAAAGATGGCCAAAAGTCAAAACTAATGTTTCTTCTTTGACATATTTACCTAGCACACATGGTAACAGGAGACATGAAGATCGAGCATATTAGCCACCCTCCCCCCTCCCGTCCCCCCGCCTCTGAGAAAAGAAAGCACAAGTTTGTCCATAAATATCAAACTGGCACACGCTCACAGAAATGATTATAACAGAAATTTGCAGACATAAACCTTTCAATCTCGAATATTTTGACTTTGAACACGGAAATAAGTGTAAACGAGTACATGTGACCTCTGTATGATAGATATGGCCACTAATGTTCTGTTATCATTTCTGTGAACAGGGTTCTGCGCTTCTCAATGATTGGTCACAGTGTCTTCCTGTGCAAAAAGCAGCACATCCACGGTATGAAAACTAGAAGACCACTCTGGAGAATGTAGTCCTCAGCCACTTTTTTTTTTTTGGTTTGTTTTTTGCTTTTCAGTGGGGAAATAATAGTGATGGCAGATTGCAAGAATACTTTCCATGACATGTTTTATACTATGATATAAACATTACGAAAGGTCAATGTCCATATAATGAAACGTTTTAAATCTTCAATGAAAATCATCACTTCTAGAGAGTGACCACGAAGCTTCCTATTGATCATAGTCAGTTGAAAATATTTAGTCACCATCTTGTTCAGCAGATCCTGGATTCAGCCTTTGATCTGTAATAGGTTTGTCTGTGGGCCACATTCTGTCTTTTCACCAAACTTAGTTCAAACCGAGCACTTGTGAGGGAAGAGGACAACTCTTACGGGTCCATTACCACAAGAAGTGACGACAAGAGTTTCAGTGATCCTGACATTGCTTTGGGCAGGGTGGACCGAGCTTTACACCAGTAAGATATCTACTATGATACATCAGGATAGTATTGTGTCGCAGACATGTGCCTTTTTCTCAGCAACTGAAATGGTTCCATATCTATCTATGTCTGTACACCGTCTATGAACTTACACTGCATGCTTTTCATAAAAAGTATATACAAAACATAGCATGCAATATCTATCTATCTATCTATCGATCTATCTGTCTATCTATCTATCTATCTATCTATATATCTATCTATCTATCTATCTATCTATCTATCTATCTATCTGTCCGTCTGTTTGTCCATCTCTGTATGTACTTTTCTACCTCTGTATCTATTTCTGTATCTATCTATCTCTGTGTCCATTTCCACACACACACACACACACACACACACACACACACACACACACACACACACACACACACACACACACTGGATCGTCTCTCCCCCTGAAACATTTATGAGAAACTCTTTTTTAATCGTCTCTACATTTCGAATGTGTCTCTTTTCTTTTGAGACTACAAAGAACGATGTTCTAATTCTTGTGATCAGGAGTTTATTGACTGAAGAAAACAAATTGTTGTGAGCTCTCCAAGAAAACGCATACTTTATAAGCATTTGCCTCTCATGTGTTGGTCTGTTCCCTGAATGAAATCAAGGAATAAGGGGCGTCGAAAGAAATGGAAATAAAAGAAAAAGCAAGTCTTAGCAGAAAAGACTCAGAAAAGCAAACGAAACAAAGGTAACATGCACAGACAGAAACACGTTTGCGAGGATAAAGAATCGTTGAGTCGTCTCCGATTCAAACGAGGTTAAAAAAAAAAAAAAAAAAAAAAAAAAAAAAAGAGAGAGAGAGAGAGAGAGAGAGAGAGAGAGAGAGAGAGAGAGAGAGAGAGAGAGAGAGAGAGAGAGTTTAAAGTATGTAGTAATGTCTTGTGCCAGGCAGGCAAATTCTGAGTCGTCTGGTTTTTCTTTTCTTTTTTCCCCAAGCCGCTCAATTCTGCGAGATAACTGCCGTCGGAATACACATCGCCCAATCTAAACAAGAGGAAAACTCATTCCTTGAATGTTTATTCGTCGTAAGTTTTCTTTTTTTTTTCTCCTAGCAAAAAAGAAAAAAAAAAGAAAAAACCGACCGCCCGACTGACAGACCATCCAACCAACCAACCAATCAACCAACCAACCGACCGACCGACCGACCGACCAACCAACCGACCGACCAACCGACCAACCGACCAACCGACCAACCGACCGACCAACCAACCAACCAACCGACCGACCGACCAACCAACCTTCCAACCAACCGACCAACCAACCGACCAACCAACCAACAAACCGACCAACCAACCAACCAACCAACCAACCAACCAACCAACCGACGAATCAACCAACCAACCAACCAACCAACCAA
>CM065731.1:12389861-12397361 GCA_033310375.1 Conus canariensis
AGACTGGAGCCGCACAGTCAAGTTTGCTGTAGATCACACGGGAATACTGGGAGAGTTCAGTTTGCTGTAGATCACATGGGAAGACTGGAGCCGCACAGTCAAGTGTCACCCATTTCATGGACGTGTCTTTGAGAATGTTGCTCAATTGTTTCAAGCCAACACAGCAGGTATCTGTAAATCTTGGGCCTCGATGTTGCAGGAATATCTTATAAAAGTATACATATAGGAAACAAGCTAACAAGCTTTTCCTGTAGTCCCTGACCAGAATAGAATCTCAAGGCATCTTCACTCACCATCTTCATTTTCGTCAATCATAATAAACACAATATGTGGCTTTTTACGCTCTACTCTAGTTACGACCCCGAATTGGATTTCCTCTTCTATGTCCTTGGTGTGTTTTGCTCTGATATCGTCGTTATTGACAAGTTTATAGGCACAGTCGTTGGACTGATGTGGCTAGCGATGATTATTCATGATGAATCTGCGACTTGCAGTTCATGTCGCTAGTAGGAACTCTAGTAGCGGTGCTCTGCGTTTGAGCAAATATTGCTGTCAGTCGGAGGCTAGGCAGATGGCATTCTGCGTATGTTGCACCAGAACGGGCGCTGCTGAACATAATGCACGTGCGCCGGTAGTGTCTCCTCTAGTGGGATAGTGAATCTCCATTTGCTTGAAACAAATCAGATACTCTAAATACATTTCTATTGTTCCAGTTTTTGTGTTTTATTAGTTTATTTCCTATTTTAAAATGTTCATTGTAAAGGATTGGTTCTGCAAGTAGTTCTCTAGCATTTTCTGGTTTTATTTTATAATAGAACTGCTTATACGACATGAATACATGTTTCCAGAAAACATTGTCTTGAGTGGTGATGCACAGATGGTTTGGAGAGTACTTCTCAATGTTCTCAATAATTGGGTATGAAAAGATCAACATGTCTCTCCATCTGTGTGTTGTTTGTCTCAGTCTTTTTATCCATGTTAATTTTAAAGCAGTGATGAGAGCATTTATGTCAGGTAGATTCAACCCACCATCCTGTACATCTTTAATAACTGTTTTTCGACTAATTCTGTCTTGTTTTTTATTCCATACAAACCAGTAACATAAGTCTTGTAATTCTTTAACAAATGTGTCAGGTGGATTTGGAAGCATCAACCATAGGTAAGTCAGTTTTGACAGAATTAATGATTTTAAGACAGCAATTCTTCCTAAAGGGGTAATGATTCTCTTTAGCCAAATTTTAAATAGTGCCTTCACTTCTATCATTCTATCTTTGTAGTTTCTTTTTTCCATGTGTGTTAAGTCCTGAGTAAACCAAATTCCTAATATTTTGAATTCTTTTGGATTCCAGATCATCTTTAAATGTTCCATATATCTTATTTCACTATGCTTTTGTCTTCCAAGCCAAATTACTTGTGTTTTCTCTTTGTTTAAGAATAAACCTGATGTTTTCCCAAACCTATCGAGAATCTCGATAGATTTTTCAAATGATTTTTTATTCCCTGTGTTCATCAGTTGAGTGTCGTCGGCAAATTGTGATATCTTGTGTTCTTTCTCCCCGATTTGTATACCTTCAATACTATTTTCTTCTTTGATCATTACGGATAATATTTCTGCACATAATACGAAGATATATGGTGAAACTGGATCTCCTTGCCTACAACCCCTTTCTATTGAGAACCATGGTGATGTTTGGCCATTTACGATAACAGTAGACTTAATGTTTTTGTAGAATACTTCTATCCATTTACATATATCTTTACCTAAACCTACAGCCTCCAGCACTTTGTGCATAAAATCCCAATCTAACGAGTCGAACGCCTTTTCGAAGTCTAAATTAATTAGCATCCCTGGGATATTATTTATGTTGAGATGGTGTATTATGTCATAAATTAACCTAATGTTACTACCTATGTATCTATTTGGGACAAATCCTGTCTGGTCTTCACTAATCAGTGATGGAAGGACCTTTTTAATTCTGTTAGCAATACAAGTGGAGCCAATTTTGTATATAAGGTTTAAAAGTGAAATAGGTCTCCAGTTTTTTACATATTCTTTTGGTTTTCCTTCTTTGGGTATACAGATTATAATACCTTCTTTCTGGGTGTTTGATAGTTCGCCTTCTCTGAAACTTTCATTTAGAGCTCGGGTTACAAACACGCCGATTTGTTTCCAAAAAGATTTGAAAAACTCAGCTCCAAACCCATCCGATCCAGGGCTTTTTCCGTTCTTCATATTTTTCAATGCAATCCCTGCTTCTTCTATTGTTATTTCACCTTGTAATGATTTAGTCTGTTCTTCTGTTAGTTTCGGTATCTTATTCACCAAATCTTCAATATTGCATTTCACAGTTGATCTTTTTCGGTATAGATCCTCATAAAAATGTTTTACTGTAACTTTTATGTCTTCTGGTTTGTCCAGTATATTACCTTGTCCATCCAGTAGTTTTACAATTTGTTTGCTAATAAAGTTACGCTTTTCTAAACTGCAGAAATATTTACTAACCTTTTCCCCATCTGCAACCCATCTTGCTTTTGATCTTAGTAGTACACCATTCATAACCTTTTCTCTTAGTGATATCAGTTCTCTATTACTCTCTTCAATTGTCTTCAAATCCTCCTCTGATTTAAGTTCTTTACTCTCAATATCTTTAATAGTTTGCATAAGGCTGTTTTCTTTACACTGTGATTCTCTTTTTTTAATTGTGGCATACTGGATGGATTTATCTCTTATCTTCATTAGTAAGAAGTCAAGAAAGACCCGATCAGACACTGTTAGTTTAGGGTCTGAGCTGTTCGACTGGTTTTCATCTTGGCTATTGTTAGCATTAATATCATTCCCCTCATCTTTATCTGTGTATTCCTTTGTTATTTCTTCTATTAGATTATTTATTCCGTCTACATATTCTTTATCTTTTAGTAGAGATGTATTAAATTTCCAAAAAGTTTTGTGTTTAATCTCCTTTCCGAATTGAAGCTTTAGTGTAATCAGTGAATGATCAGATCTATAGCCTGGTAAAATGTCAGCATCTTCAAAATACCAGATTAAATATTCTGACAGAAGGAAGAAGTCTAGCCTACTTTGTTGCAAGGGGGTAGGTCTACGCCATGTGTATCTCCTACAATCCGGGTTGTTTTCTCTCCATATATCTGCTAATGACAAATCTTGTATCATATCCTCAACTGCTTTTTTAGCTTTTGGGTTATTTATGTGTTTATAATTGTAACAATCAATTTCCTGTTCTAGTACCATATTAAAATCCCCCACCACAATAACGTTGTTATTTTTGTACGTTTTAATCTTATTTATGAGTTCCTCATAGAATGCTGGGTCGTCTTTGTTTGGTCCATAAACACTTACTAGCAACAGTTCCTTTTCATTTGTTGTAAATGATATGATGATAAAGTTACCCTGCATATCTGTTTCCACCTTATTTATTTTGAATTCGAAATTATTGTTAAATAGTATTGCTACTCCTCGAGCATTAGATCTGTATGAGGAGAAAAAGCAGTCATACCCCCATTCCGCTTTAATGCACTTTTCCGTATCTTTTTCAAAATGAGTATCTTGTAGGCAGTATATAGAGTATTGTTTTTTTCTTAAATAATGAAATATATCTCTTCTTTTCTGATAATTCCCTAGACCTTGACAGTTTAATGATGAAATTGTTAACATGTTTACCTTGTTACCTACTGAATCCATGGTGTTTTCCTTGTAGTCAAAAACATTAAATAAAAAACCATCAAGTGCCACAAGAGGAATAAAAGCAACAAACAGGAATCCAGTTCAATGTCACAAGGGCCAAGCAAAAAGGAGTATACTTTACAACAGCATGCATTTGAACAATCATCGTAATCATGGCTTGCGTAATTACCCCGATGTGAATTAATACCGTCCATTTGGCTATGAGCTATACCTGCTATCTTTGTACCAGACAACATTCTTTGCGAGATGTCGATATTGCTAATGTATGTACCGACACGGGCTGTATACGTATAACATAAGAAACAAAACGTGGAGAAAGTCTTAAATAAACCAATGATAACAACAAGAATTATAATGTTAAAAGTGTACTCAGCACTTGAAGTCTGCACTTGAACGCCGTTCGTTGCCATTCAAGTCTTGAAAATTCACATTCAAATATATACAATGTTCTATATTATGTGCCAAAACGGACCAAAAAAACAACAACAACCAAAAAACATAAGAATACACACACACACACACACACACACACACACACACACACACACACACACACACACACAAAAGCAAACCCGCAAACCGCGAGCATAAAACAGTACAGCATACAAAAAGCAACATTAGATTTATCGAACTGGAAGCCCTTCCCCTTTCTCTGAATGAACATCATCAAAACATCAAACATCATCAAATTCATGCCGCATACCTCCCCTCCCCCCCCCCCCCCCATCCCACCCGCTCGTCCGCAATACACCCCCCTCCACCACCACCACACCGCCCACCGACCCACCACCTCCTCTTCTCTAAACATCCACAAACTGGAGCAAAAAAATCTGCCAGGCGAAAAATACACCTGTTTGATAGGTCCGTATACTGAGAATACATCAATCAGTTTAGAGAATCTGCGCAGATAACGCTAACTACTGCCGATGATAATCATGATAGCAGCAAAAACAGCAATAGTAAGTAACAGCAGCAGCAGCAGCAGCAGCAGCAGCAGCAGTAGTAGTGACAGCAGCAGCAGCAATTGCAGTAGTTGTAGTAGTGGTGGTAGTATCAGCAGAAGCAGCAGCAGCAGCAGTAGCAGCGGCAGCAGCACTAGCAGTAGTAGTAATAGTGGCAGCAGCTGCAGCAGTAGCAGTAGCAGCAGCAGGCCCACTGGTAGTAATGTTTATGATCACAATAATAGTAATGATGATGATAAACAAATAAATAAGAGAGAGAGAGAGAGAGAGAGAGAGAGGGGGGGGGGGAGAGGCGGGAGCCAGATAGCAACGACGACAGGGAGAGAAAGGGTAGATGACAGAGAATCTCCCGGAATGTAGTAAGGGCCCATCACCCCACCTCCTCTATGGCTTTTCCTCTTCCCTTCCCCGGGGGGGAGGGGGGGGGGGGGCCACGGGGGGAAAAGGGGGGACAAAGGGTGGCCACTCTTCCTTACTATCTCAGCACCAAATTTACAAAATTGAGACACTCACAACGTGGCAGTTCCGTAAAATACATACTTGCCGTCTCCGGCTGGTTAACACAGCTCATTCACGGACCGTAACACCCCCCTCTCCCCCCCCCCCCCCCCCCCCCCCCCCCCCCCCCACGAAAAAAAAAAAAAAAAAAAAAAAAAAAAAAAAGCAAGCAAGAAAGAAAGAAACACACACACACACACACACACACACACACACACACACACACACACACACACACACACACACACACATCAAAGAAACGAAGGGATAAACGAAAGAGAGAGGGAAAGAAGGGAAAGAAGGAAGGGAAAAAAAAGCATCAAGATATCCGACAGTTTTTGCTTCACAATGATTGTGGAGTCTGCAAATTATCTTCTCTTCAGGTAAAGCTGAAAGGAAACAATTATCTTTCCCAATCCGAACCTGGAAAAAATCCATCTAAAAGTGTACAACTGCATCAGATATCCAACACAGACAATGTAGATTTCAAGAGTTCAGAGTGTGAGAAGGACATTCTGCCACAGGTTTTAAAGGGTCAAGTGTTTATCAAACATGAGGAAAAAGTGACTTGCAAGTCCAAAGGGGAGCAGAAAAGACATATACACAGGAGCAGCTGAACGTTGATGATTATAGGGCGAATGTGTTGCTGAATGATACATCAGCCGTACTTCTAGTCTTTTCTTAGGTTATGTGGCCTCACCAGCAAAACCAAACCAAACAAAACCAACGAGGCGAAAAGATCCATTGTACAAAAATATGTCACAAATACTCGGGTGCGCTCGCGCACACATACATGCACGCACACACACACGCACACACACACACACACACACACACATAAACACACACACAAACACACACATAAGCACACACACATACACACACACCCTCTCACCCCCCCCCCCCCCCCCCCTCACACAGACTCGCACGTACGCGCGCGCATTCGCCCCCCCCCCTCCCTTCCCCTCTGCATACCCACATAAGTGTGCGCAAACGCTACCAAGAGCACACACGCACGGTCGCGAGCGCGCACGTGCTTGCACACACACACGCCCGCGCGCACACACACACACACCTTACAATACATGTTTGCTCATGTATCAAATTCTTGAATTATATCAAGATGTCTGACAAGCACCTGTTCTGGACTTTGTTCTTAATACATGATCATAGATAAACACACATCCAATCACGTGTATACATATAGATCTAGATATACACACTTACACATATATAAATATGCATGTGCATACGTGTGTGTACACCTCACATTTTTTTTTTTCTTTTTTGTTACTGGGTAAGGAACAGTGGATCAAAAACGTGCTCATAAACCATGGGAAACATTTTCACCAGCACATGGAGCAGACTATCATTTCATGACCTATACTAAATGGTTCATTGTTATGCAATCAGACAGTCAACATTTACTTCTCACAAAGTTTCACAGTTACACGCTCACGCGCGCACACACCCACACGCACGCCCACACCCACACGCACGCGCGCGCACGCGCGCGCACTCCCCCCCCCCCTACCCTTACAATATGTGTTTGCTCATGCATCAAAGTCTTGAATTATATCAAGATGTCCGACAAGCACCTGTTCTGGACTTTTGTCTTAATGCTTGATCATAGACAAACACACATCCAATCACGTGTATACATATAGACCTAGACATACACACATACACATATATAAATTTGCATGTGCATATGTGTGTGTACACCTCACATTTTTTTTTCTTTTTTGTTACTTGGTAAGGAACAGTGACATGTTTTATACTATGATATAAACATTACGAAAGGTCAATGTCCATATAATGAAACGTTTTAAATCTTCAATGAAAATCATCACTTCTAGAGAGTGACCACGAAGCTTCCTATTGATCATAGTCAGTTGAAAATATTTAGTCACCATCTTGTTCAGCAGATCCTGGATTCAGCCTTTGATCTGTAATAGGTTTGTCTGTGGGCCACATTCTGTCTTTTCACCAAACTTAGTTCAAACCGAGCACTTGTGAGGGAAGAGGGACAACTCTTACGGGTCCATTACCACAAGAAGTGACGACAAGAGTTTCAGTGATCCTGACATTGCTTTGGGCAGGGTGGACCGAGCTTTACACCAGTAAGATATCTACTATGATACATCAGGATAGTATTGTGTCGCAGACATGTGCCTTTTTCTCAGCAACTGAAATGGTTCCATATCTATCTATGTCTGTACACCGTCTATGAACTTACACTGCATGCTTTTCATAAAAAGTATATACAAAACATAGCATGCAATATCTATCTATCTATCTATCGATCTATCTGTCTATCTATCTATCTATCTATCT
>CM065731.1:12412361-12414861 GCA_033310375.1 Conus canariensis
GTATTATAATGTAATTCTGACCGTTCAGAATCATACAAAGATGTGATATAATGTGGCAAGAAAGGGACAATGCTATATTAATAATGATAATTCTGACCGTTCGTAATCAACAAAGTGCTGAAATAACTGTGCAAGAAAGGGACAATGCTATATTAAAATGATAATCTGAACCGTCATAATCATACAAAGATGCTGATAATAACTAGTGGCAAAAGTGACAATGCTAGTATTAATAATATAATTCTGAACCGTTCAGTAATATACAAAGATGCTGAAATAATTGAAGAAATGTGACAAGCTAGTTAATAATGATAATTCTGAACTTCAGTAATCATACAAAGATGCTGAAATAACTGTGGCAAAAAGGTGACAATGCTAGTATATAATATAATCTGAAACCGTTCAGTAATCATACAAAGAGCTGAAAAATGTGGCAAGAAAGGTGACAATGTAGTATTAATAATGATAATTCTGAACCGTTCAGTAATATACAAAGATGCTGATAATAACTGTGGCAAGAAAGGTGACAATGCTAGTATTAATAATGATAATTCTGAACCGTTCAGTAATCATACAAAGATGCTGATAATAACTGTGGCAAGAAAGGTGACAATGATAGTATTAATAATGATAATTCTGAACCGTTCAGTAATCATACAAAGATGCTGATAATAACTGTGGCAAGAAAGGTGACAATGCTAGTATTAATAATGATAATTCTGAACCGTTCAGTAATATACAAAGATGCTGATAATAACTGTGGCAAGAAAGGTGACAATGCTAGTATTAATAATGATAATTCTGAACCGTTCAGTAATCATACAAAGATGCTGATAATAACTGTGGCAAGAAAGGTGACAATGCTAGTATTAATAATGATAATTCTGAACCGTTCAGTAATCATACAAAGATGCTGATAATAACTGTGGCAAGAAAGGTGACAATGCTAGTATTAATAATGATAATTCTGAACCGTTCAGTAATCATACAAAGATGCTGATAATAACTGTGGCAAGAAAGGTGACAATGCTAGTATTAATAATGATAATTCTGAACCGTTCAGTAATCATACAAAGTGCTGATAATAACTGTGGCAAGAAAGGTGACAATGCTAGTATTAATAATGATAATTCTGAACCGTTCAGTAATCATACAAAGTGCTGAAATAACTGTGGCAAGAAAGGTGACAATGCTAGTATTAATAATGATAATTCTGAACCGTTCAGTAATCATACAAAGATGCTGATAATAACTGTGGCAAGAAAGGTGACAATGCTAGTATTAATAATGATAATTCTGAACCGTTCAGTAATCATACAAAGATGCTGATAATAACTGTGGCAAGAAAGGTGACAATGCTAGTATTAATAATGATAATTCTGAACCGTTCAGTAATCATACAAAGATGCTGATAATAACTGTGGCAAGAAAGGTGACAATGCTAGTATTAATAATGATAATTCTGAACCGTTCAGTAATCATACAAAGATGCTGATAATAACTGTGGCAAGAAAGGTGACAATGCTAGTATTAATAATGATAATTCTGAACCGTTCAGTAATCATACAAAGATGCTGATAATAACTGTGGCAAGAAAGGTGACAATGCTAGTATTAATAATGATAATTCTGAACCGTTCAGTAATCATACAAAGATGCTGATAATAACTGTGGCAAGAAAGGTGACAATGCTAGTATTAATAATGATAATTCTGAACCGTTCAGTAATCATACAAAGATGCTGATAATAACTGTGGCAAGAAAGGTGACAATGCTAGTATTAATAATGATAATTCTGAACCGTTCAGTAATCATACAAAGATGCTGATAATAACTGTGGCAAGAAAGGTGACAATGCTAGTATTAATAATGATAATTCTGAACCGTTCAGTAATCATACAAAGATGCTGATAATAACTGTGGCAAGAAAGGTGACAATGCTAGTATTAATAATGATAATTCTGAACCGTTCAGTAATCATACAAAATGCTGATAATAACTGTGGCAAGAAAGGTGACAATGCTAGTATTAATAATGATAATTCTGAACCGTTCAGTAATCATACAAAGATGCTGATAATAACTGTGGCAAGAAAGGTGACAATGCTAGTATTAATAATGATAATTCTGAACCGTTCAGTAATCATACAAAGATGCTGATAATAACTGTGGCAAGAAAGGTGACAATGCTAGTATTAATAATGATAATTCTGAACCGTTCAGTATATCATACAAAGATGCTGATAATAACTGTGGCAAGAAAGGTGACAATGCTAGTATTAATAATGATAATTCTGAACCGTTCAGTAATCATACAAAGATGCTGATAATAACTGTGGCAAGAAAGGTGACAATGCTAGTATTAATAATGATAATTCTGAACCGTTCAGTAATCATACAAAGATGCTGATAATAACTGTGGCAAGAAAGGTGACAATGCTAGTATTAATAATGATAATTCTGAACCGTTCAGTAATCATACAAAGATGCTGATAATAACTG
>CM065731.1:12432361-12439861 GCA_033310375.1 Conus canariensis
TGAAGTATTAGCGACCAAAATAGGCAAGATCACGATATCAAAGGCATAAAGATAGAAAACACAGAATTTAAGATAAATCAATTTGCAGACGACACCACTTTTACGTTAGAAGGCGACAAGAAATCATACGAAAAGTTATTTGCAAACCTTTATGAATCTGAGCAAATATCTGGACTCAAATTGAACTATGAGAAAACGTTTAATGTTTGGCTAGGTACAGAGAAAAATTCCACGAACACATATTTGCCTCATTATAAAATGGAATGGAACCCCTCAAAATTCAAAATTCTAGGGATGTGGTTTACGAATAGTCTATCGGATATGACGGAAATTAATATGAAAGATACATTTTCGGAAGTCCAAAACCTGTTCAAAATATGGACAAAAAGGATTATAACACCATTAGGTAGAGTAGCTGTGCTCAAATCATTAGTGCTATCAAAATTGGTGTACTTATGGATCCTTTTACCGAATCCTCCTGATTCCCAGATTGCTTTATTACAGAATATGTGTTTCAAATTTGTAGGAACAACAAAAATGATAAGATTAAAAGAAAGTACTCAATACTTAGTATACAAAAGGGAGGGATAGGTATACCCGATCTGAAAATATATATCAGCTCCTTAAGAATAGCCTGGATATGGAAAGCGTACATATGCAGCCATAAGTGGAAGATAATATTGCATTCATTATGTCCCGAAATAAGTAATTTTGACGCCTATGGTCCTAACAGATTTGTTGAAAGCAATATTCGTAACAAATTTTGGAAAGGAGTTTTTCTATCATATCAAAGGTTCTGCAAACAGGTAGAATTATACGAAAGTACAGATTTAGCCACTGAACCTATTTTCTGTAATGAGAAGTTGAAAGTGGGAGAAAAAAAACATTCATTTACAGGAAATGGATGCAGATAAACATATTTCTTGTTAAACATTTACTCGATGATGATGGTAATTTTGTAAGGCTTTACGAACTGTCAGAGAAAATGGGATTTCAGGTCAATTTTCTGAATTATATAAGTTGCGTGCATTCGATCAAAGCTTTTGCAGAGAAAAGAAGATTCAAATTAGACAGTAACATTAGTAAAGATAAAACTTTAGCACTTCAAAAAATTTGTAGCGTTACTAAAGGTACTCGTACTTATTATGATATTATGGTGGAAGTCAATGAAGTTCTTAACATTAGTGCCTTTGTTAAGTGGGAACAGCGTCTTAATATACCTATTGACTGGACAGAGGTACCGAAAAGGATCAACAAAATTAAAGAAACAAAACTAAAATGGTTTCAAATTAAGATATGCCACAGAATTTTGGTAACAAATAGTGTGCTGAAAAGTATGCAAATTATCGATAGTGACAAATGTAACTTTTGTAATAGACAGAAAGATTCCATTAATCATTACCTATGGGAATGTGAGTTTACCCGTGTTTTCTGAAAAGACTTTGAAAGAGCTCTGAAAGTTAATTGTTCCCACTGTGAAAAATTATCCTTTAATGTGGAGTTTATATTATTTGGTACAGATGACAAAACAAAAACCGATGATATGCTAGACCTAATAATTTTAATGGGAGAATATTTCATTTATAAATGTAGAATTAACAAAACAAAGCCTAATCTAAACATGTTTTTGAAGGAGCTGAACTATCGATATAAAATGGAAAAATATATGTACTTGATGAAGACGAATGAGGCTACCTGCCAAACAAAATGGTTACCATACATTAAGCTGCTAGAAGATTAATTGTTATGTTATGTGATATATGTATGTGTACCTAAGTGTGTGTGTGTGTGTGTGTGTGTGTGTGTGTGTGTGTGTGTGTGTGTGTGTGTGTGTGTGTGTGTGTGTAGATGGGTGGGTGTGCGTGTGTGCATGTGTGTGCATGCGCGCTCTCGCACGCACGCAGACACGCATATACATATATATGTTTAATGTTGTCCAGGACCTTGGAGCATCCATGAAACAATGGGAAACAAAGTTTATCTGTATAGTGTACTTTCTCCGAATGCCATGAATCGATGGAGTTGCAATAATTTATGTCATGCGTTTTATAACCTTACATCCTATATCATGTTTGTGTACATCATTAATGCCATCCATATTGGAATTCATTAAAAAAAAAAAAAAAAAAGAACGACCACACACACACATACATCCTGCTAGCCATATGACATCAGACATCATCAAAATATTAAACGCTCTTTTTCCCCCCTTTGAAAAAAACAACACACAAAAAAAAACGATGGAAGCAAACCTGGTGAAGTGGGGGAAAACAGACGATCCTGCATGCCCCCTCTGCCATGAAAAACAAACAGTGGAGCATGTCCTAAGCTCATGTAAAGTAGCCCTGGCTCAAGGAAGGTACACATGGAGGCACAACCAAGTGCTCAAAGAGATTGTACAAGTAGTCTGGGCTAGTACCAACACCACAAAAGGGAAAATCAGGACTCCAAAAGCACCCGCAACATTCTTCACGGCAGGAGGCGGCAAATCATGGCCAAGAACAACAGTGCCACTCGAAACATGCAGGCAGAGTCTGCTGGATGGGACAGATGACTGGGAGTGCACTGCAGACCTCCCAGAATGGAAGAGTCACCCAGAGATCATCAGCAAGAGTGGCATGAGACCAGACATAGTAGTCCACTCTCAGTCAACCAAGCAGCTGATCATGATCGAGCTCACGGTGCCATATGAGAACAGAATGGAGGCAGCTCAAATCTACAAGACTGAAAAGTATGCTGATCTGGCAAACAGCCTGAGGAGAGAAGGCTATCAGGTCAAAGTCCTCACTGCAGAAATTGGAGCTAGGGGGTTTGTAGGAACGTCTGCATACAGCCTCATGAAACAGCTCTCAGTTGCAGGGAAGGAAAAAAACAGAGCCCTGAAAGCAATGGCAGAAGCGGCAGAGAGGTGTTCAAGCTGGATCTGGTCAAGGAGGAACAAAAGTGAACTTCATAAGGCTTAATTTCCCTACAAATATCAGGTGTCCCTGTGGCTCAGTGGTTAAAGCGCGAGTCATTAAGTGGAAAATGAGCATGTCCAGAGGGTCATGGGTTCGAATCCCAGCCATGGCTCGTCCCAAGATGGGAAAAAAAGGGGCAGCAGAGGGACATCCGGAGTCATGAACCGGGTGTGGCCCAACCCCCCTAGAGTGTCAGGAGATAAGGGCCGAAACACTTGCTTGAAGGGGGCTTCTCTTCTGAGGACTCTCTGCTGCCACGCTCTCCACGAGTTTCTTTCTACTGATGCATGGGTAAACCATTGACTTCCGGAAATAGGCCGGAGGACGTCCGGGAAAGACCGGAGGACACTGGGAAAGACCAGAACCGAGGGCTCTGTGGGCTGGCTCCCCACTTTGCCTTAAACATGTGGCTACTAAGAATAAAAGGAAAAGATGCTCCCAGGATTCACCGAAAGGGGGAGAGAATGATGAATCCATCGGTGCTCAACCAATCATGACTGCAAATCCCAAACGGACTGTGAACATGGACCAAATGGAATATCCATGTGTCTGTGGAAAGCGTTTCGCTACCACCCGTGGCATGAAGATCCACAGAACAAAGATGGGATGTGTGAAGACTCATCTGAATGAGCAGCAGCGCACTGCATCAGCAGATAAGACGTCGGAAGACCAAGGCCAGGATTTAAACCACAGTGCCAAGGACATCCACGCTGTTGGTTCGGATGAGGAATTTGCACAGGCCCTCGATGCCAGGCGCCTGAAACTCAACCTGCCACGAGCAAACGAAACTGAAGATTGGGAGAAACTGGATGCAAAAATCGTCCAAAGACTCGATGCACTGATAGGGAAAAGCACCCTGGAACACAAACTAGCCACATATGGGGACATTGTGTATGCCACATGTAGAGACGCCTATGGAGCAAAACTACCCAAAGAGAAAACACCTCCAAAGAAATCCAGACGCCAAGAAAAGATGGACAAGATCAGGGTCCAAAAGAAAAACCTCAAGATGCAAATGAAGACCGCACTGCCAGCTGAAAAACAAGGCTTGGAAAAACTGTGGAAAGACCTGAAAGAAAAACACAGCGCCCTCAGCAAAGCGGAATCTGCGAGGAAGAGGAAGAGCAAAAAGAAGAAGACACAAGAGCGCTTCTTCAGAGACCCCTTCCAGTTTGCCAGAACACTGTTTGAGCAGCCAAAATCTGGGACCCTAAGTGTGGACAAAGGAGTTCTTGAGCAGCATCTGAGGAAAACATACTCTGACCCACAGAGCAAAGCACCACTCGACATTCAAGGTCTGGTGTGGCCAACCAACCCTGAGGAACAGTTCAATGGCAAGCCTCCAACGTTGGCGGAAATCAAGAAGGTGGTCGACAAAGCCAGAGCCAAATCATCACCAGGGCCAAACGGAATACCTTACCAGCTTTACAAGAAATGTCCCAAGGTGCTGGAGTGGCTCCACAAGCTGCTGCGATCGGCTTGGAGAAACCAGAAGGTCAGCGGCCAGTGGATGACGGCAGATGGTGTGTACATCCCCAAAGAGCAAAACTCAAGTGACATCAGCCAGTTCAGGCCAATATCACTACTGAACGTCGAAGGGAAAATCTTCTTCTCTGTCATGGCAGCAAGGCTGACCAAGTACCTGATGGAAAACAAGTACTTGGATGTGTCAGTCCAGAAAGGTGGCATCCCAGGCGTGGCTGGCTGTGTAGAACACGCCACAATGATCTGGGACGCAATCCAAAAAGCAAAAACAGAAAAGAGAGACCTGGACGTAGTGTGGCTTGATCTGGCAAACGCATATGGATCTGTGCCCCATGAGATGATACAGTTGGCTCTTGAGATGTACCATGTGCCAAAGAACATCCGCGACATGCTCAAGAAGTACTTCAATGGCTTCTCAATGCGGTTCTCTACCAAGGAGTACACAACAGACTGGATCAACTTGGAAGTGGGTATTGCAATGGGCTGTGCAATTTCCCCAATACTGTTCGTGCTGGCAATGGAACTCATCTTGAAAGCAGCAACAAACAACGCGAGACAAACAGACCTTGGCGATGGATACAAGATGCCTCCTCTCAAGGCCTTCATGGATGACACTACAGTGATTTCATCCAGAGAAGACGAGACACGTCATGTGCTGGAGAGGCTGGACGACATAGTTGCCTCATCCAGAATGAAGTTCAAGCCAAAGAAATCACGGAGTCTCTCACTGAGGAAAGGAAAAGTGGCCGGATCTGTGGTCTTCAGTGTTGCCAACCAGGCCATTCCAACAGTCACAGAAGAACCAGTCAAGAGCCTTGGAAGATGGTATGATGATACGCTGAAAGACACACAAAGAGCAAAAGAAACCAAGCAGATGGCGGAGGAAGGCTTGGAGACCATTGACCAGTGTGGGCTCCCTGGCAAATACAAGGTCTGGTGTCTGCAGTTCATGCTGATACCAAAGCTGCTATGGCCTCTGATGATATACGACATCTGCACCAGCATAGTGGAGGCAATGGAAGCCAAAATCAACAAGTTCACAAGGAAATGGCTTGGTGTCCCACCCTGTCTGACTGACATAGCGCTGTACTGTCGCCAAGCAAAGCTGAAACTACCACTGAAATCCATCCTGGAGGAATACAAAGCAGGGAAGATCAGACTTCAAAGCATGCTGGAGGACTCAGGAGACAAGGTGGTAGAAGCAATCAAGCCCCAGCTGAAGACAGGCAGAAAATGGAAAGTTCAAGAGGCGATGGATTCTGCAAAAGAAAGTCTCAAGATCAGAGAAATAACAGGACACACACAGACCAACAGACAAGGACTGGGGGTGACCAAAACTGAATGGTGGTCAAAGGCCAAAGGAAAAGCCAAAAGAGACATGATGATTCAGGAGATGAGAAAAGAAGAAGACCAAAAAAGACTCCAAAAAGCAGTCCAGCAGAGCCAGCAAGGGCAATGGACAACGTGGGAGAATGCACTCCAAAGAAGTCTCACTTGGAATGACATTTGGCACATGGCCCCTCTCAGGATCAGCTTCATTCTCAGATCTGCATATGACCTTCTGCCCTCAAATGCAAACCTGGTGAAGTGGGGGAAAACAGACGATCCTGCATGCCCCCTCTGCCATGAAAAACAAACAGTGGAGCATGTCCTAAGCTCATGTAAAGTAGCCCTGGCTCAAGGAAGGTACACATGGAGGCACAACCAAGTGCTCAAAGAGATTGTACAAGTAGTCTGGGCTAGTACCAACACCACAAAAGGGAAAATCAGGACTCCAAAAGCACCCGCAACATTCTTCACGGCAGGAGGCGGCAAATCATGGCCAAGAACAACAGTGCCACTCGAAACATGCAGGCAGAGTCTGCTGGATGGGACAGATGACTGGGAGTGCACTGCAGACCTCCCAGAATGGAAGAGTCACCCAGAGATCATCAGCAAGAGTGGCATGAGACCAGACATAGTAGTCCACTCTCAGTCAACCAAGCAGCTGATCATGATCGAGCTCACGGTGCCATATGAGAACAGAATGGAGGCAGCTCAAATCTACAAGACTGAAAAGTATGCTGATCTGGCAAACAGCCTGAGGAGAGAAGGCTATCAGGTCAAAGTCCTCACTGCAGAAATTGGAGCTAGGGGGTTTGTAGGAACGTCTGCATACAGCCTCATGAAACAGCTCTCAGTTGCAGGGAAGGAAAAAAAACAGAGCCCTGAAAGCAATGGCAGAAGCGGCAGAGAGGTGTTCAAGCTGGATCTGGTCAAGGAGGAACAAAAGTGAACTTCATAAGGCTTAATTTCCCTACAAATATCAGGTGTCCCTGTGGCTCAGTGGTTAAAGCGCGAGTCATTAAGTGGAAAATGAGCATGTCCAGAGGGTCATGGGTTCGAATCCCAGCCATGGCTCGTCCCAAGATGGGAAAAAAAAGGGGCAGCAGAGGGACATCCGGAGTCATGAACCGGGTGTGGCCCAACCCCCCTAGAGTGTCAGGAGATAAGGGCCGAAACACTTGCTTGAAGGGGGCTTCTCTTCTGAGGACTCTCTGCTGCCACGCTCTCCACGAGTTTCTTTCTACCGGACCAAGACAGACCAGCAGACAGAAAGGAAGAAAGAAAGGAAGAAAGAAAGAAAGAGAGGAATAAAGAAAGAAAGAATACTACAGGAAGAAAGAGAAGAAGAAGAAGAAGAAGAAGAAGAAGAAGAGAGAGAGAGAGAGAGAGAGAGAGAGGACAGTTTTAGGTGTCACCAACGATGTTAGTGTGACAGTCTGGTGTGACAGCCAGCAGGCAATCTGTCTATGCAGAGCGCTCACTGGTGGTCTGCAGTCTTTGTGGGAGTCAAAGGGGGGGGGGGGGGGGGGGGGGGGGGGGGGGGGGGGGGGGAGGGGGGGGGGGAGGGGGGGAGGGGGGGAGGGGGGGGAGGTAACCACAAACGGGAAGAATTCGACTTTCTGTTCTCGGAGAGACTTTCTCTTGGAACCACTTTGAAACAAATGTTGCATGGGAAGAAACAATACACACAAAACTCCACGAACACGCACACGCACACACACCCACACAC
>CM065731.1:12447361-12453630 GCA_033310375.1 Conus canariensis
TTTCTTGTGTGGGCGATCATTATAGAGCAAGCCTTACAGAAAGACACATCATTTTCTTTTCTTGTGTGGGCGATCATTATAGAGCAAGCCTTACAGAAAGACACATCATTTTCTTTTCTTGTGTGGGCGGTCATTATAGAGCAAGCCTTACAGAGAGACACATCATTTTCTGTTCCAGTGTGGACGGTCATTATAGAGCAAGCCTTACAGAGAGACACACATCATTTTCTTTTCTTGTGTGGACGGTCATTATAGATTAAGCCTTACAGAAAGACACACATCACTTTCTTTTCTTGTGTGGGCGGTCATTATAGATTAAGCCTTACAGGAAGACACACATCACTTTCTTTTCTTGTGTGGGCGGTCATTATAGATTAAGCCTTACAGGAAGACACACATCATTTTCTTTTCTTGTGTGGGCGGTCATTATAGACCAAGCCTTACAGAAAGACACACATCTCGTCTTCCACGTGAAAACCGAAAACGTTCGCTCGTGCCAACACGATTACTTCACTTTCCAGTTCTTCACCCACCCCGTTGTAAAACACAGTTTAGCAATGTGATGTTTCCCAGCACAACGTATGTCAGAAAACATCATGTGTATTTTAAACATTTAGTGCCTTTGGTCTATTTCGGCCCTTCTCCATTATCATTTGCAATGTTGGAGAGGTTACAGTCCGAGAAAAACGTCATTTCAAACGGGTTCTAGCGTTTTGTTAGATTTTTAACAAATGAGTAACTCAGATCTGTATCAGCAGTGGGCCTCAATACTCACTAGGGAAGGCTTTTGCACCACATAAAGACGAAATACAGGCACTTAACTCCAAACAAAATTTTGCTTCTGGCACATAATCACTTGTTCATGGATATCAAGTAACATCACGCTGTTTATAGTCAGCTGAAAAATGTAAAAAAAAAAAAAAAAAGCACTTGATGAACAGACTTTACATCCACCTTTGATCCCTAACCTCTCTTGATTGTTTATGAACTTATTCCTTGTTATCCTTGGTCCATACCTTACTGAATTTATCCTTGGTTTATACCTTACTGAATTTATCCTTGGTTTATACCTTACTGAGTGTATCCTTGGTCCATACGTTAATGAATTTATCCTTGGTTTATACCTTAATGAATTCATCCTTGGCTCATACGTTAATGAATTTATTCTTGGTCCATACCTTAATGAATTTATCCTTGGTCCATACCTTAATGAATTTATCCTTGGTCCATACCTTAATGAATTTATCCTTGGTTTATACCTTAATGAATTCATCCTTGGCTCATACGTTAATGAATTTATTCTTGGTCCATACCTTAATGAATTCATCCTTGGCTCATACGTTAATGAATTTATCCTTGGTCCATACCTTAATGAATTTATCCTTGGACCATTCCTTAATGAATTTATGCTTGGTTTATACCTTGATGAATTTATCCTTGGTCCATACATTAATGAATTTATCCTTGGTTTATACCTTACTGAATTTATCCTTGGTCCATACTTTAGTGAATTTATCCTTGGTTTATACCTTACTGAATTTATCCTTGGTCCATACATTAATGACTTTATCCTTGGTTCATACCTTACTGAATTTATCCTTGGTTTATACCTTAATGAATTTATCCTTGGTCCATACTTTAATGAATTTATCTTTGGTCCGTACCTTAATGAATTTATCCTTGGTCCATACCCTAACGAATTTATCCTTGGTCCATACCTTAATGAATTTATCCTTGGTCCATACCCTAATTAATTTATCCTTGGTCCATACTTTAATGAATTTATCTTTGGTCCATACCTTAATGAATTTATCTTTGGTCCATACCTTAATGAATTTATCTTTGGTCCGTACCTTAATGAATTTATCTTTGGTCCGTACCTTAATGAATTTATCCTTGGTCCATACCTTAACGAATTTATCCTTGGTTTATACCTTAATGAATTTATCCTTGGTCCATACCTTAACGAATTTATCCTTGGTTTATACCTTAATGAATTTATCCCTGAGCCACATTTTAAAGAATGCCTTACTGGGCCACATGTTAAAGAATATATATCGTTAAGCTACATTTCAATGAATTTGTTTTGGCGCCACATTTTCCTGATTTCGATCCTCAGGCCATATTTTAATCAATTTATCTTTGCGCCACGCATTAGCGAGTTTATCTTTTGGAACATTTTAATGGATTATCGTTGCGCCACATAGCAATTACATTGATTCGCATTTTGATAAATTGATCGTTGAGTCACATTCCAATTATCCACCAAGTTCAGTTAAAAGACAAAAACATACGTGAGGGGACAGACAACACTGATGAACGTATTACCAAAATAGTGAGGACGCCAGCCTTAATAATGCCTCTGTTGTAGCATGCTGAGGACGCCAGCCTTAATAATGCCTCTGTTGTAGCATGCTGAGGACGTCAGCCTTAATAATGCCTCTGTTGTAGCATGCTGAGGACGCCAGCCTTAATAATGCCTTGTTGTAGCATGCTGAGGACGCCAGCCTTAATAATGCCTCTGTTGTAGCATGCTGAGGACGTCAGCCTTAATAATGCCTCTGTTGTAGCATGCTGAGGACGCCAGCCTTAATAATGCCTCTGTTGTAGCATGCTGAGGACGTCAGCCTTAATAATGCCTCTGTTGTAGCATGCTGAGGACGACGAGCCTTAATAATGCATTTGTTGTAGCATGCTGAGGACGACGAGCCTTAATAATGCCTCTGTTGTAGCATGCTGAGGACGCCAGCCTTAATAATGCCTCTGTTGTAGCATGCTGAGGACGTCAGCCTTAATAATGCCTCTGTTGTAGCATGCTGAGGACGACGAGCCTTAATAATGCATTTGTTGTAGCATGCTGAGGACGACGAGCCTTAATAATGCCTCTGTTGGAGCATGCTGAGGACGACGAGCCTTGATAATGCCTCTGTTGTAGCATGCTGAGGACGACGAGCCTTAATAATGCCTCTGTTGTAGCATGCTGAGGATGCCAGCCTTAATAATGCCTCTGTTGTAGCATGCTGAGGACGCCAGCCTTAATAATGCCTCTGTTGTAACATGCTGAGGACGACAAGCCTGAATAATGCCTCTGTTGTAGCATGCTGAGGACGACGAGCCTTAATAATGCCTCTATTGTAGCATGCTGAGGACGACGAGCCTTAATAATGGCTCTGTGATAGCATGCTGAGGACGACAGAGCCTTAATGATGCCTCTGGTGTGGCATGTTGAGGACGACGAGCCTTAATAATGCCTCTATTGTAGCATGCTGAGGACGACGAGCCTGAATAATTCCTCTGTTGTAACATGCTGAGGACGCCAGCCTTAATAATACCTCTGTTGTAGCTTGCTCGGCTATGACCTCTGTGTAAAGTTTTCTGATTTAATACGTCAGCATATCCATGCATCAAACTGGTTAACAGTGCACATTATTTGTCTTTAATATATATGATTCACAATATGTAAAACATAACAGCTTATTTCTGGGTTTTTTTTTTTTGTGTGTGTGACACATACAGATATACACATTTTGGCACGCTTCTATGAAAGATATATTTTTTTCCAGACCGCCCTGACCTCTGGAGCATGACTTACTTTCCTTATACACAAAATCTCTGTGAAAGTGAGGTCAGTGGCTTTTGCTTACCCTCTTGACAGACAGACCAACAAACAAACAAACAAACAGACACTGGCAACACTATGACCTTCTTGACGGAAGTTACCAGTAATTCTCTGTAATCCTGCCCACCGTCTGAAGAACCAGGAAGAAGTCTGAAAGAGACTGACAGGAGAAATTGAATCACGCGGCATAACGTCTCTAGAGAACTATAAAATAGGCATTCTGGCTCACCCACCTCCGCCAGCTCCAACCGGCTGAAGCCGGTTTCGCTGTTGCTCCGCCGGCTTACCCAGAATGCCTATTTTATAGTTCTCTAATAGTAAACACTTTACAAACATACATAATGTGTAGGATTATCTGTTTTTAACACTTATTTAGAAAACTTTTGAGACTTAAGTTTTTTCTTGATCAATAACATCATTTTCCCGCATACATTCATCAAATGTGAAATAAATTTCTGCAAAACTCTTCACATCTGGCCGCATTACTGATCACCTCTGGATCTCACTTGAGACCCTATGGCGCCCTAGGGCCCCAAGCCAGACCCAGAGGGTCACATATAACACGGCCAGATGTGAAGGGTTTTGGGAATATGCCTCCAACAGTAGTATACTTTTATACTTGTTTGCCTGCTTTCTATTTGTCTAATTTGGGCAATCCCCTCACCCCCATTTTAGTGGTCCTTCCCATAGCCGCACCAGGGCGACCATTTTAGGTTTACGGGCGTTTATAGCCGCGCCAGTAACCATATTCTGGGTTTACGGGCGTTTATAGCCGCGCCAGTGACCCAATACGAAAGTAGGAAGGATCACTTGAGGGCAGGGAAGAGGGCAAATTTAGACTTTTCAATGCCATGACAACCAAGTATTTAAAACTACTGCAGGCATATCCCCAATGTTGTTAACTTCAAGATTTATATATATACTGTACACAAACAAACGCTTTACAATTACATGGTGTCTACTTGTAAAGTTGTTTTTATTTGCCTAGAGTAAAGTTGTTTTTAAAGTTGTTAAAACAACACCAAAAGCTAAATAACAAAGTGCATCTTACCTTACTTTTTAGTCACTACTTTTTAATAAATATTTGTTTTAAATGCTTTTAGATTTAAATATAAAAATGCTGCTTTTAATACATAAAATTGGGAAAAGATTATTTTGAGGTGGGGAATTTAGCCGCCTAAATTTATACAATGACGTCTAACGCCTGTACTAAACGACGCCGGTGGGGAATTTAGCCGGCTAAATTTATACAATGCCGCGTGGGCGGCCTGCAGTAAACGACGCCCTTACATCCGTTATGTGTAACTTGACACGAACCCGGAAACAGTGCGGCGCTTCGTCTCGGCTATTGTGCAGTTGAGTAAGCCGTGGCTAGACATGTCTGACCTAAATACTACATAAAGGCAGAAGGGTGTTGTCTCCCCGGAAAAGAATGTAACAATTAATTGTGAAAAAAAATCGTCATTAAGTCGTTCTAGGTTCTTATTCAAGTCGGCATCACGTTCTTATTTAAGTTCTTAACAAGTTTTTATTCAAGTTCTTAACAAGTCAACATCAAGTTCTTAACAAGTTCTTATTCAAGTACTTATTCAAGTTCTTAACAAGTCGCCCATCAAGTCGCCCCTTTAAAGTTCTTATCAAGTCGTCATTAAGTTCTTTTTTAAAGTTTTTTTAAGTCGTCATCAATCGTTATTAATTTCTTTTTTAAGTCACTTAAAATTTTATTTTTTAAGTTCTTGAAATATTATTCATCTAAAATGGATAAAAATATCTTTTGTTTTTGGGCGGTTCTGGCATCTTTTTTGTTTGGCTTCTGTATTTAGTGGCGTGTTTTTTTTGACTGTTTTGGGTTTTTGCTGGCTTTGTTTATATTTTTTAAAACGTAATAACCACCCCCCCAACAGCAATGACGAAAAAGCAACCTTTTAACCAAAAATCCATGTCGACTTGGGGTTGTAGGTCTTGAATCAAATTGTGAATTTTACATTGAAACAACGTTGGGGGTGTTATGTTTTCATTATAGTTATATTTTGTGATTTCAACATTAATTTTTTTTTTTTGTTCCCCCGCAATTTTTTTTCCCGCTCAACCGCCCAGGATAGGGGGCTTTTTACGGTCACTTTCTCCATCAATGTTTTCTGCGATTTTTGGGTCGGTCATTTTTGGAAGGGGAAACAAAATCTATATGATTAAAAAATAAATTTAAACCCATATTAATGGCGACAATAATTTCCAAATCTGTAATAAGATCACATCCTAGAGACTTAATGACTTTGTTAAAACTGGGTCCTGCGTTAAATCATACATAAAACTTTTTCAAATCAATGGGGGCAAAAACACTAACTAGTTTAGTGTACAAAAATAAGAACAGTTTGTCCCACACTTTTTACCATTCTTTGACCCCAGTTGCGCTTTATACCTGTTTATACTTTTCAATGCTTGTGGGGACATTTTTGAATCTGTTTTATGCGAATTCATTTTCCGAGGTACTGTTTTGTTTTTCCACAGCGCAAAGAATACAGCCTTTCCTTTTTCGCATAATAGCTTGGTCATCAACTTGATCATTTTAAATTCAGGAAGTAAAACATGCAGTTCATGTTTTATTAATGAAAAATATTATTTTATTTTTTTAAAAAGAGCACCGAAAAAA
>CM065731.1:12458730-12461230 GCA_033310375.1 Conus canariensis
GCGCGCGCACATACACACACATGTGCATTTGCATGCGCTCTCTCTCTCTCTCTCTCTCTCTCTCTCTCTCTCTCTCTCTCTCTCTCTCTCTCTTACATGCAGACACACATTCACCGACGCTCACAGATCTACGTACATAAATGCAATGAAAGAGCACATGCGGAGATAATGGCATATGCGCATTGACATATACATTGACATTGACATTTTTCAATGACAAATTTTCACAAGATGATACTTTGAAAAGCATTAACTAAAAGAAAGAAAGGTGTCGATAAAAAGATGGCAAAGAAGAGAAAAAAATATCGCAATTCGGATCGGGCATGACATTCGTGATTATCAAAAAAAAAAAAAAAAAAAAAAAAAAAAAAAAAAAAAATCTGGATCTCCTTTTTGCAGTTTCTGTTGTTGTTATTGCTGTTGTTGCCGCGGTTGTACTTAAGCTACAACAACAACAACAACAACAAGGACAACAACAACAACAACAAAAATAACTACTACTACTACTACTACTACTACTACTACTACTACTCTCAAAATGTCACCATTCATATCGTCCTACACAACCTCTCATTTGCTGCTGATATAAGCATTATTGAAATAGCATGTTCTTTTTGAATGGATCTTGTGTATCACACTCAGAAATGTGCTTTTCATGTTATATTTCCAGCGGTGGGAGGACTTATTAGGGTTTCATCACGGTCCAGAAATGCTAATGGAACGTGTCATGGAATCAATGGGTGGTCTGGAACTTGGCTCTACAGTCTGGTCACCTGTACAGCAACGGATTCCTTAGCAGTGGTAATTACACAACATTGCTGAGGAAGCACAGGGCCAGCATTTTCTTTTCTTGTGTGGGCGATCATTATAGAGCAAGCCTTACAGAAAGACACATCATTTTCTTTTCTTGTGTGGGCGGTCATTATAGAGCAAGCCTTACAGAAAGACACATCATTTTCTTTTCTTGTGTGGGCGGTCATTATAGAGCAAGCCTTACAGAGAGACACATCATTTTCTGTTCCAGTGTGGACGGTCATTATAGAGCAAGCCTTACAGAGAGACACACATCATTTTCTTTTCTTGTGTGGGCGGTCATTATAGATTAAGCCTTACAGGAAGACACACATCACTTTCTTTTCTTGTGTGGGCGGTCATTATAGATTAAGCCTTACAGGAAGACACACATCACTTTCTTTTCTTGTGTGGGCGGTCATTATAGATTAAGCCTTACAGGAAGACACACATCATTTTCTTTTCTTGTGTGGGCGGTCATTATAGACCAAGCCTTACAGAAAGACACACATCTCGTCTTCCACGTGAAAACCGAAAACGTTCGCTCGTGCCAACACGATTACTTCACTTTCCAGTTCTTCACCCACCCCGTTGTAAAACACAGTTTAGCAATGTGATGTTTCCCCAGCACAACGTATGTCAGAAAACATCATGTGTATTTTAAACATTTAGTGCCTTTGGTCTATTTCGGCCCTTCTCCATTATCATATCCAATGTTGGAGAGGTTACAGTCCGAGAAAAACGTCATTTCAAACTGGTTCTAGCGTTTTGTTAGATTTTTAACAAATGAGTAACTCAGATCTGTATCAGCAGTGGGCCTCAATACTCACTAGGGAAGGCTTTTGCACCACATAAAGACGAAATACAGGCACTTAACGCCAAACAAAATTTTGCTTCTGGCACATAATCACTTGTTCATGGATATCAAGTAACATCACGCTGTTTATAGTCAGCTGAAAAATGTAAAAAAAAAAAAAAAAAAGCACTTGATGAACAGACTTTACATCCACCTTTGATCCCTAACCTCTCTTGATTGTTTATGAACTTATTCCTTGTTATTCTTGGTCCATACCTTACTGAATTTATCCTTGGTTTATACCTTACTGAATTTATCCTTGGTTTATACCTTACTGAGTGTATCCTTGGTCCATACGTTAATGAATTTATCCTTGGTTTATACCTTAATGAATTCATCCTTGGCTCATACGTTAATGAATTTATTCTTGGTCCATACCTTAATGAATTTATCCTTGGTCCATACCTTAATGAATTTATCCTTGGTCCATACCTTAATGAATTTATCCTTGGTTTATACCTTAATGAATTCATCCTTGGCTCATACGTTAATGAATTTATTCTTGGTCCATACCTTAATGAATTCATCCTTGGCTCATACGTTAATGAATTTATCCTTGGTCCATACCTTAATGAATTTATCCTTGGACCATTCCTTAATGAATTTATGCTTGGTTTATACCTTGATGAATTTATCCTTGGTCCATACATTAATGAATTTATCCTTGGTTTATACCTTACTGAATTTATCCTTGGTCCATACTTTAGTGAATTTATCCTTGGTTTATACCTTACTGAATTTATCCTTGGTCCATACATTAATGACTTTATCCTTGGTTCATACCTTACTGAATTTATCCTTGGTTTATACCTTAATGAATTTATCCTTGGTCCATACTTTAATGAATTTATC
>CM065731.1:12466230-12468730 GCA_033310375.1 Conus canariensis
TCTGTATAGTTTTCGTTTATCGTTGTGCAAATTCAAACCCCTTCTTTGCATCCAAAGACCCCCTGCACGTTTTGATCTGCGGGGAGTTTCGTTCATTTGTCGATCTTTTCAAGCGTGCGGGTTTTCTTTCTTTCTTTTTTTCTTTTTCTTATTTTTTTTTCCCCTATTTGTTCTGTTTTGTTGTTGTTGCTCTTTGATGTTGTCTTTTTATGGCTGTGTTGTTTCTTTCTTTCTGATTCGCCTGTATGTTCTTTTCGTATTTCCACTTTTTTTTCTTTAGGTATTCCTTTCTTTGCTTCTTTCCATCTGTCTATCTTTCTTTCATCCCTTCCTTCATTCTGCTTATTCCCTCTCTGTAGATCTCTCCTTCTTTCAACTGGTTTCACTTCTTCAAACACATTTTCTCTTTTCCCGCATTTGTTTAGCATTCATGCAACTTTCTTTTTCTTGTGCATTATCTGGTTTTGTAGTCTTCTTTCAAAGACACACAAATCCTATACATCTATTTGCTGTGCAGCTCCCCCCCCCCTCTCCCCGATACATTGCCTTTTTCCTTCTACATGTCCTCTGCGTCTCAGTCTCTCTCTCTATCTCTTTGTCCATTGGTCTTTGTTTCTGTCTGTCTGTCTGTCTGTCTGTCTGTTTGTCCTCTCCCTCCTCTCTCTCTCTTTCTCTCTGTCTGTCTGTCTGTCTGTCTGTCTCTCTGTCTGTCTGTCTGTCTGTCTGTCTGTCTGTCTGTCTCTCCTCTCTCTCTCTCTCTCTCTCTCTCTCTCTCTCTCGGCAATTAACAGAAATGAACATATATTTTATGACTGTATTATAAATTGAGCACCATTTTTTCTTTGTACGTTCATGCTATCTCATCACTCTTTCAGAGGGATGTCCATGTGAAACATTCCAGAAACCCACCCGACAAAACCATATCAAATTTGATTAGACACGAAGATGTTAAATGCTTGAAAACAGTAAAGTGTTTACATTTTGAAACTTCTGATACAAAAATAGCTGTTGTTGTTGTTGTTGTTGTTGTTGTTAAGAGTACTTATATAGCGCCTACCCCCGGCCAGAGACCAAGCTCTAAACGCTTTACAATCCGCATTCTCGTTTGCACAACGGGCTGTCTACCTGGGTAGAGCCGACTGAAGAGCTGCCTACTGGCGTTTCGTTCAGTCGTTTCACGTGTCATTCAGTCAATATCATTCATTCACTCTACCAACTCTTTCAATCTTTCAATTTTTTTTTTCACGCAGAGTGCATGCTATGTGTAATGTGTCATCCATACCAACGGCCACACTGGCCTTCTCTTCCGAAAGTTGGTGATAGGATTTTTACGTGTGTACAATGTGTTATGCTTTCGTTCACACACGGAACCTCGGTCTATAGTCCCATTCGAAGGACTGCTTTGGGAAATAGAGTCAGAAGGGAAAATCCCCCTGTACCGAAACGGCCCGGCGGAGGTTCAATCCCGCACCTTATGCTCACCAAGATTGCGACTCAGGCGCTCTATCAGCCGAGCTATGCCGGCCCAAATATCCCTTTTTACATCCATCGTCTTCCCTTTCCAACCACCATTCCAATTTCTGGATCATCAGGTGTCTTCGTAAACGTTCCAAACGACCATCCGACTGTACTCATCCCTGAGGGAAACAACTTGGGAAAGTCCAGAAGGCTCACTCTTGTTCTACGGACAGACTGATGGTCATACCCTCATCGTCAGCAGGGGAACTGGCCAGCTTGTCACAGATGGCTCACGTACAGACTGGTGGTCATAACCACATGGTCGGCGGGGCAACTGGCCAGCTTGTCACAGATGGCTCACGTACAGACTGGTGGTCATAACCATATCGTCAGCAGGGCAACTGGCCGGCTGGTCACAGATGGCTCACGTACAGACTGGTGGTCATAACCACATCGTCAGCAGGGCAACTGGCCAGCTTGTCACAGATGGCTCACGTACAGACTGGTGGTCATAACCACATCGTCAGCAGGGCAACTGGCCGGCTTGTCACAGATGGCTCACGTACAGACTGGTGGTCATAACCACATCGTCAGCAGGGCAACTGGCCAGCTTGTCACAGATGGCTCACGTACAGACTGGTGGTCATAACCACATCGTCAGCAGGGCAACTGGCCGGCTGGTCACAGATGGCTCACGTACAGACTGGTGGTCATAACCACATCGTCAGCAGGGGAACTGGCCAGCTTGTCAGGAAGGTTGGCTCTCTGAGAACTGCCTGCATGGAATCACACCGACCCACACACCTGAAGGTGCCCGATTCTGCTGCCCCAGGGGACAGCAGTGCCCACTGTGGTATCAGACCAAAGCTCTGATTCTGTTAACCAAAGTGAGTCTCAGGGAGTCATACCTTGTTGCCAGCTGTAAAAAAAACACATCTCCCCAGAGTCCAGACGCCCTCGGCGAAGATATGCCGTCAAGATTGTGCTGTGAACAGTGTTTACCACAGAAATGACCAAAGGTTGTCGAACACGAGAGTAAACT
>CM065731.1:12473730-12483730 GCA_033310375.1 Conus canariensis
CTGTGTTGTGTTTTCCCTGGTTTTCCAATCGCATTTCAAAGTAATCAGTTCTTTAAAGTTTGTTGGCTCTGCAGTGCGTTGCCACTGATTTACGATCTTTGTTTCTGCTTTTGTTTTGATCCTTCCAACGAACACCCATCCTCTGTCTGTTTGTCTGTCTGTCTGTCCGTCCGTCTGTCTGTCTGTCTGTCTGTCTGTCTGTCTGTCTCTCTCTCTCTCTCTCTCTCTCTCTCTCTCTCTCGATTTCTCTCTCTTCTTTCAGTTACTCAAAAAAAATAAATAAATAAAAAAAATCGAAGAACGACCCATGCTGTAGTTGTACTGAAAATGAACATTTCTTGTATGTATGTCTATGTTATTAGTTTTTGAGATATAAATTTTTTGTAAAATATTTAAACAAACCCACATAACCAACGTATTTTCAGTCTGTCTGAAACATGAAGGTGTTAAGTGCTTGAGAGACTAGGCATTGCAAGGTCTGTGTGGTCTAACACCACTTCGGCAATCCAGCTTGTATAGTAACTGCGTGCCTAGATTAGGGCTGTATAGTGTGTTTCCATTCAAAATGTAGAGCTCTCTCTCTCTCTCTCTCTCTCTCTCTCTCTCTCTCTCTCTCTCTCTCTCTCTCTCTCTCTCTCTCTCTCCAGGACGAATCAGAAAGAAAAGCAGAGGTGAGGGTGTCCATCCTCTAACTTAACACAGCCCCACGCCTTCCCTTTCCCAATATCCCCTTCCTGATATCACCTCCACCACCACGGCCACCACCACCGCCACCACCACCACCACCGCCACCCTTTCCAGATATTACCAACCATCTTCTGTGTTCAATTCAATTCATGTTCTTTACAGGCACGCTGAATTCAGGTTGCCGTATCAGAGCCAGCATAGGTCATCAAGCAAGTCCGAAGTAACCATCGTACTATACACATTTCTTAAAGACAATACGAGGGGAAGTCCACGTCTCACCGTTGTTGTACATGCGGACTGAGGTCACAGTTATATCACCAGCAGTTCCTGAAGGATGACTCTATGTGACGTGACTTCATAGGGTCACGCAGATCTACACGGATAAAGGTGCTGAGATTCTCTGGCTAAAGGGACAGAACTGCCAGCCATGGAACCAGAACACACCTTTGATTCCTCCACAAAACCGAGTTTTCTGAAGGTGATTCTTTAACCCCTGGTGTAAGCAACTTCTACAAAGGCCATCTCACTGGGAACAGCATATGAAGAATGTGTTCCTTAGAGTCGATCGAAGTTTGCAGGATGAAAAGTCAACACTCCCATTCAGAAAAGGCGGGGAGGGGGGGGGGGGGGGGGGGGGGTGGTGGGGTAAAAACAACTAACAATACACGAAATTAATAAGTAAAACAGTAGAAACCCAACGGAGAAAAAAAAATGGAGTAAAAAAAAGAAACGCAGAGAGAACAAAAGGAATAGGGAACTGAAAGACGCCCCTATGGGTCTGAACAGGACATGTCAGACACAGTGCTCCTGATTGTCCCCGGGGAATATGTCGTTACGCTTCTCCACGTGTCCCCCTCCAACGCCCCTAGTTTCTCCGCTTAGCATGATTGATTTATTGATTCCACAACACACGCCTCTAATTCACATCAGAGGTGCGAGGAGATGGAAGGGGAAAACTGGATGTGGAAGGGAGGGTTGCAGAGAGAGAGAGAGAGGGGGGGGGGGGATAGTAAAAAAAAAAAAACAGAGAGAGAGGAGAGAGAGAGAGAGAGAGAGAGAGAGAGAGAGTTATAAAGCAGAAAGGGCAGCTGTTGCTGTTGTGGTGGTGGTGGTGGTGGTGGTGGTGGTGGTGGTTTTTCATGTTCTTGTTCTTGTTCTTGTAGTTGCTGTTGTTTTGAAACAGTTCTCATAATGTTGTCATTTACAAAGAAGCATTCGCTGTGAAGGAGAGTGGACGGATCCACAAGTCATAAGGCAATAGTTTTACTTTAAAAAATCATACACTTCACTTAAAACGAAACTTTTACTTCTGTGGAAAAGAGAAGATCTTGGATGCAGAAGCAGGAGCCATACGCTACATCACATTACATCCATCACCAGATTGTGAGGCAATAGTACCATGAAAAAGGGGTGAGGGATACACATCCCCCCCCCCCAAAAAAAAAAAAAAAAAAAAAAAAGATAGAAAATAAACCCCCGTCGATGGAGAGAAAAAAAAGATGTTATTTAGCGTAGACATCATGGCAGCTGCAAATCATCTTACTACCGCAACACACACAAACAGGTTTCTGGAATGAGTTACCCTCGGAGTACTTTGTTTACAGTTTACAGTGGCTGGGATGACATTGCACGTGCTGCTCTCTGTCAGTCTCCTCATTCGTTAAGTAAGGCATGTGAGGGCAAAGATGAAGCAGGTGTATTTTTTTTTCTCAGTAACACGCTGTTAATAATCAGATTGGTCGCCTGTGTCAGAGCTATGGTATTGCAGTCACCTTTTCTCCCTCTCTCTTTAGATTGAATATGACAATAAAGAATAATACAAACGACAGTGATTTTCATGATAACATTTAATTATTGGCAACCATTCATTCAGGGAGTAAATAATTCAGGAAACCCGTGTATTGCGACAGTGTTCAGACGGTCAGAGAATTTGCGGCGATTTTAAATCAGACCCAGTCTTGTGAAACTCACCAAGGTTTCTACTTTAAGTGGAAAAGATATCTTAACGAAACTCCACAAAAAAGTTTTTGATCTCCCGTAATTAGCATTCACACATCAATGCTTATCATCCTTTGGTTGCATTTAAATTTCTTCTTGTGTATACGTTTGAATCTTGCTTCTTTTTCAACTCACAGTGA
This sequence comes from Conus canariensis, assembly GCA_033310375.1. Taxonomy (NCBI): domain Eukaryota; kingdom Metazoa; phylum Mollusca; class Gastropoda; order Neogastropoda; family Conidae; genus Conus; species Conus canariensis. The sequence goes on from CM065731.1 coordinate 12,476,556, forward strand.
TACGTTACTAAGCGTTTAATTGCATTTCGATTTCTACATTCATTCATTCATACTTTACTTGTTTTCAGTATCTGTGCCGTCTTGTTCAGTCTCTAAAAAACAAACAAACAAAAAAAACAAAAACAATAAAACACGCTGAAAAAAAATAATGATAAAATAAATTATTAAAAGAACTCAAGAGAGAATTAAGATAAACAGACAATTCCATGCAGCTGAGATCAGACACGCCAGACAATTAACGAGGGTTGACTGCCAGAACCGTATCCATATTATATATATATATATATATATATATATATATATATATATATATTATATATATATAAGAGAGATACTGGGTTCTGGCAGTCAATAATACATGTTGCTGGTTGTCTCCTTAAAATAAGTTGCTATGCTTCCCCACCTCTGTGCTGGTCCACCTTTCTTTCCCTTGCATATAAATCTGATTAGTTTACAGATTCCCAGAACAAATGCTGACATGCTTCTGTGTGATAGTGACAGAGAGCGTGCGGGTTGGATTCAGACACATGAATAGAGGGACAAAGACAGGAAGGATAGAGACAGAGATCATGGGAAAGATAGGAGAAACAGACAAAGGTCAGGAAAAACAGGCGGGGGAAGAGGGGAAGGAGCAGGGCAGTGGATACAAGCAGTACAAAAAAAGGCATAGAGAGAGAGACAAAGAAAAACACACACAGACACACAGAGGCATACACATAAACCCACGAAACACACACACACACACACACACACACACACACACACACCACACACACACACACCACACGCACGCACGCACGCACGCACGCACGCACGCACGCGCGCACACACACACACACACAAAAGAGCACACACACACACACACACACGCCACACACACACACACACACACACACACACACACACACACACACACACCACGCACGCACACGCACGTACACGCACGCACACACACTCACACACACACACACACACACGCACGCACGCACGCACACACACAGAAACACACACACACCCCACACACACACACACACACACACACACACACACACACACACACAGAAGAAAAGAAAAGGAAAGAAATGCGAAGAAAAAAGTAAGCACAAAAGATGGAAGAACGTAAGAGTATATGGAAACCATGTTGAGTTTCACGAGACTGGATCTGATTTAACATCGCCACAAAGGCTCTCACCGTCGGCACACTGTCGTAACAAACGGGTTTCCTGAATTACCTTCTCCCTGAACACTGTGTTAACAGCCACCGGCAGCTGGTATGGTATCACATGCTTCTCTCTCTCTCAGCCACCTCTTCAGTCAAGTGAGGCTTTCGCGTGCAAAGACGTAGTAGGTACGAACTTTTCCTGAGCAGGCTGTTAGGTGTCTGGATGACTGTCTGCGAGTGAGAGGTAGTATTCTGTTATCAATTCTGTCTTTAACTAAAGCACGCACAACACACATACCTTCCACGCTGAAATTTACACTTGGTTTTGAGCACAATATAATATTCATGTTTGCCATTATGAGTGTACGACGAATTCTGGTCAACAAGAAAGGGATACAGTGTATTTAATGGTCAATGAAATATTCTGAAAGTCTTATTCTATATCGCCATTTCTTTGACAATGTTTCAGTCATAGTTCTACACTGGAGTTGCTTATTGTTAATGCACTGATATTCGACTGGTAAGGTAAGGTAAGGTAATGTTGCTTATAGCCCAGCCGACCGCAAAGGGCCACATCAGGGCTGTCACCACGTTAAAATCAACTCACAAGTCATCCAAAAATAAAAGAAAAAAAAAAGAAAAAGAAAAAAACCTTTCACACACATCTCTTTAAAATACATCTTCTAAAAGCGTACCAGAAACTTCGTTAAAAATCTTTCTTCCGTAAAATCTTAGATCAGATGAAAAATGTTAATCTCTTTCAGAAACTCAAAGATCACGTCAGGTGGGACATCTCCGAACAGGGTTTTCATGGACTCTGCTGTAAAGTGTTTATGTCTCACATCGTGCAAGTCCCAACAATCTAAAAGAATATGTTTCACTGTGAGTGGAACATGACATGGAACGCACCACGGAGCTTCTTCATCTTTTAATTGGACTGAATACCATCAATGTAGATTGGCAGTAGTGCAGCGTCTCCTTTGGTGACTTGTTACATGGTGACTTGATGTTGACTGCTTCATGCCAGCTGCCATGCCCAGGGCTGCCGCAAGACAAGTGCGGGTGTAATTAGTAAGACAGATTGAAGGTGGGAGCCACTATACTGGCAAATAAAAATGCATAAAAAGCCAACATACCACCCCGTCAGTCACCCAGTCTGACAACCAATCAGACAGCAATGAGCAAATCTATACATTTCATATTAGAAATATGTAAAGACAGCTGTTTGGAGTGTTATATTGCTAGAGAACAAAAAAAGTCCATATGATTCAGCCGTTTGCAGTACAATTCAATACACATCACAGCAATGGAAAACAGCGCAGTTAAATGCAATACAACACAACCGCAGCACAATGCACTTGGACGAACTGCAGCTCGGTGCTTCCCGACATAATCAATCACTAAGGACAGAACGATTTTAACAGAAACCAACCTGCTCAATAAACCATGGACAGACACACCAGGTAAACAAAAAACACGAAGCACGTCTCTTTCACAATGGACAACTCCAACTCCCCTAGAGACAGGTGACTCATCATCAGTCATGATTCCACGCACTGCCAACCCTGAATGGAGCCAGAACCTATTGTTAATTGCTGCCAAACAGGTCAGCCACAAACAGTCAAGGCTGAGTTCGGAAGCATTCCTGGAGTTAAAGAAAGAACTGACATTGACGGGTCATGGTCTGTGTCTTTTGGTTTCACCTGTGCAGTGAATTATTACAGTGATTATCCATTCAGTGTAGGTGTGAGCAGGTTGAAATAAACGCCTATCTTGCGCTGAATTGGATGAAGATAAGCGATTGCTCGTTCATTTTCTTGAGTGGTATGTACCTTGCCTGACAAAGACCTAATAGGTCGAAACGCGTCGTGTTTTGTCTTGTGATTCGTTTGTCCACGTTTTTTGGGCGGAGCTTTACCAAGAATTTTTCAAATTAGTACGAAAAAATTATCGATCATCTATTCATTCATTCATTCAGTCGTTCGTGTGTTCGTTCGTTCGTTCGTTCGTTCATTCGTTCATTCAATTATTCATTCATCCTCTCCTTCTCCCCCCCCCCACCTCTCTCTCTCTCTCTCTGATGATTAAAATTGTCTGTTCATCTGCCTATAATTATGGCCTCTCAGAGCCATGAGGAAAAAATGTTTTGTACATTATAAGTCTCTCAGTGAAAATGTCTGAAGAAAACATATTTGGCGAAATTCTGTCATTCATCCTGTGTATTTACAAAGCGTTTCAAACCATTTCGATTTCTGTGTGTATTCATTGATACTCTCTTTGTTTCCAGTACCTCTGCCATCTGGTTCAATTGCCACAATACATAGATAAATAAAAACAAAATAAATAGACGAATAAATAAACATATGAACAAACAAACAATTGAATAAATAAATAAATATATAAATAAATGAATACATCTATAGATACATAAAAATAGATAAATACGATAAATGAATACATACATCAATCAGTAAATAAGCACAAATAAAGAAGAAACACACACACACACACACACACACACACACACACACACACACACACACACACACACACACACACACACACACACACACACAAACCCCCCAGAGAAAGATTAAAAGAAACCAAGAGAGAATCTAAGATGAGCAGACCATTTCATGCGGATGAGATCAGACACGCCAGACACCATGCTGCGGATTGTTTTAATCAGAATACGTTTGTTATGCTTCCTCACCTCTACGCTGGTCCGCCATCTTTTCCATCCTTACCAACCTAATTGATTCACAACTTCCCAGAACACATGGTGACATGCTTCTGAGGGATAGCGGCAGAGAGAACGTGGAAGTTGGATTGAAAGACATGAGTAAGAGGACGAGCGACAGGCGAAAGAGAAACTGAGAGAGGGAAAATAACAAAAACAGACAGAAAGGGAAGTGGTGGATAATCGGCGGTTGGGAGCTGGGGGTGGGGGTGGGGGTGGGGGGATAGTCAGTTAAAAGGGTGAAGAGAGAGACAGAGCAACACACACACACACACACACACACACACACACACACACACACAACACACACACACGCACGCACACACACACACACACACACACACACACACACACACACACACACACACACACACACACAAGGCAAACAGCCAAGCAGGCAAACAGACAGCCAGACAGACAGACAGACAGACAGATGGACAGGCAGACAGAGACAGACAGTCAGAGAGCCGTAGAGAGGCAGAGACGCATCGATGGAGAGTGGGACAGAGACAGAGAGTGAGGAGGGTGGAAAGAGAAGGGGAGAGGGGTAAATCTGTTGAAATAATGCGATGGTGGTTAAAAATCATTCTGAACGGGAATTGTTCAAATACGAAACAATGATAAGTGCTCATGGTGTAAGAAAGAGACGCGGGAGTGTCTGCGTGAGTGTTGTGAGAGGTGAGAGAGTGCATGTGTGCGTGGGGGATTGGGATGGTGGAAGGAGGGGGGGGGGGAGCGGATGGTGGAGGCAAACAATAACATGATCACCACAAGTGAGGTCTGCACGTGCAATTCATTGTCTCAAAAGTTAACACCGTGGATGGAAGACCACAACCAAATCTTTGTTACACATACTTTTTTTTCCGAGGTGCTAATTTTCATGTTAAACATAGAGAGTGGATACTCGCAAACTTTTCTTTGTTACAAGAGTACCTGGGGAAAGAAAGGAAAGAAGTAAACGGAAGAAATGAACCCAAAATGAAAAAGGGAAAAGCAAATGAAGAGAGAGAGAGAGAGGAGAGAGAGAGAGAGAGAGAGAGAGAGAGAGAGAGAGAGAGAGAGAAAAAACTGAACAAAGTAGAAAGGAATTTACCAAAAGAAAGGGAAGAACAGGTAAGAACAACAAATAAAGAAAGAAGGGAGGACAGTGAAGAAAGAAAGAAGAGAAAGAAAGAAGAGAAAAAAGAAAGAAAGAAAGAAAGAAAGAAGAAAGAAAAGAAGAGAAAGAAAACCAATGAAAACGAAAAAAAAAAAAAACAAAAAAAAAAAACAAACAAGTAAGGGTAGGGAAAGAATAAAATCCAATGAAGAGGGGACACCAAAAAACAAAACAACAACAACAACAATAACAACAAAAAAAAAACAATAAAGAAAAAGCAAAGAAACAATGCAGGGAGGAAAATGAAGAAAACCAAATGCCAAGAAAGAAGAACAGTAAAAGAAAACACGAAAGAAAGTTAGAGATAATGGAAACCTTACCGAGGTTCACAAGACTGGATCTGATTTACCGTCGCCACCAAGGCGCGGGCTGTCGGAACACTGTCGCAACACACCCTAAAAGGCTTCCGGAGTTACTTACTCGCTGGGTACTGTGTTCACAACTGATGGTAGCTTGTATGGTTGCACGTGCTTCTCTCTTTCAGCCTCCTCATTAGTCAAGTCAGGTCTGCTCTTGCAAAGACGAAGAAGTAGGTACGATCTTTTGCTGAGCAGGCTGTTAAATGTCGGGATGGTTGGATGCGACTGAGAGATGGTATTCCAGCATCATTTCTGCCGTTCATGAAAGCACACACAACATATATTCCTCCCTTTCCATATACATCACGCTTGGTTTTGTACACAGTATCACCTTGTCATCAGACGGTCAGAGGAGTCCTGGCAAACAAGAGAGGGGCAGAATGTATGTAAAGGTCACTAAAAGATTTTGAACTCTAAATTTCCAACAGCATTTCTTCGACAAAGTTTGAGTCACTGCTCTACAGTCGAGCTGCTTATAATTACTGCACAGCTATTCCAATATTCAAGCATAAGGCTTAAAGGTTTACTTTTTGGTCTGCAATGCTCATTTTCTGGTGAATAGAAAGATGGGCTCTCAATCAACCAGTTAGCCAACAAATCAAACAACTTACCAGACTTTTTTTTTCAAATCATACTTTGAAGAATATATAAAGACAGCTATTTAGATTGTTACAATTCCTTTGTGAAAGATGTCGTATGATTCAGCCCTTTGCAACACAATGCAGTGCAAAACAGCTGAAAACAGCACAATTGAATGCAACATGCACAACACAACTCCAGCGCGATGCAGTTGAACGAACTGCAGCTCTGCGCATTCCAACATAAAGAATCACTGAATGACACAAACCAACCTGCTCTAGAAACCAAGGAGAGACACATCAGTTAAAAAAAAGACAATCAAGCAAGTCCTTTCTCAATGGACGACTCCAAAACACCCGAAGACAGGTGACGCATCATCCGTCATGATCCACGGACTGCTAACTGTGAACAGAGCACTACTCTACCGTTAATTACAGCCAAACGGGTCAGCAACAAACAGTCAAGGCTGGCTGCCGTTCTCACTGGATACATCTATTCTTGAACTGAGAGGATGTGAATCAACTCTAAAAAAAACTTCACCCACGCCTCCCCCCGCCCCCTCCTGCCTATGCACCCCCTGCCAGTCCTCCCCCCCCCCCTCATTTTGCCCGTGCTTCATCTAATCAGGAGCTATATCACATCTCAAGTCACAATGATAATAATAATAATGGTTTCTTATATAGCGCTTAATCAAACGAATTTCTCTAAGCGCTTTACAAAGTCATACTACATTCACCCTTCTCATATACAATATGCAGACCATCCCTCAATATTATACAATAATACACCTTACACCCAGCTACAAATACTATTACTACAATAACTAACAAATCCTAATCCTACCAATGTGACATTCACTTATTTTTCAAATATCACTACAAAAACTTAATCCTATAACGTTCAATCATACAACAAATACATATAATAGAGAACATACACATACGCTACATTTGAAAAGGCCCAGACGGCTATGAGTTAGGTTGTACCCCCCCCCCCCCCCCACAGCATTGACTAATTATGAGAAAATAGATGGGTTTTAAGTTTAGACTTGAAAGAAGAGATAGAATCTGAATGTCTGAGAGAGTCTGGCAGACTGTTCCACGTCGCTGGAGCTTGAAAAGAGAAAGATCTTTCACCAGTAGTAGTCCTGAAGCGAGTCATTCGCAGAAGGCGGTC
>CM065731.1:12488730-12496230 GCA_033310375.1 Conus canariensis
TGTGAAACAAATCATTGAAACAAGAAAAATATGGATATTTAGCATGCAAATTGAAAGAAATACACTTTTTTAGGAGAGAGAGAGAGAGAGTAGAGAGAGAGAGAGAGAGAGAGAGAGAGAGAGAGAGAGAGAGCGAGAGTTTCTCTCTCTCTCTCTCTATTTGCTTTAATATTTTCTTTGCATTTTGCATATTTCTTTTTTCTTTTTCAATTCATCTATTTTACTCTGCTCTTTCTTCTTCAATTTGTTATTGTTGTTTTTGTTATTGTCATTTCAAGATTTTTTTCTTTCTTTTAGGGGGATATATTTCTGCAAATTATTCCTCATTTTCGATCTTTTTCCTTCTCTCTCTCTCTCTCTCTTCTCTTCTCTCTCTCTCCTCTCTCCTCTCTCTTCTCTCTCTCTCTCTCTCTCTCTAAATCTATGTCTTTCTTGCGGCATCCTTTGATGTCTTTCACTCTAATTTCTGCCTTCTCTGGTTCCCCCGTCTAATTTCAAAGTAATTGAATTCTTTAACGTGTGTTTATTCTGCAGCCCGTTTTCACTAATTTACGGCGTTTTTTGTTTGTTTGTTTGTTTGCGTGCTTGCTTGTTTTTTGCGCTCTTCTTCCTCACTCATCCCCTTTCCACCAATGCCAGTCTATCTATCTGTCTGCCTGTCTGTCCGTCTGTCTGTCTGTCTGTCTGTCTGTCTCTTTCTCTCTCTCTCTCTCTCTCTCTCTCTCTCTCCTCTCTCTCTCTCTCTCTCTTAGCTTCTTCTTCTCCTACTTACTCAAAGAAATCAAGGACCACCCATGTTGTAGTTGGACTGAGAATGAAAATCATTTATGTTCTGGTTTCTCCTGGCCATAGTATGACTTTTTGAGAGATAAAATCATTCAAAACATGGCAGATACCCTTATAGCCAAAGCATGTTCACTTGTCTCCACCTGAAGATTTTGAGCGTTTGTGACATTGTTATGATGATGATGATGATGATGATGATGATGATTATGTTGGGTATGTATATAGCGCCTATCCTCGGTCACAGACCAAGCTCTAAGCGCTTTACAATAAACACACTACCTCACTCACTCAACGGGCTGCCTATCCAGGTAGAGCCGGCCGAAGAGCAGCCTACTGGCGCTCATTCAGTCGTTTCCCGTACCATTCAAATATCAGTCACTCATTTTTCATTTATCTCATTTATTCCTCCAGTTTCTCACATAGGATGCATGCGATGTTTATACGTGTCCTCCATTTCCACCGGTACACGATGGCACACGATAACAGTAAGTGACAATTTTTTGTGGCTTGGTAAGAAATACCAGGTGGCTATCTTCAATCTACATCAATTTTGCCAGGGCAGCGGGGAAACACCCCCCCCCCCCCTGCTCTTTTCGATTTTCAACTGCCGTGGGCTCTTTAACGTGTGCAGGGGGCCAGGAAGGCACACGGATCTGACTCGCTTATAGTCCCCATCCGATGGACTTGACGTTCAGTTCGATTTGTCATTCAAACTGGGAAAGAAAGGGCGAGAAAGGCAGGGCTCGAACCCACGCACTTCTCACACTTTGGGATTGGCAGGCGAACGTCTTAACCACTCTGCCACCTTTCTGCCTAGGCTGGAAAGGCTTTATTTTTACAGCTACTTGAACAAATCCTCGTTTAGTAACAGGGTGCATTAATAAGAGTTATATGGTGCGTTTCTCTTCAAAATTTGGGACATTGAATTTGTTTCTCTCTCTCTCTCTCTCTCTCTCTCTCTCTCTCTCTCTCTCTTCTCTCTCTTCTCTTCTCTTTCTCTCTCTTCTCTATCTCTCTCCCTCTCTTCTCTCTCTCTCTCTCTTCTCTCTCTCATCTCTCTCTCTCTCTCTCTCTCTCTCTCTCTCTCTCTCTCTCTCCAAGACAAAACGGAAAGAAAAGCAAAGGTGTGTGTTTCAATCCCTGAACTGAGCACAGCCACACACCTTCCTTCTCCCGAACTCCGCTTCCTGTCACCACTTCGCCACCATCACCCCTTTCCAACAACCTTCCCCTTCATGGAGTTTGCTGAATTCAATTAGTGTTGCTTATAGCCTAGCCGAATTTAGGAACCAAAATTTGGGGCCGCTTTGGGTCATCAGGAGTCTTCATGTTAGTCCAAAATATTGTCGTCCTAGACCCATTCCTTGAAGACACAGCGTGGAGAAGTCTCTCTGACTCCCTCTTGTCCTCAATGTGGATTCACGTTCACGCCTACATCACCAGCAAGGGGAGTGTACCCATGGTCAGGCATGATGACCATCTGCGTACTGACTTGATGGGGTCACACATACCCCACACAGGTGAAGGCGCCGCTGTCCGGGGGACAGGACTGAGCATGTATGGAACCAGACCACACCTGTGATTCCGTCCTTAGAACCGAGTCTCCCGAAAATTATTTCTTAACCGCTGTTGTAAACAAGAACCACAGAGCCCAGCTTTGGAATCTGTCTGTACACATACACTGGGAAGATCATGCGAGAAACGTGGTTTCCTGAGAATCTATAAAATAATGCAGGATGACAATCTACACTCCCACTCAGAAAACAAAGCACAGAATTCATAACACAAAGTTAAAAAAAACAGAACTGAAAAAGACACAAAGAAAAAAACAAAGAGAAAAAAAAAACAGAGAAAGAACAAACGAATGGAGAGCCAAAGGACCCTCCCATGGGACTGAAGGACTGTGACTGGACACGTCAAAACACAATCCGCCTGATGGTCCTCGGGAATATGTTGTTACGTTTCTCCGCCTGTCCTCCGACGCCCCTAGTTTCCCCACTTGTGTATGATTGATTTATCGATTCCCAGAACACATGCCTCTAATTAATGTCAGAGTGTGTTAAAAGGAGATGGGGGTGGTGGTGGAGGGTGGGTGGCAAAGAGAGAGAGAGAGAGAGAGAGAGAGAGAGAGAGAAAGAGAGAGAGAGAGACAGTGGGTATATATATATATATATATATATATATATATATATATATGGAGAGAGAGAGAGAGAGAGAGAGAGAGAGAGAGGAGAGGGAAAGCAGACAGGCAGACAAACTGACTGATAAACGGACAGGCAGACGGGCAGGCATATAGGCAGACAGACGGGCATGAAGGAAGGCAGACAGGCAAGCATGCAGGCAAACAGACATTTACAATGAGAGAGAGAGAGAGAGACAGAGAGAGAGAGAGAGAGAGAAGAGAGAGAGAGGTTAAATGTTGTTTTTGTTGTTGTCATCGTTGTTGTTGTCGCTGCTATTGTGGCGTTGTTGTTTTTGAAATGTTTCTTGTTATTTGCATGGAAGCATTTTCGCTGTGGAAGAAAAGTGGAAAATTCATACATCATAAGCAAGCGTTTTTTTTCTTTTTTTTTTTTTCGTTCGAATATCGCTCTGAAATAATTATTTACAACAACAACAACACCAACAACAAACAAGAAACAAGAAAATTTTTCACATTGAGGAAAAGAAATCACAGAAGGAGTTACAAGCTTACAGATTACATACACCCATGGTGCACTCCTATTCCCACATCTGTTTGTGGGGTAAAATGTATCACTAACAAAACAAGTAAATAGAAATTGGGATGGAGGTGTGGGTGGATGGAAGAATTCATGTCAAGAACCTCATACATTTCAACACTCTATAAGCACATCCTTTATGGTGAGTGATTCACCAAATGCCAAGGACCATGGAACCTTCTGACCTTTTACAAAAGGAGTGTGTTTAAAAAGAGCAGCATGTGTGTAACTGGCAGGACACTGTTCCTTCTTGACGAACGCAAGTGGCAGATTGCGTAACTTAGTTCAGGTTTTGACAGATCTGACAGCGTTAATTATCTGTATGTGCGTTCCTGGCAGCTTTTGAAAGTCCCCTTGGATTGTGACGTTGCTTTGTTGTAACTGCCCTTAAATTTACTTACCCCCCCCCCCCCTCTTGTTCTCCTCCACCTCAACATCCCACATCTGCTTCTCGTTTCACCCATTCTTAATATTACTCCTCCCCCCCCCCCTCTCCCCCTCGGTTTCCCTCCTCCCCACCATCCTCGTGCAACTGAAATATCAGTAAATTGAGTCGTGACCATTGAGTGTGTTGAATTTTAAAATCACCACTTTCTTGCCCATCACCACTGCATGCCATCACCACTGCTTGCCTTCACCACTGCTTGCCTGCCATCACCACTGCATGCCATCACCACTGCTTGCCATCACCCCCTGCTTGCCATCACCACTGCATGCCATCACCACGCTTGCCATCACCACTGCTTCCATCACCACGCATGCCATCACCACGCTTGCCTTCACCACTGCATGCCATCACCACTGCAGGGCCCTCACCACTTGCATGCCATCACCACTGCTTGCCTTCACCACTGCATGCCTGCCATCACCACTGCATGCCAAACACCACTGTTTTGCCATCACCATTTTCCCTCCACACCCACTGCATGCCATCATCACGGCTTGGCCATCACCACTGCAGGGGCCCATCACCACTCATGCCGCATGCCATCACCACTGCATGCCAATCACCACTGGCCATGCCACACCACTGCATGCCATCACCACGCTTGCCACTGCTTCCACACCACTGCAGCCAAATCACCACTCCCTCCCCATCCACAAATGCATGACATCCCCCACGGCATGCCATCAACATGCATGCCATCACCACGGCTTGCCTTTCACCACTGCTTGCCACTGCTTGCCATCACCCACTGAAATGCCATCACCACTGCTTCCCAAATCACCACGCATGCCATCACCCTGCTTGCCATCACCACTGCATGCCATCCCACGCTTGCCATCACCACTGCTTGCCACTGCTTGCCATCACCCATGCTTGCCATCACCACCTGCATGCCATCACCACTCCCTTGCCATCTTTTATCTCCATAACCTGGGGAAGAGACTGTAAGTGCACACTCCTTGTTCCCTTCTCAAACGGCACTGTTTTTTAAAAAAATTTCTCTGTCCTACTTTTCGGGGACCAACATTCGCCATTCCTTTGTTTAAAACTGCAATAGTTGTCATCATCCACTACAGAGACCAACTGAAGGATACAGAATAATGTTCTTCGCATATTCCTCTATGCATGTGAAACGTGGACATGTAACCAAGACATGCCGAAAGTAACCACTTCCACACAACCTGCCTCAGAAGATTGTTAAACTTAGAATGGTGGGACAAAATCCCAGACAAAGAGGTGCTCCCCAAGCCGGCCTGCCAAGCGTCCACACCATCCTGATGCCCGTCTCAGCTTCAGTGGGCATTTTCGTGAAGTGGCATTCCGACCACCAGCTACCCATGCCAGACCACCAGGGTACCCATGCCAGACCACCGGCGACCCATGAACTGCTTCTTTCAGTGAACTGGGAAAAAGGAGTGCATTCTCACGGGGTCAGAAGAAAAAGCTTCAAAGGCAACCCCAAACATCCTAGAAAGCGTTTAACATCAACCCTGACACGGGGGAAAAAACTGATATGGATCTGAGCTAGATGCGGCTTTCCCTGTCCACAAAGGCGCCAATTGATGCGAAAAAAGGGGGACACTCCGCTCAACAAAGGAACAGGCAAGAAAACCAGCACCAAGCAATCAAGGTCAGCATTCCCACATCCCTGGGCCAAAGGGTGTCACCGCACATCCTGTGCACCGCATCGGCTTCATCCGCCACCTGCGTATCCATAAAAATCACGCCACCCCTCTCAAACCCCAAGATGATTGAAGTGGTCCTCGTCATCTCGGGCGGACGAACACTTAGTTGTTTATCATTCACCTACACCTGATTACAGCGACACTCCTTTGTTGCTCAAAAACTATGGTTGTGACCGTTTTTCCCCTCCCCAGTACTGAAAGAGAGACAAAAGTTTCCTGTAATAAAGCCGTTTTTATTATCACTGGTAAGAAAACGTACGCTCAGGGCGCCAGCGAAGGGCAGTTAATATGGCCCCGAAACTGGTAAGAAATAAATGCCAGAAATGAACGATTAAGACCAAAGCAACCTTGACCTTGTACTGGCATCCAAATGGGGCGAGAGAAATTTTGAATGTCTGTGCATTCTTGATAGGCAGCCTTGCTCTATAATAGTACTCAAGCATTGTCAAACAAATCTGGGATACATGATTTCAAAAATCTTCCTTTGATGTTCAGTTACCTTGCATTCCTTCTGTTGACCATAAGTCTTTTTCCGACAGGTAGATGACAAACATCCTTTAACCTTGTCCAAAGTTCAGCGGTGTATGAATGACAGACGTGTGTTACTATGTGTGCTTTAATGAACGGGAGTGATTATGGAACACTATCTCCCTATGTGGAGACCAGACCAACCCTTAACAATGTGATAAGAGAAGATCACACCTGCTATACCTGCTATGCATTTGAACACGAAAGCCTCACTTGACTAATGGGGCTGCTGAAAGAGGGAAACCACGTGCGATGTCAGCGTATTACACCCCTAGCGTATACACAGTACAACAAGTGTTGAGATAGTGCTCTCATATTGCACGTGATGATGTCTTCATTAAATCAGATTCAGTCTCGTGAAAATCCTCCTCTCTCTGCTCTCTCTGTCTCTGTCTCTGTCTCTGCCTCCTCTCTCTCTCTCTCTCTCTCTTCCTCTCTCTCTCTCTCTCTCTCTCTCTCTCCAATTGCGCGGGGGCGGGGGCGTGTGGTGTGTGTGGTGTGTGTGTGTGTGTGTTGTGGGGTGTGTGTGTGTGTTGGTGCGCGCGCGCGTGTGTGTGTGGTGTGTGTTGTGTGTGTGTGTTCACGCGTGCATGCATGCATGCTTGCGTGCGTGTTTTGTGGGGTGTGTGTGTGTGTGTGTGTGTGTGTGTGTTTTGTGTGTGTGTGTGTGTGTACGTGCGTGCGAGCGTACGTGTGTGCGAGCGTCCGTGCGTGCGTTGTGTGCGTCCGTGCGTGCGTACGTGCGGTTTTGTGTATGTGTGTATGTGTGTGTGTGTGTGCGTGACTCTGTGTGTGTGCCTGTGTGCGTGCGGTTATGCGCGCGCACCGCCGCGCGCGTGTGTATGTGTGTGTGCCCGTGTGTGTTGTGTGTGTGTGTGTGTGTGTGTGTTTAAGGGGAGACAGAGAGAGAGAGAGAGAGAGAGAGAGAGAGACAGAGACAGAGACAGAGACAGAGACAGAGGGAGAGACGGATGGTGGATAGTACTTTATTTTAAAAAAAGGCCAAGGTCCCTTTTGAAGGGGTACGTGAGCAAAACAAAGGTAAACAGCAAATTTTTGGCAATGAAAAACATGAGAGTGAGCAAAGCGAACAGAGAAATGTAAACAACAATGTGATGAGCAAAGTATGGATCGAATTTGAATGCTTTGTACAAATACATTGCAAACTGTTTGGCAATATCTTCACGCTTACATGACATAAGCGATGTAAGTCTAAACAACGAATGCTGCAACCAGGCCTTCCTGGGCAATCAAGTGATTTCTAAGATCGTCCAAACAGGACAGCAAAGTAGGCTACAACATGGACTTTATCTTCCCGTGCACTTTTACATAA
>CM065731.1:12503730-12521230 GCA_033310375.1 Conus canariensis
CCCCCCCACACACACACCCCCATCCCCCCTCACAGCTGATAGTAACTGATATGACGCTGTATTCGCTGCTCTCTTTCAGCCTCCTCTCATTATCTAAGTAAGGTTTGCACGAGCAAAGACGTAGCAGGTTAGCCTCCTCATTATCTGTGTGAGGTTTGCACGAGCAAAGACGTAGCAGGTTAGCCTCCTCATTATCTGTGTGAGGTTTGCACGAGCAAAGACGTAGCAGGTTAGCCTCCTCATTATCTGTGTGAGGTTTGCACGAGCAAAGACGTAGCAGGTTAGCCTCCTCATTATCTGTGTGAGGTTTGCACGAGCAAAGACGTAGCAGGTTAGCCTCCTCATTATCTGTGTGAGGTTTGCACGAGCAAAGACGTAGCAGGTTAGCCTCCTCATTATCTGTGTGAGGTTTGCACGAGCAAAGACGTAGCAGGTGTGATCCTTTCCCTAGCATGCTGTTAAGTGTCGAACTGGTTATCGGCGTCAGACTGACAGTATCCTCTTACCACCTGTCCCACCCACACATGCCTAAGCACAAGATGGTAAAGACCTTGGCTGTCCCCATAACAAATGAAACATGGCCGACACTGACAGTAAGCAATGCATTGAAAGTCCAGCAAAGATTTTGAAATTCTTGTTGGTTGTCAGCACTTGTATCACAACGCTTGATTTTTTTTTTCATCCTTTGGGAGTGTTTACGTGTCTTGCTATGAAAACGTTTAAATCATTGTTCCATTTGTATTCCCTTCTTTGTGCTGTCTCCGGCCGAAAAGAGAGGGAAAAAAACCCAGTCTGGTGACCCATTAACTAGTCCGCTGATATCTTGTGCCAGACATATCAATACGGGGTCGTCTGTTAAATTTTTAACACCCATCATGAAATAAATCTGATTTCAGAACACACAATGTCCAATCCCGGCAATTGAAAAAACATCTTAATTTCTTGTTTACTGAAACTGTCGAAGATTTCGTCTGTGAAACAAATCATTGAAACAAGAAAAATATGGATATTTAGCATGCAAATTGAAAGAAATACACTTTTTTAGGAGAGAGAGAGAGAGAGAGAGAGAGAGAGAGAGAGAGAGAGAGAGAGAGAGAGAGGAGGTTCTCTCTCTCTCTCTCTCTATTTGCTTTAATATTTTCTTTGCATTTTGCATATTCTCTTTTTCTTTTTCAATTCATCTATTTTACTCTGCTCTTTCTTCTTCAATTTGTTATTGTTGTTTTTGTTATTGTCATTTCAAGATTTTTTCTTTCTTTTAGGGGGATATATTTCTGCAAATTATTCCTCATTTTCGATTTTCCTTCTTTCTCTCTCTCTCTCTCTCCTCTCTCTCTTCTTCTCTCTCTCTCTCTCTCTCTCTCTAAATCTATGTCTTTCTTGCGGCATCCTTTGATGTCTTTCACTCTAATTTCTGCCTTCTCTGGTTCCCCGTCTAATTTCAAAGTAATTGAATTCTTTAACGTGTGTTTACTCTGCAGCCCGTTTTCACTAATTTACGGCGTTTTTTGTTTGTTTGTTTGTTTGCGTGCTTGCTTGTTTTTGCGCTCTTCTTCCTCACTCATCCCCTTTCCACCAATGCCAGTCTATCTATCTGTCTGCCTGTCTGTCCGTCTGTCTGTCTGTCTGTCGTCTGTCTCTTCTTCTCTCTCTCTCTCTCTCTCTCTCTCTCTCTCTCTCTCTCTCTCTCTCTTAGCTTCTTCTTCTCCTACTTACTCAAAGAAATCAAGGACCACCCATGTTGTAGATGGACTGAGAATGAAAATCATTTATGTTCTGGTTTCTCCTGGCCATAGTATGACTTTTTGAGAGATAAAATCATTCAAAACATGGCAGATACCCTTATAGCCAAAGCATGTTCACTTTGTCTCCACCTGAAGATTTTGAGCGTTTGTGACATTGTTATGATGATGATGATGATGATGATGATGATGATTATGTTGGGTATGTATATAGCGCCTATCCTCGGTCACAGACCAAGCTCTAAGCGCTTTACAATAAACACACTACCTCACTCACTCAACGGGCTGCCTACCCAGGTAGAGCCGGCCGAAGAGCAGCCTACTGGCGCTCATTCAGTCGTTTCCCGTACCATTCAAATATCAGTCACTCATTTTTCATTTATCTCATTTATTCCTCCAGTTTCTTACATAGGATGCATGCGATGTTTATACGTGTCCTCCATTTCCACCGGTACACGATGGCACACGATAACAGTAAGTGACAATTTTTGTGGCTTGGTAAGAAATACCAGGTGGCTATCTTCAATCTACATCAATTTTGCCAGGGCAGCGGGGAAACACCCCCCCCCCCCCCTGCTCTTTTCGATTTTCAACTGCCGTGGGCTCTTTAACGTGTGCAGGGGGCCAGGAAGGCACACGGATCTGACTCGCTTATAGTCCCCATCCGATGGACTTGACGTTCAGTTCGATTTGTCATTCAAACTGGGAAAGAAAGGGCGAGAAAGGCAGGGCTCGAACCCACGCACTTCTCACACGTTGGATTGGCAGGCGAACGTCTTAACCACTCTGCCACCTTTCTGCCTAGGCTGGAAAGGCTTTATGTTTACAGCTACTTGAACAAATCCTCGTTTAGTAACAGGGTGCATTAAGAAGAGTTATATGGTGCGTTTCTCTTCAAAACTTGGGACATTGAATTTGTTCTCTCTCTCTCTCTCTCTCTCTCTCTCTCTCTCTCTCTCTCTCTCTCTCTCTTCTCTTCTCTTTCTCTCTCTTCTCTATCTCTCCTCTCTCTTCTCTCTCTCTCTCTTTCTCTCTCTCTCTCTCTCTCTCTCTCTCTCTCTCTCTCTCTCTCTCTCTCCAAGACAAAACGGAAAGAAAAGCAAAGGTGTGTGTTTCAATCCCTGAACTGAGCACAGCCACACACCTTCCTTCTCCCGAACTCCGCTTCCTGTCACCACTTCGCCACCATCACCCCTTTCCAACAACCTTCCCCTTCATGGAGTTTGCTGAATTCAATTAGTGTTGCTTATAGCCTAGCCGAATTTAGGAACCAAAATTTGGGGCCGCTTTGGGTCATCAGGAGTCTTCATGTTAGTCCAAAATATTGTCGTCCTAGACCCATTCCTTGAAGACACAGCGTGGAGAAGTCTCTCTGACTCCCTCTTGTCCTCAATGTGGATTCACGTTCACGCCTACATCACCAGCAAGGGGAGTGTACCCATGGTCAGGCATGATGACCATCTGCGTACTGACTTGATGGGGGTCACACATACCCCACACAGGTGAAGGCGCCGCTGTCCGGGGGACAGGACTGACATGTATGGAACCAGACCACACCTGTGATTCCGTCCTTAGAACCGAGTCTCCCGAAAATTATTTCTTAACCGCTGTTGTAAACAAGAACCACAGAGCCCAGCTTTGGAATCTGTCTGTACACATACACTGGGAAGATCATGCGAGAAACGTGTTCCTGAGAATCTATAAAATAATGCAGGATGACAATCTACACTCCCACTCAGAAAACAAAGCACAGAATTCATAACACAAAGTTAAAAAAAACAGAACTGAAAAAGACACAAAGAAAAAAACAAAGAGAAAAAAAAACAGAGAAAGAACAAACGAATGGAGAGCCAAAGGACCCTCCCATGGGACTGAAGGACTGTGACTGGACACGTCAGACACAATCCGCCTGATGGTCCTCGGGGAATATGTTGTTACGTTTCTCCGCCTGTCCTCCGACGCCCCTAGTTTCCCCACTTGTGTATGATTGATTTATCGATTCCCAGAACACATGCCTCTAATTAATGTCAGAGTGTGTTAAAAGGAGATGGGGGTGGTGGTGGAGGGTGGGTGGCAAAGAGAGAGAGAGAGAGAGAGAGAGAGAGAGAGAGAAAGAGAGAGAGAGACAGTGATATATATATATATATATATATATATATATATATGGAGAGGAGAGAGAGAGAGAGAGAGAGAGAGAGAGGGAGAAGCAGACAGGCAGACAAACTGACTGATAAACGGACAGGCAGACGGGCAGGCATATAGGCAGACAGACGGGCATGAAGGAAGGCAGACAGGCAGGCATGCAGGCAAACAGACATTTACAATGAGAGAGAGAGAGAGAGAGAAGAGAGAGAGAGAGAGAGAGAGAGAGAGAGAGAGAGAGAGAGAGAGGTTAAATGTTGTTTTTGTTGTTGTCATCGTTGTTGTTGTCGCTGCTATTGTGGCGTTGTTGTTTTGAAATGTTCTTGTTATTTGCATGGAAGCATTTTCGCTGTGGAAGAAAAGTGGAAAATTCATACATCATAAGGCAGCGTTTTCTTTTTTTTTTTTCGTTCGAATATCGCTCTGAAATAATTATTTACAACAACAACAACACAACAACAAACAAAAACAAGAAAATTTTCACATTGAGGAAAAGAGAATCACAGAAGGAGTTACAAGCTTACAGATGTACATACACCCATGGTGCACTCCTATTCCCACATCTGTTGTGGGGTAAAATGTATCACTAACAAAACAAGTAAATAGAATTGGGATGGAGGTGTGGGTGGATGGGAAGAATTCATGTCAAGAACCTCATACATTTCAACACTCTATAAGCACATCCTTTATGGTGAGTGATTCACCAAATGCCAAGGACCATGGAACCTTCTGACCTTTTACAAAAGGAGTGTGTTTAAAAAGAGCAGCATGTGTGTAACTGGCAGGACACTGTTCCTTCTTGACGAACGCAAGTGGCAGATTGCGTAACTTAGTTCAGGTTTTGACAGATCTGACAGCGTTAATTATCTGTATGTGCGTTCCTGGCAGCTTTTGAAAGTCATTGGATTGTGACGTTGCTTTGTTGTAACTGCCCTTTACTTTACATACCCCCCCCCCCCCTCCTTGTTCTCCTCCACCTCAACATCCCACATCTGCTTCTCGTTTCACCCATTCTTAATATTACTCCTCCCCCCCCCCCTCTCCCCCTCGGTTTCCTCCCTCTCCCACCATCCTCGTGCAACTGAATATCAGTAAATTGAGTCGTGACCATTGAGTGTGTTGAATTAACTCACCACTGCTTGCCTTCACCACTGCATGCCATCACCACTGCTTGCCTTCACCACTGCATGCCTGCCATCACCACTGCATGCCATCACCACTGCTTGCCATCACCACTGCTTGCCATCACCACTGCATGCCATCACCACTGCTTGCCATCACCACTGCTTGCCATCACCACTGCATGCCATCACCACTGCTTGCCTTCACCACTGCATGCCATCACCACTGCATGCCATCACCACTGCATGCCATCACCACTGCTTGCCTTCACCACTGCATGCCTGCCATCACCACTGCATGCCATCACCACTGCTTGCCATCACCACTGCCTGCCATCACCACTGCATGCCATCATCACTGCTTGCCATCACCACTGCATGCCATCACCACTGCATGCCGCATGCCATCACCACTGCATGCCATCACCACTGCATGCCATCACCACTGCATGCCATCACCACTGCTTGCCACTGCTTGCCATCACCACTGCATGCCATCACCACTGCATGCCATCACCACTGCATGACATCACCACTGCATGCCATCACCACTGCTTGCCACTGCTTGCCATCACCACTGCATGCCATCACCACTGCATGCCATCACCACTGCTTGCCACTGCTTGCCATCACCACTGCATGCCATCACCACTGCATGCCATCACCACTGCTTGCCACTGCTTGCCATCACCACTGCATGCCATCACCACTGCATGCCATCACCACTGCATGACATCACCACTGCATGCCATCACCACTGCATGCCATCACCACTGCATGCCATCACCACTGCTTGCCATCACCACTGCTTGCCATCACCACTGCATGCCTGCCATCACCACTGCATGCCATCACCACTGCATGACATCACCACTGCATGCCATCACCACTGCATGCCATCACCACTGCATGCCATCACCACTGCTTGCCACTGCTTGCCATCACCACTGCTTGCCACTGCTTGCCATCACCACTGCATGCCATCACCACTGCTTGCCATCACCACTGCATGCCATCACCACTGCATGCCATCACCACTGCTTGCCATTACCACTGCTTGCCACTGCTTGCCATCACCACTGCTTGCCATCACCACTGCATGCCATCACCACTGCTTGCCATCTTTTATCTCCAGTCACCTGGGGAAGAGACTGTAAGTGCACACTCTGTGTTCCCTTCTCTATCGGCAGCTGGTTTTTCAAAACAGTTTTCTCTGTCCTACTTTTCGAGGACCAACAGTCGCCATTCCTTTGTTTAATACTGCAATAGTTGTCATCATCCACTACAGAGACCAAGCTGAAGGTATACAGAATAATGGTTCTTCGCATATTCCTCTATGCATGTGAAACGTGGACAGTGTACCAAGAGCATGCCGAGAAGCTGAACCACTTCCACACAACCTGCCTCAGAAGATTGTTAAACTTAGAATGGTGGGACAAAATCCCAGACAAAGAGGTGCTCGACCAAGCAGGCCTGCCAAGCGTCCACACCATCCTGATGCTGTCTCAGCTTCAGTGGGCAGTTCGTGAAGCTGGCATGCCAGACCACCAGCTACCCATGCCAGACCACCAGCTACCCATGCCAGACCACCGGCTACCCATGAGACTGCTCTACAGTGAACTGCAACAAGGAGTGCATTCTCACGGAGGTCAGAAGAAACGCTTCAAAGGCACTCTCAAAACATCCTAGAAAGCGTTTAACATCAACCCTGAACCAAAGGGAACAAACTGATATGGATCGAGCTAGATGGCGCTACCCTGTCCACAAAGGCGCCAATTGATGCGAAAAAAGGGGGACAGCTCCAGCTCAACAAAGGAGACAGGCAAGGAAAGCCAGCACCAGCAATCAAGGTCAGCATTCCCACATCCACTGTCCAAGCTGTCACCGCACATCCTGTGCACGCATCGGCTTCATCCGCCACCTGCGTATCCATAGATCACGCCACCCCTCTCAACCCCAAGATGATTGAAGTGGTCCTCGTCATCTCGACGGACGAACACTTAGTTGTCATCATTCACCTACACTGATTACAGCGACACTCCTGTTGCTCTAAAGCTATGGTTGTGACCGTTGTCCATCCCCAGTACTGAAGAGAGACACAGTTCCTGTAATAAAGCAGCGTTCTTATTATCACTGGTAAGAGACGTACGCTCAGGGCTGCCAGCGAAGGGCAGTAATATGGCGCCAGAAACTGGTAGAGAAATAAATGCCAGAAATGAACGATTAAGACCAAAAGGTCAACCTTGGAGCCTTGTAACTGAGCATCCAAATGGGGCGAGAGAAATTAGAATGTCTGTGCATTCATGATAGGCAGCCTTGCTCTATAATAGTATCTCAAGCATTGTCAAACAAATGCTGGGATAGCATGAGTTTCAAAAATCTTCCTTTGATGTTCAGTTACTTGCATTCCTTGCTGGTTGACCATAAGTCTTCCGACAGGTATGATGACAAACAGGTCCTGTTAACCTGTGTCCAAAGTTCAGCGTGATGTATAGAATGACAGACGTGTGTTACTATGTGTGCTTTAATGAACGGGAGGAGTGATTATGGAACACTATCTCCCTGATGTGGAGACCAGACCAACCCTTAACAATGTGATAAGGAGAAGATCACACCTGCTATACCTGCTATGCATTTGAACACGAAAGCCTCACTTGACTAATGGGACTGCTGAAAGAGGGAAACACGTGCGATGTCAGCGTAGTTACACCTCTAGCGTATACACAGTACACAAGTGTTGAGATAGTGCTCTCATATTGCACGTGATGATGTCTTCATTAAATCAGATTCAGTCTCGTGAAATCTCCTCTCTCTGCCTCTCTCTGTCTCTGTCTCTGTCTCTGTCTCTGTCTCTTCTCTCTCTCTCTCTCTCTCTCTCTCTCTCTCTCTCTCTCTCTCCAATTGCGCGCGCGGGCGTGTGTGTGTGTGTGTGGTGTGTGTGTGTGTGTGTGTGTGTGTGTGTGTGTGTGTGTGCGCGCGCGCGCGTGTGTGTGTGTGTGTGTGTGTGTGTGTGTGTTCACGCGTGCATGCATGCATGCTTGCGTGCGTGCTTGTGTGTGTGTGTGTGTGTGTGTGTGTGTGTGTGTGTGTGTGTGTGTGTGTACGTGCGTGCGAGCGTACGTGTGTGCGAGCGTCCGTGCGTGCGTGTGTGCGTCCGTGCGTGCGTACGTGCGTGTGTGTGTATGTGTGTATGTGTGTGTGTGTGTGCGTGACTCTGTGTGTGTGCCTGTGTGCGTGCGGTTATGCGCGCGCACGCGCGCGCGCGTGTGTATGTGTGTGTGTGTGTGTGTGTGTGTGTGTGTGTGTGTGTGTGTGTGTGTGTTTAAGAGAGACAGAGAGAGAGAGAGAGAGAGAGAGAGAGAGAGACAGAGACAGAGACAGAGACAGAGACAGAGGGAGAGACGGATGGGTGGATAGTACTTTATTTTAAAAAAAGGCCAAGGTCCCTTTTGAAGGGGTACGTGAGCAAAACAAAGGAAACAGCAAATTTTGGCAATGAAAAACATGAGAGTGAGCAAAGCGAACAGAGAAATGTAAACAACAATGTGATGAGCAAAGTATGGATCGAATTTGGAATGCTTTGTACAAATACATTGCAAACTGTTTGGCAATATCTTCACGGCTTACATGACATAAGCGATGTAAGTCTAAACAACGAATGCTGCAACCAGCACTTCCTAGCAATCAAGTGATTTCTAAGATCGTCCAAAGCAGGACAGCAAAGTAGGCTACAACATGGACTTTATCTTCCCGTGCACTTTTACATAATGGAAAAATGAGATCACGCTCAGTAATCAGTATGCTCTTTGTAGCGAAAACGATGGACAGCTATATCCGAGATTCCAAATCGAAATCTTGTCATGATGCATTTTTAAGTCTGTCCATTTTCATTTGTACACATGTTGGAACACAATGGAGTGATTTAAACTACCTGTACTAGTCAAACCTTGTACTATCCTGTATATGAGTCTTCCACACTTGCCACCTGCAGTCTGTCAATCTCGTGCGAAGCATACGTAAAAAAAAAAAAAAAAAAAAAAAAAACAGTTGTATCACCAACACCTTGACTGAACCATACATAACCCAGCCCAAGGTCATACAGTTTCACTTTCACCTTTGTTACCCAATTTGCTTTGCCCCTTTCAAGAGAGAGGGGAGAGAGAGAGAGAGAGGAGAGAGAGAGAGAGAGAGAGAGAGAGAGAGAGAGAGAGAGATCTTTTCTGTTTAGTTTTGTTTAGTGCTTTTCAGTCTTTCTACAGTCCTTTCGTTTTGGGGTGAAAGTGCAGAAGTATGCCCTATCACCTTCGGCTGTCATGGACATATGACCTGTTCCCAAAGGAATTCTTGGCAAAGTATCCAGCAATGAGTCCTGAAAAGGCCTCTGAAGGCGTTCTCCATACTTTAGTCTTCCTGAGGCTCGCGGAAGTGTACAGAGTCATAAATGGAACCTGCTCCACCAGCCAAATTCGTTTAATGGCTGCTAGTACCTGCTTCCTACTGAGACAGAGGAGAGAGCCGACAGAAAAATGGGTAAAGACAGAGACACACAGGCTATCAGATTTACAGATCTTTGGTTGAAGGGATAGACAGGCAGATGAATGATACCCGCATTCATTTCTCTATACACTCATCTGCCCATGCGCGGTTACATGTATTAGGTACATGTGCAGACTGGTAGACTGAAAAGAGAAATGATGATATTGATGATGATAACCTTTATTTCAAGAGTAACAGATAACCAAACACGCGGGTTTTTTTTTATTTGTTTGTTCGCTGTTTTTTTTTGTTTGTTTGTTTTTTTTGTTTATCTGGCCTTGCCCCACTAAGGAACTAACTATGCATGACAAGCGACTAACGCTTACAAAACTTTTAACAAACATACGTACCTTCAAAGATACATAGAAATGTGAATAAGTTGTTTATCCAATATCATTGACAAATGATGCACTGAAAGCCCATTTAAACAACAAATAAGATAAAATGAATTGAATACAAGAAGACAAAACTCCGTGCACACAGAGACATAGAGAAAGCAGTCCTCCTATTAGTTATCAAAGGAGCAATACTGACAGAGAGAGAGAGAGAGAGAGAGAGAGAGAGAGAGAGAGAGAGAGAGAGAGAGAGAGAAGGACAGACAGACAGACAGGACAGAGACAGACAGACAGACAGAGACAGAGAGAACAGTGATAGAGACACAGACACAGACAGAGATTACTTCATTCCTTTTCTAAAACAGTAAATACAACATGCTGTTAAGGATGTTAATTAGACAACAAACAATGCATCAATAATATCAACATATTTCATACATTTTCATCACACACACCGCACACACCACACACACACACACACACACACCACACACACACACACACACACACAACACAGAGAGAGAGAGAGAGAGAGAGAGAGAGAACAAACTGAAAAAAGTACCAACTGGCTTGGTGACCTTGGTAATAGGAAATTTAAATAGTATACATAGACGAGGTAGGGAAAGGGAAAGGCAATCTACTGTCATCCTGATTTAAAGTCTACACTTACACCGAAAATAGGCATAATTTGACAAGGAGTGCTTTGATCTCCACAGATACTGATCATGATGAAGACAGCATGTTTGTTCTGCTATTTCATTTCTAAACTACAGAGCTGATTAAACAAAAGAAGCGTGACAGACGACTGGTACCAATAAAAGCGTGCAGCAGGAGACGATTAAGGACCAGTAATCGCACATCCCTCTCTATCTTTGTCATTTGTCCAATTGCCTGACTGTCTGTTTGTCTGTCTGTCTGTCCCTATCTCGCTGTCTCCCTCTGTCTCTCTCTAGACTGTCTGTCTCTGTCTGTCTCTGTCTGTCTGTCTGTCTGTCTGTCTTTCTGTCTGGTCTGTTTGTCTGTCTGTCTGTCTGCCTGTCTCTCTCTTCTTCTTCTTCTTCTTCTCTTCTTCTTCTTCTTTCTTCTTCTTCTTCTTCTTCTTCTTCTTCCTCAAAGGTCAATGATCGATCAGCATGTTTATTAATCAAACACATGTACATAACATCCATATCATGAGCTCTCTCTTTGTCTGTGTGTGTGTGTGTCTCTCTCTCTGTCTGTCTCAGTCTCTGCCTCTCTCTCTGTCTCTGTTCAGTCTGTCTGTTCTCTGTTCTGTCTGTCTCTCACTCTCTTTTCTCTCTCTCTCTCTCTCTCTCTCTCTCTCTCTCTCTCTTTCTCTCTCTGCAACGATTTGTCACAATCACATTATAAAGCGTCATGGGAATCAGTAAATCAATCACACAAAGTAAGGAAAGCCTGAGAGATTTGAGGAGGACGAGGTGTGGAAGCGAATCAAGTTATTCACATGGACAAGCATCAGTATAATCCAGTGCATGGTATTAGATGTGTATCAGGTTTGTCCTTATTGAACCTATTCAGTTTGATCGTTGCAAACAGCGATGACATTGGCGAACTTGTGTTCTATCCATTTGTATTCTTTCTGTTTTGGGGATCTCTGTTTGTCTGTCTGTCTGTCTGTCTGTCTCCCCCCCTCTCTCTCTCTCTCTCTCTCTCTCTCTCTGTCTCTCTCTCTCTGTCTCTCTGTCTCTCTCTCTCTGTCTCTCTCTCTCTCTCTGTCTCTCTCTCTCTCTGGCTGTCTGCTGTCTCTCTGGCTGTTTACCTAGATAGATAGATAGATAGATAGATAGATAGATACATGGACAGATAGATAAATAGGTAGATAGATTGATAGATGGATAGAGATATGTGAGTGTGCGTGCTCGTGCAATGTGTGTGTGTGTGTGTGTGTGTGTGTGTGTGTGTGTGTGTGTGTGTGTGTGTGTGTGTGTGCGCGCGTGTGTGTGCGTGCGTGTGTGTGTGTGTGTGCGTGTGTGCGCGCGCGTGTGTGTGTATATGTGTGGGGGGAGGGGTAGTTAATTAGTTATTAAGTTAGTGTGTGAGATACAAAGAAAGGCAGATATTCCTTTCTGTCCCCATTGCGGATTGTCTGTATTTCCTTGTTTCCTTTTAGCGCTTTTTTCTCTCCCCCTGTTCTGCCCTTTGCTGGATGTCATGTGAGGCAGACTAATTGTGTGCTTCTCCCCGTGATGTGGAGAACACGACAGACCTGTAGATAGTAAAACTTATTCAGATGTCATAAACGAATCTACACCACCAGGCCTCGTCCTACTGATGGGTCTTCACAAAGAGGCGAAATTCGACACCATGCTGACGTAATGTACGGGTCTGTTACCAAGAAGTAAGTCAATGGCTTCTATATTCGGTCAGAAAAGGAGTCCAGATTACCGTCACGTTTTTTCCACTACCACGTTCCCTACCTAACGCACACAGACACGCGTCGCTACCTCCATTTCAGCCCCCACATTTAGTGTGAAAGTCATGCTCACCGTGAAAGAGATGTCCGTTGCTCACATTTCAAATCACTGTTTGGTGCACAAGTGGACGCAGTGCGTTCCCTAGGAGATTTTCGAAGATGGAGAGAAGCAGAGATACGGAAACAGAAACAGAAGCAGAGATATGGAAACAGAAACAGAAGCAGAGATATGGACACAGAAACAGAAGCAGAGACACGGACACAGAAACAGAAGCAGAGATGTGGACACAGAAACAGAAGCAGAGATGTGGACACAGAAACAGAAGCAGTGATGTGGACACAGAAACAGAAGCAGAGATGTGGACACAGAAACAGAAGCAGAGATGTGGACACAGAAACAGAAGCAGTGATGTGGACACAGAAACAGAAGCAGTGATGTGGACACAGAAACAGAAGCAGTGATGTGGACACAGAAACAGAAGCAGAGACACGGACACAGAAACAGAAGCAGAGATACGGACACAGAAACAGAAGCAGTGATGTGGACACAGAAACAGAAGCAGAGATGTGGACACAGAAACAGAAGCAGAGATGTGGACACAGAAACAGAAGCAGTGATGTGGACACAGAAACAGAAGCAGAGATGTGGACACAGAAACAGAAGCAGTGATGTGGACACAGAAACAGAAGCAGTGATGTGGACACAGAAACAGAAGCAGAGACACGGACACAGAAACAGAAGCAGAGATGTGGACACAGAAACAGAAGCAGAGATGTGGACACAGAAACAGAAGCAGGATGTGGACACAGAAACAGAAGCAGAGATGTGGACACAGAAACAGAAGCAGAGATACGGACACAGAAACAGAAGCAGAGATGTGGAACAGAAACAGAAGCAGAGATGTGGACACAGAAACAGAAGCAGAGATGTGGACACAGAAACAGAAGCAGAGAATCGGACACAGAAACAGAAGCAGAGATGTGGACACAGAAACAGAAGCAGAGATAGGACACAGAAACAGAAGCAGAGATGTGGACACAGAAACAGAAGCAGAGACACGGACACAGAAACAGAAGCAGAGATGTGGACACAGAAACAGAAGCAGAGATGTGGACACAGAAACAGAAGCAGAGATGGGACACAGAAACAGAAGCAGAGAAAGGACACAGAAACAGAAGCAGAGATGTGGACACAGAAACAGAAGCAGAGATGTGGACACAGAAAACAGAAGCGAGAAGAGATGTGGACACAGAAGCAGAAGCAGAGATGTGGACACAGAAGCAGAAGCAGAGATGTGGACACAGAAACAGAAGCAGAGATGTGGACACAGAAACAGAAGCAGAGATGTGGACACAGAAACAGAGAGGACGGCAGGATGTGGAACAGAAACAGAAGCGTGAATGAAAAATACACAATGTGGGGCAGAGAAAGCAGAGTGAGAACGAGAGAGAGGACAAGAGAGAAGAGGGGAGGGCGGGGACAGAAGAGAGATGTGACAGAAAGAGGAGAGAAACGAGAGAGGAGAGGAGCAAGAGGAGAGAGGGAAGAGAGAAGGGAGGAGAGAGGGAGAGCGGAGAGAGGAGCGAGAGAGAGGAGACAGGAAACACAGACACACAGACAGACAAACAGCTTGCCCGAGAGAGACAGGAGAGAGAGGAGAGAGGAGAGAGAGAGAGAGAGAGAGAGAGAGAGAGAGAGAGAAGAGAAGACAGACAACAGACACACAGACACACAGACACACAAACCGACAGACAGACACACAGACAGACAAACAGCTTGCCACAGAGAGAGAGAGAGAGAGAGAGAGAGAGAGAGAGAGAGAGAGAGAGAGACAAACAGACAAACAGACAGACAGACAGACAGACAGACAGAGCGAATGCGAAAGTTTATTCAGTATAGGCCCCTTAAAAAGAGGGGTACATACACAGAAAGCACATTAACAATACTCAATGCAGCTGGGGACACTGAAGTATTCACAATAGAGAAAACGAATACCATATTAGAACTGGCACAATAAAATGTTTTACATTGGCATGGTGAAATGTTGCAGTATCTAGTATTTTCTGAACATTATTGTGCTAGATTTGACATAGTATTTTCATAATTCTTGTTGACAAAAAGCAAAGTCCATTTAATTTACATGGGTCATTGTAATACTTTGGCTTAATAAGAGGTTGTTTTTTTTTTTCATATCACCTACACACGGACAACAGAATAAGAAATTGATATCAGAGAGAGAGAGAGAGAGAGAGAGAGAGAGAGAGAGAGAGAGAGAGAGAGAGAGAGAGAGAGGGGGGCACCCACGTGGAGAGGAAGGAGAGGGAGAGAATGGTGGAGGCAGGAAAAAGAACGGAGGGGATCTCAGCCACTCGCTTCCCGTGGGAAGGGGGCCTGGTAGTTAACTGCTGCTGACCTGTGCTGGCTGAAATCAACTACTGATCATGGTGTGAAGTGACAGGTGATAATTATTGACAATGGTGTGACCTGACAGGTGATAACTATTGATCATGTTGTGACCTGACAGGTGATAACTATTGATCATGGTGTGACCTGACAGGAAGTAAGTATTGATCATGTTGTGACGTGACAGGTGATAATTTGATCATGTTGTGACGTGACAGGTGATAACTATTGATCAATGTGTGACGTGACAGGTGATAACAATTGATCATGTTGTGACGTGACAGGTGATAACTATTGATCATGTTTCCATACATAGCGCCAGGATTCTGTGGCTTTAGTGACGTGACAGGTGATAAATATTGATCATGTTCTGACGTGACAGGTGGTAACTATTGATCATGTTGTGACGTGACAGGTGGTAACTATTGATCATGTTGTGACGTGACAGGTGATAACCATTGATCATGTTTGCATACATAGCGCCAGGATTCTGTAGCTTTAGTGACGTGACAGCTGATGTAACACCTGGCATCAGGTAACTCCCGTGGTTGGGGGTGGGGGGGGGAGGGGGGGGGTTTGTCCATCGTGAAAAGGAATGTGGTTTGTGCGTTGTGTTATCCAGTGAGTCATCATATTCTGCAGGTGTCACTCTACTCAAATTGTTCTGTCAGTCAGTCATTCATTGTGTGGAGGTATGATGATATGTGATGCTTTCTGCTGCATGGTATTGCGTCATATCACGTTGTGTAGTGCTGTATTCTTCTGTGCTGCCATACACTGTATTATAATGACACAGTGCTAGACATTGTTCTCCGTTATTGCAGAAGGGAGGCTGTGGCAGTCTTAGTATCTGTGCTTCACGTCTTTTTATTGTTGTCTTTATTCCAGTAATTCTGTGGCAGTACACTCACACTGCTCACTCGAGTCCATACACAATCTCTCTCTCTCTCTCTCTCTCTCTCTCTCTCTCTCTCTCTCTCTCTCCCCTCTCTCTCTCTCTCTCTCTGTCTCTCTCTCTGTCTCTCTCTTCCAGTGACCCCCCTTTGTCTTCTATTTCCCTCCTAATCCCTCTCTCACGCTCTCTCTCTCTCTCTCTCTCTCTCTCTCTCTCTCTCTCTCTCTTTTACAATAAATCTCAAGCATGTCACCGTGTGTCCCATGAATCAATAAAATAATCACACACACGCCAGGAAAACGGGGGCGAAGTTGGGAGCAGGCTGAGGAGCGAAACCACGTGTTCCCGTTCACAGCCGGAGGTGTTGGGTCTGACGTGTTTGGCCTCAGGCCGATGGAGCGGTGTCTGACGTCACAATGCTTTTGTTCACGCTGCAATTATTTGTTTGTCTTTTTCTTCTTATTTATCTTACTTATTTATTTAGTTGTTTAGTTTTCTTTAATCTATGTAGTATGTATGTATGTATGTATGTATGTATGTATTTTGTGTGCATGTATGTATGTATGTATTATGTATTAGTATGTATGTATGTATGTATCTATATATCTATCTATCTACCAATCATCTATCTATCTATCTACAATCTATCTATTTTGTTATTCTTCATTATGTTTTCATTTATCTATTTATTTACTTATCTGATTATCATGTTATGGTTAGTTTACTTATGTAATAAGTTAATTAGTTGGTTTTGATTAGTCTCTCACAGAGAGAATCCAGCAACAGTCTTCAGGGAAGCTGTTCACAGCTGAGGTCAGGGGACGATTTTCAGGAGATTGGATTCTGTAATGGAGTCAGAGGTTTAGTTAGGTCTCAGACAATCATCCTTCCTGATCAAACAGCAGTCCCTACTAGACGACGATGTGGCCGTAACCAGACGTTTCTGCACAGGACAGGAACGAGTCAGGTAGAGTTTTACACGGCGTTTCCTTGAGGGATGGGCACAGCCTGACGATGACTTGGGACTCACATATGGAAACTTTTCATGATTCATAACAAAAATGGGGCAGAGGATTAGATTTCGGTTTTGAGGCCATGGAGTGAATTACAAATGTAAATTTGCTGAGAGGAACTGAATCATCAATTGTTCAACATTTTGTACTGAAACGCATCACACAACGTTCCCTCGCATACACTTTCATCGAACTGTGACTGTGCTGGTGTCTTTCAAGTGAAAACAGTTTTTGTATCGGTAAGGCTCTCAGGTATTCAGCGTGTTCATGACCAAATGAGTTTGAAATGGTTTTGTCGCGTGTGTTTCGGCGATGTTTCAAATTGTACTTTCCTGTCAAATAACAAAAATATCGACAAACAAAGGGAGAAACAACTCTCATTTTTAATATTGTTACAGGCAGGACAGTGTTCTGATTTCTGTTCATAGTCGAGTGAGGGAGAGAGAGAGAGAGAGAGAGAGAGAGGAGAGAGAGAGAGAGAGAGAGAGAGAGAGGTAAACAGACAGACAGAGAGACAGACAGTCGGACAGACAGAAAAACAGACAGACAGAGAGGGTGTAGGGGGTGGGGAGGGGAGGGTGCAGATGCCCACAAAAGAAAGGCAATAAATCAGTGACGAAGGATTGCAGAGCAGGTAAATGTAAAAGATCTGCATCACCTTGAAAAAAAAGGATCTGAAAACCAGACAATGCAGAAACACGACCTGCCATACTTTATAACATGCAGATACGTAGAAACATGTAGACAGAAAACAAAAGGAGGTAACATTTGAAAAGAGAAATGAGAATTAAAGCAAACTACAGAAAAGCCAATAGCACCAACACATAAAGAAATAAATAACAAGGCATTCAAAGAAACACGCACAGAAGAAAGCAGAG
>CM065731.1:12523730-12531230 GCA_033310375.1 Conus canariensis
GGCATTTTAAACGTAGAGACGACTTGAAAACAAAAAGTCTTTCGTAAATGTAGCTGCAGAGAGAGACAAGGCCCGGTTGTTTGTTTATTTGTGTGTTTGTTCATTTTTCCTTTTCTTTTCTTTGTGTTAGGATGGAGGAAGTTAGAAGAGGGAGGCTGTGGATGGAGAAAGAGGTTCCCTCGGCCCACTGGAAATTGTAGCCTTCTTCCACTGTGCATTGGCCTTCTTCCACCGTGCATTGGCCTTCTTCCACTGTGCATCGGCCTTCTTCCACTGTGCATCGGCCTTCTTCCACTGTGCATCGGCCTTCTTCCACTGTGCATCGGCCTTCTTCCACTCCACTGTGCATCGGCCTTCTTCCACTGTGCACTGGCCTTCTTCCACTGTGCACTGGCCTTCTTCCACTGTGCATTGGCCTTCTTCCACTGTGCATCGGCCTTCTTCCACTGTGCATCGGCCTTCTTCCACTGTGCATCGGCCTTCTTCCACCGTGCATCGGCCTTCTTCCACTGTGCACTGGCCTTCTTCCACTGTGCACTGGCCTTCTTCCACTGTGCATCGGCCTTCTTCCACTGTGCATTGGCTTCTTCCACTCCACTGTGCATTGGTCTTCTTCCACTGTGCATCGGCATTCTTCCACTGTGCATCGGCCTTCTTCCACTGTGCATCGGCCTTCTTCCACTCCACTGTGCATTGGCCTTCTTCAATGTGCATCAGCCTTCTTCCACTCCACCGTGCATCGGCCTTCTTCCACTCCACTGTGCATTGGCCTTCTTCCACCCCACTGTGCATCGGCCTTCTTCCACTGTGTATTGGCCTTCTTCCACTCCACTGTGCATCGGCCTTCTTCCACTGTGTATTGGCCTTCTTCCACTCCACTGTGCATCGGCCTTCTTCCACTGTGTATTGGCCTTCTTGCACTCCACTGTGCATCGGCCTTCTTCCACTCCACTGTGCATTGGCCTTCTTCCACCCCACTGTGCATCGGCCTTCTTCCACTGTGTATTGGCCTTCTTGCACTCCACTGTGCATCGGCCTTCTTCCACTGTGCATTGACCTTCTTCCACTGTGCATCGGCCTTCTTCCACTGTGCTTCGGCCTCCTTCCACTCCACTGTGCATTGACCTTCTTCCACTGTGCATCGGCCTTCTTCCACTGTGCATTGGCCTTCTTCCACTGTGCATCGGCCTTCTTCCACTATACATCGGCCTTCTTCCACTGTGCATCGGCCTTCTTCCACTGTGCATTGGCCTTCTTCCACTGTGCATTGGCCTTCTTCTACTCCACTGTGCATCGGCCTTCTTCTACTCCACTATACATTGGCCTTCTTCCACTGTGCATCAGCCTCCTTCCACTCCATGTGCATTGGCCTTCTTCCACTGTGCATCAACCTTCTTCCACTCCACTGTGCATCGGCCTTCTTCCAATGTGCATCGGCCTCCTTCCACTGTGCATCGGCCTCCTTCCACTGTGCATCGGCCTTCTTCCACTGTGCATCGGCCTCCTTCCACTGTGCATCGGCCTCCTTCCACTGTGCATCGGCCTTCTTCCACTCCACTGTGCACTGGCTTTCTTCCACTGTGCATCAGCTTTCTTCTGACGAATGAAGCTCAACTGTGAAAGAAGCCAGCGCAAATATTATCTATCTATCTATCTATCTATCTATCTATCTATCTATCTATCTATCTATCTATCTATCTATATTTGTGTGTGTGTACATATAATCTACATGTATGTCTATCTGTCTATCTGTCCTTCCATACCTTCATATATATGAGAGAGAGAGAGAGAGAGAGAGAGAGAGAGAGAGAGAGAGAGAGAGAGAGAGGAGAGAGTTCCAGCTGGTGGTACTATATTCTCTCTTTCATCATGCACCAGCATCCTGACAACGGTGCCAATTTCCTCAGCAGCTGTAGCATTACCTAGGACTGTGCTTGATCAGGTAACCATGGTTATATATCCATGGAAGGCCAAGGACACACGCGCGCGCGCGCACACGCACACACACACACACACACACACACACACACACACACACACACACACACACACACACACACACACACACATGCGCGCGCATTTTCGCACGCACGCTCGCACAGAGAGACAGACGCACGCACAAACTTTCTCTCCTGCAGTACTTAAGTGGAATGGCCTAGTGCCTATAGCTGCATTTAGAATGTGCACGTGCACGTACACACACACACACACACACACACACACACACGCGCGCGCGCGCACACACACACGCACATGCATGCATGCATATACACATGCTCGCACACACAAGCACATAATCATATGCATGTGCATGCACACACACACACACACACACACACACACACACACACACACACACACACACACACACACACACACACAACATGAGCGCGTCGAAAACAACACATTTCACACCAGAGAATTGAGGTTTTGACCAGTCACGCAGAACAAACATACAAAGACACTGAATATGTCTCGTCAGAAGGAGAGTCAGTGTGAGAGGTTTTTTTTTTCGGCAACTGCTGACTGTCTTCTATACAAATTTCAAATGACTTCTGACAAATTGAAAAAAAAAAAAAACCATAATGACTCCACCGAACAACGTGGACAAACGAATCAAAGGACAAAAACACTTCCGCCTGTCCTTTGTGACGTCTGGTGAAAACATGTTTGTCAATATTTCGGTGTCTGCTTCGTACTGTGTACTGAATAAACCTTGGGTTAGTTTTCTTTTTGTGCGTGTATTTGAAATTTGGCCTGTTTCCATCTTCTTAGCGGGGTAGAGCAGGTGAGCGCTAAGAAACCCTGTGGTTCTTCCAGAAGGGAGGTCAACGCACTCTCCATGACATGTGTTTTGCTGCTGGCTAAGAGCTCACTACGCTTGATACCGGCTCCTGGTCCCATCTGTACAGAAGTACTTCACATATG
Organism: Conus canariensis; assembly: GCA_033310375.1. Lineage (NCBI taxonomy): Eukaryota > Metazoa > Mollusca > Gastropoda > Neogastropoda > Conidae > Conus > Conus canariensis. The sequence continues at coordinate 12,526,659 of CM065731.1, forward strand.
TCAAGTGGTATATTGTCAGTCTGCTCCAGGCTCATTCCTAATTCGCAGGAGGTTCTACAAGATTACGACCTCCAATACAGAGGTTACATTCTTGTCTTCCTTTTTCTTTCTTTCTGTCTATGTCTGTCTGTCAACAAAATTATTCAAAAATTGCTGGGCAGATTTTGTCTGGAGATCTTGTGTGTAGGAGATGAACATATCTTGGTCCTGAAGTGGAGACAGTTTTAAAGGCGTTATCTTTCATCGGTGCAAGCTCTTAAAATGTATACTGTGCACAAAAAGAAACGCATATTTTTTCGCTGAAAATATTAAGGAAAATTTTGACAGAAGCATGCCCCGTATAGCAGGGAACTCTGTCCAGTGTGAATAGTCAGACATAATGAATAGACATAACATTAGATTGATGTCTTATTTCTTCTGTGGTTGTAATATTTTAAATGCTAAATGACGCATGAAATGACTGAAATAAAAATATGCGTTTCTTTTTGTGCACAGTATATACTCAGTGCTTTGTATAGTATATAAGATATGTGTATTTCATACGCTATGCACGTTTGTATACCTTGCGCACAAACAGCAAACACTGAGTATCAGTAGCTAGTGTACGATCCTGAGTAAGCACATAAACACCCTGATGCGGGAAGGAATAGCATATCTCTGTGACCAGTGACAATGTTGACATATTACATCAGAGGTCTGAAAGAGACGGACTGAGCATGCCGAGCAAAGAACCTTTACCAAGGCCCCTGCCTTCACTATTTTGACAATGCCCTCGTCTGTGTTGTCAGTATTCTCACACAAGATCTGTTTGAACTGAAGTTAGTATATAAAGACAGACTGTAGCTCGTAGACAGACCCATTACATTTTGGCGTGGACGCGCATTCAAAGGTTGACTCAGGGTCTGTTGATCTACACAATGTAACACGTCGGACCGACTCAGGGTCTGTTGAGCTACACCATGTAACACGTCGGACCGACTCAGGGTCTGTTGAGCTACACCATGTAACACGTCGGACCAAATAAGTTTACAAAGATGTTACTTGACGTTTATCCATGAAGTGAATCATGCTCAGTAAAAAAAAAATAAAGATTGCGTTGACATTTCCTATTGTCCACATCCCATTACAAGTCATACAAAGGGTCACTTCAGCCCACAGCCACTACGTTTTCTCTAAAGGTTACTCTTTGTCATGGCAGAGGTCTGCATTCTTCCATATACCTTTTTCAAATCCCTTCTTTTTTCTGCAATGAAAGATGCGTTGACTACTTGGTCAGAGCACGCACACACACACACACACACACACACACACACACACACACACATACACACACACACATACACACACACACACGCACGCACGCACGCACGCACGCACGCACGCACGCACGCACGCACGCACGCACGCACGCACACACACACACACACACACACACACACAACAACACACACACCAAACAGAACATTCTTTTAATCTTAAGCATACCGCACGCATAATGAATCTGGAGCTCAGTGCATGTAAAGCTTCTTTCATGGGAAGATACTTTGCCTTTTTTTTCTTTTTCTTTTCCTTTCTTTTTTTTCTATCTTCGTTTTTCTTTTGCATTTTCAATGCATCCTGCCTCACTTAAGATTTTCGTATACATCTGTAAACCAAAAGCTACAGTCAGTTTTGAATGATATACAGATATAAGACGACAAAAATAAACCAGTACAAAAGATTAAACAAACAGGGTATCTTCTAAAATTATTTTTAAAACCAAGAAGTGTTCCATGTAAACATTGCCCTTGGGATGAAATGCATTTCTGAAACGTATGTACGATGAGATGGGTAAGAGGACTTGAACGTTGCACGTTGAGTTATATAATTAAGCTCGCACAAGCGAAGGGTTTCAGTGCTTTTTATGTAGATAAATCTGTATCTTCGTGTAGGGCTTGCTCTACAATAATCTTATACGCAAGAGAAGATCACGCTGGTCCTTAGACCCCCTCAGGTATGTTGTATAATTATCACCATTAAGAAAATCCGTCGCTGTGAAGGAGATTAGACAATGGGTCCATGTTCCAGACCACCCACTAATTCCACGAGACATACAACTAGCATATCCGGAACGTGATGAAACCCTATCAAGTCGGCTTTTTACTGCGGTCAAAAGAACAACAACAAAATCATGCGTTTGAAGGTGATACTCCACACGCTGATGGGATGATTCAAATCTGTTTCAAATCAGTAACTGAGAACTGACAAAGGGGGAGGGGATGGACAGCTCAAGGCTGCACCAGGCTACGGGCATTGCTGCTGTGTTTTTCAAGCAAATCAAGAGGATGATTTCCTTCTGCGTCCCTTTAGCTCCTTGCCATCAATGCTAACGATAACGTTTGTTGCAGAAAATGCTTAGCATGTAAGGATCAAAATACCGAAAACAACACTGACATGCGTCAGCTTCACAGTTGACTTTAACAGTTGACATCAGATGAGTGCTGGGTGGAGCTTTCAGCACCAGTTCTGGGCTATGAGGCTTACAGACGCTTAGAGACTGGTGGTTCAGAACAGTCCATTCTCAGTGCGTACTCCTTCTTCCAGGTAAATGAATGATAATTACCCTGTGAAAAGACATACATTTTCGACGCTGTCGTAACGTTTATTCTGGTGTCATAATCTGACTTTATTACACAAACACAGAAGGTAGATGAATCATGTAACAAGCAGGTCCATTTCATTACAGTACAATTCTATTACCATAATTTTCCAAATCAGAGAGAGAGAGAGAGAGAGAGAGAGAGAGAGAGAGAGAGAGAGAGAGAGAGAGAGAGAGAGATCTACTCCCTTCATTTTGTTTAATAAATCTCGATCTTACGAAAGACATATGTAATTAAATCAGTTTGTTTACTTTTTTTTCAACTGTTCTTATTTTGAGTATGAGTTGATTTATCAAACATTATTCATTATGGTTAAATCGAAATCAAACACTCAGAGCAATATTTCTGTTTTCATTCACATAACAGTGCGGAGACAACAATGTTAGTGTCCGTCAGTACATGCAACCAAAAGGTCTAGATGATAGAGCTAATTCTTAAATTTACAAACAGTTAGCAGAAAAAGGTAGAAAAACGAAGGAAATGACGTCACCACATATGAAATTCATGTTTGATCTTGCACATTTGAATATCAGCTCGGTCACAACCTAAACATAGAAACAAGAGTAAAATATTTCTCTCTGTCACAACACTTCTCAACTGTCACAAAACTCGCAACCTTAAAAATTTAAAAAACTTAAAGACTTAAAAAGTCAATTCAGTTTATCCTACATCTTACCGTTAGGAAAAAAAAAAAAACACCTCCATCTCCATATTTGCACATGCTTCGTTATGGATTTCTTAATAATCAGCTTTCCAAACAAGACACTTGTCTTAGCACTACTGAGAGCTTTAATTTGACATTCTCATCTGAAAGATATTTTTTTAAAACAGGAAAACATACACACACTTTGAAAACATGCAATTATATCCCTCCAAAGTGAATATCTTATCCACAAACACACGTGTAGTAAAAACAAATGTCAATGACCAAGCCACGCCTTTGCTTTAGTCTGTAACAAAGTAATAACAAACGTGTACATTACTGTGGAATTGCCTTTGTGTAAAAAATCACAATTATGATACATGCATAGGAGTACACAATCTACATTAACTACAGAAAAACAAAGTGGGGAAAAACAACATTACATGCCTTCTCCATGTGAGCTCTGCTTAGTATTAAAAGAATTTGTCAGATCATAGGGATCATGCCAACTCTTGCGACGTCAGCAAGTCTCTTTCTCAGACACTAGCCGGGCCTGTACGAAGTCCAAAGGCACAGCTTCCCTTGGCACTTACTTGGCAATTGGAGAGAAAACGGTGTTGGAAGAGGGAAGAATGGAAACGGGAGGGTGGGGTGTGGCGTGGGAGTATGAGTGATTGATGGGGAAGGCAGGGGCGATTTTGTTTTGAGACGGGTGAAGGAAAATATGGCCAGCAAAGACAGAGTGATGAGGGGAGATCCCATCTATCTCCTGCCCTATCAATCTGCCCTTTAAGAAATATTTCCTTTTTTTGCCACATAACTGAAACACTATTCTTGTCGTTCAAACTTCCTGTTGCCGGTGCCCAAATCTCTCAAGCTTGGTTTCAAATGACACGAGTTTACCAGGAAGCGTGTTGACATGTCATGTAGCTTTTGACCACAATGGAAATCGGCTGCACCATCTTAATCATCCTCATTGGTCACTAAAACAAATCTCACATTCTGTGGTTATCCATACCGTGTTTTTTTTTATAGCCGCTTATATTAAGTCATCACAAAGGTGATTACAAACACTGCTATGTCATGTCTGGTGAGTTGCTTCGTGACAACTCGACACCAATTGCTTCAGATGAATTGTCCAGTTACGACAACCCGACAACAATTGCTTCAGATAAATTGTTTAAAGGACAACCCTGTGCGAGGCTTGTCCTTTAAACAATTATAATATCTGTATCTATCTATCTCAAATATATATATATATATATATATATATATATATATATGTGCACG
>CM065731.1:12533730-12543730 GCA_033310375.1 Conus canariensis
TCCACGTTCTCTGGGCGGTTCGCTAACATTTATTTAAGATTTGTTTAGATTTCCGCCTGCAGTCCTCTCGCTTTGCAACTAGATCTAAATATAAATGATCTGGAGTTACTGTACAACTATCTTGAAGCTGGTATCAAAATAAGATGACTACAGTGGAGATTCAAACGTAAAAGCCAGAGTAGAATTACTGGGCTTCCGACGATTTAACAAACAAGTTATAAGTACATCCATGAATTAAAACGTTGCTTTCAGTGTTTTGAAGGCTACTTGTCCTGATCTATGAACACCAATAGGTCCAAACGGATATCATCTGTTTTGTAACTTGTTCATTCGATTCGTATGGTGGTCCAGTAGTTCTACTTTTCCTCCTATATCAACGAAGTGGTTTACTTTATTGAAATATACTTCGTCATCGCATGGCGTTCACATCTATGTTTTCCACACTTGATTTTAGCACAAGCACATTGGATGTAGCTCTTTTAGTCTGTACCTACTATTACTTTCCAAGAAAGAACTTTTTTTTCCTATATTGGCGAAAGTCTATGGTCACCCAAGTGTCCTAGTTTTCGCCACTGTGGAAGAGCTTCCCTTCTGCATTGAAAGACACTTTGACCAGTCAGTGAGAAGTACAATTTAACTATGATCACCAACCAACCAACCAGCCAACAAAAACAAAAACAGGATCTTGTTCTCTTTTCTAAAATACCAAGGAGACCTTCATTTCTTTATGCCCGTCTGCATTGTTTGTGTGATAATTTCCAAGAGCAAGAGGCTATGTCATGCCATGCATCTTCTGGGTACGGCAGAGCAGGTCGCCATCGTCACGGCACAGGAGGTGTAAGGCTTAATGGCAACATGAGCCAAAATGTTAAGATTACCGCCGCCCCCCCCCCCCCCCCACCACCACCACCACCTGTCCCTCCTTCCATTTTCAGTAAATCAAGAGAGTAAACCCGTTCGTTCCCAAACTCAGCCCAAACTTCAAAACAAATAAACTAATTAATCAATGAATTAATATTTGGACCTGAATTTGAGGGAAGAGTGACTAGGGAAACTATTACACACCACTCTTTGCAGGATTATTTGAGGCATGGTTCAGAAGCACCCCACTGAGACATATGAGACATGGAGGTGGAAATGGGTATGTGCCTATACACACTCAATGTTATCTCTTTGGACCATACCCCAAATCACTCACCAGGGAATGGCCTTGAAACAGAGCCGAGTGATGAGCAGTTCTGGTTCAGGTCCTGAATTCTACCACCCTCACATTAAGGCCAGTGTCCTTTGTTTGGTCTGCTTTGTCGTTTAAAGCACTTTAAGGATGTTGTGGGGAGGGGAGTGATTTTGGAACAAAAGAGTAGGTCAGTCTGGATTTGTTCTGATGGGGACAAGCTCATGACCAACAGTACCACAGGCATTGAGGCAGAGATCAAAGTCAGTGGAACAACCTTGGAAACCGCGAAGTCCTTCTAATATCTAGGATCCATCATATCTGATGAAGGCTCAAAGCCTGAGATTGCGGCAAGGATTGCACAAACAGCAGCTGTAGTGGCAAGACTCAAAACTATATGGAGAGACAAAAACCTCAGTCTTCGCTCCAAGATCCACCTAATGCGCTTCCTTGCCCTCTCAGTTTTTCTATATGCGTGTGAAACTTGGACACTCACAGCAGAGCTACAAAGAATTCTGGCAACTGAAATGAGATGCTACAGAAAGATCTTGGGCATCAATTACACTGACCACGTGACAAAAGAAGAAGTCCGCAGAATAATTCAACAGGCAATTGGACCCCACGAAGACCTACTCACAGTCGTCAAAAAGCGGAAAATGAAGTGGTGCGGACAGGTGTCCCGTTCAGCAGGCCTTGCAAAGACAATCCTGCAATGAACAGTCAGAGAAAGCCGCAATAGAGGAAGACAAAGGAAGAGGTGGGAAGACAATATCCGTGAGTGGACTGGAATGAGCCTGGCGGAATCACAGCGAGCGATTGAAGACAGGGACAGATGGAGGAGAGTGGTGGCCGGATCATCAGGGGTGCCCCAACGACAACAGACGATGTCAAGGGATAGGTGAGGTGAGGTGAGGATAAATGTGTATACTTGCCCTTTCTGCCCTGCCATGGAGTGCTTTGAAATTGGAAGTGATTTCAGCATGTTACACAGGTACAGGCAGATTGAACACACCGGGTATCCGAATATAGCATCTCTGACAACCTTGACGTTTCCATTAATAATTGCTCTGGAGAGACAACGGATTTTCGTTAATGGATCACCATGAACGGCCAACAGCTCGAAGAGGTGGACGCTTTTAAATACCTCGGCGCCACACTCACCAAGGACGGACGCTCCACCACCGAAGTCAAGACCAGGCTCGCCATCGCAACATCCACCATGGCAAAACTTGATAAGATCTGGGGCAGCAAAGACATCAGCTTCCCAACAAAGATCACACTATACAAAGCACTGGTTCTGTCCATCCTTCTCTATGGCTGCGAGAGCTGGACCATGACAGCTGAGACGACCAGAAGAGTCCAAACGTCTGAGACCAAGTGCTACAGACGCATGCTAGGGATCTCCTGGAAAGACCACAAGACCAACGACGTCGTTCGTGCCCAAAATAACATCACGGGCAGGCCCGCAGGAACCCCTCCTAGCGCTTGTGAAAAGGAGGAAGTTGACATGGTTTGGTCACGTCACTCGCCACAACAGCCTACCCAAGACAGTGCTGCAAGGAACATTGGAAGGTGGCCGCAGACGCGGACGACCAGCAAAGAACTGGATGGATAACACCAAAGCGTGGACCCGAATGGACAGCCCCTCCCTGATCAGAGCGGCAGAAGACAGACCTGGCTGGCGCTCTCTGGCCCGCAAGACGTCCATCATGTCTCCCCCACGACCATCCGGTCAAGGAAGAGAGAGAGAGAGAGAGAGAGAGAGAGAGAGAGAGAGAGAGAGAGAGAGAGAGAGAGAGAGAGAGAGAGAGAGAGAGAGAGATTGTACAGTTAGGTGGAACAGAGCAGTTTCAGTTCGCTTTCACGTTGATAAGACATGAGTTTTCTTGTAGGGTTTGCTTTGTAATGATCTCCCATATTAGAAAAGATCATGCTGGGCTCAGGCTTCATCAGTTGTGTTGTGTAATTACACTATCAAGGTATCCGTGTCTGTGCAGAAGATCAGAGTGTGGGCCAATATTTCAGACCACCCATTGTTTCTGTTACAAGTTCAATTAGCATTTCCGAATCCTGGCGAAACCCAAATCCTCCCTTTACTTGCGACAAAAAATAACAACACTTCTGAACGTGGTACAGAAGACCATATTGTAACCAATAGAAAAATCGACAATGAAAGAGAGATGACGTAGGGTGATAATGGTAGAGACATTTTGAGAAATATCGATTATTTTATCTACCTATGTATGTATGTATGTATGTATGTATGGATGGATGTATGTATGGATGTATGTATGTGTGTGCGTGCGCGTGTGTAGTGACATTTTGAGAACTATCGATTATTTTATCTATCTGTCTATCTATCTATCTATCTATTTATCTATCTATCTATCTATCTATCTATCTATCTATCTATCTATCTATCTATCTATCTATCTATGTGTGTGTGTGTGTGTGTATGTGTGTGTGTGTGTGTGTGTGTGTGTGTGTGTGTGTGTGTGTGTGTGTGTGTGTGTGGTGTGGTGTGTGTGTGAGCGTGTGTGTGTGCGCGCGCGCGCGCGCGCGCTCGTGTGTGTGTGTGTGGTGTGTGTGGTGTGGTGTGTGTGTGTGTGTGTGTGTGTGTGTGTGTGTGTGTGTGTGGTGTGTGTGTGTGTGTGTGTGACTCTGTGTCTGTGTCTGTGTGCGTGCGCACGCGCGCGCTCGCATGTGTGTGTGTGTGTGTGTGTGTGTGTGTGTGTGTGTGTGTGTGTGTGTGTGTGTGTGTGTGTGTGTGTGTGAGAGAGAGAGAGAGAGAGAGAGAGATAGATAGAGAGAGAGTGTGTGTGTGAACGTGTGTGTGTGTAGTAGTAGTAGTAGTAGTAGTAGTAGTAGTAGTAGTAGTAGTAGTAGTAGTAGTAGTACTTCAGTTTTACGTCTTTTCACATATGTGATATTAGACGGAGAGAGAGAGAGAGAGAGAGAGAGAGAGAGAGAGAGAGAGAGAGAGAGAGAGAGAGATGCATAAATGTATGTGACTATGTAAGTGTATGCATAATGTGGTTATCTAAGTGCATACATATGTACCTCTAAGCATCCCTAAAACATACCTACAAATAAGCTTAAAGTAAATGCTTAACTGGACTACAAATTAAAGAGAAAACAACATTGAAGGCAAGCTTTAAATCTGAAAAGACATCACACAAAGACATGCCTGATAATGGTGGTAAATGATCTTGAAGAGGTAAACAGTCAAACAGCAGATGCTTGTTGGTTATTCTTCGTTCTCCACAAATACATTTTGCTTCGTTTGTGTATTTAGTTTTTAAGGCATCAAGTTTTAATTTATAAAATATTGAAATGAAATTTCTGTACTGGTACATATTTTTCACTTGTAAATGAGGAATGCTGTTTACATGTTCATAATTAATTAAATGAGTGTTTTTTTATCAGCCACGCCAAGCAACGTATTTTTGTAATGTTTTCTGAATCGGCACCAGAGGTTTGCTTTAATATTTGATTGACTTCAGGTAAAGAAAAGGATACTGTGTGTGTGTATGTGTGTGTGTGTGTGTGTGTGTGTGGGGTGTGTGTGTGTGTGTGTGTGTGTGTGTGTGTGTGTGTTTGTAGAGTGGGGAAGGAGAGGAATAGCAGGGAGGGAGTGGAATAGTTGTGTTGTAGGCTCATTCCACACTGTCTTTATCTTCCTGCCTCTGACCGTTTTCTGTCAGTGGTGGCCACCCGTTGATCAACTTGCCACTCAGTTATTCATCAGCACACGCCTACTTTGTTTAAAGACAGAATGACTATAACCGAGTGACTGCTCTTCTGATTCTGTTACGTTTGCTTTTGGTTTGCCTCTCTCTCTCTCTCTCTCTCTCTCGAGTGTTTGAAATTTTTATGAGTATTTGTGTGTGTGTGTGTGTGCTGCTGCCTACTCATTATGGCTGATTATACTTCAGACAGCGAACAATCAAGAAAATTATTGCGTACCAATGATATAATTCAAAGGCGATTTTTTTGTTCCAGTGACGAACTGATCGTGTGGAGAAACAGTCTCATTTACAGATACTGTGCTCTATGTGAACCAAGTATTTCTTTTCACATCAAAAATTATGATGCCAAAGGTGTGGTCATATCTTCCATAGACAATATTATCCATGAGTCTCTTCCATGCAGTTTAGCACAAACCAAACTCCGTCTCGATTGTAACTCAGAAAAGTCTGTGACCATTTCCCTGTTTTTTACCCAAGATGCCCGTGGCACTCTGTTATGTCAAGGCAAAGACTGTGTCAACTGGGATCGCCGTGAGTGTGAAGTGTTGAACGTTTTTGTGTCCACTTTCCTGGAGAATAGGGACATCAATCAATTGACCCAGTCCTTACTCCACACGCCTGTCACATTTATCACAGGCTTTCCAGGAACGCCCAGCCTTCAGACTCCGGACCTTGAAATACCATCTTCTCCTACCACGGGTACCCTAGTTCCAGCTGCCTCCCCTTCATGTCCCTGTTCTACATCTCTGCTGTGCGAGGAGGACCCTTCAGACAGCGCTACAACACATGGGGTGATTATTTTCCCACCAACTCCATCACTGAAAATGGAAACAGATGATGGAGATAACAAAGAGCAGTCTTCTCCCCCATTACCTTCAGTGCAGATTCTTCAGCATCCTGATTCTCTGGGTGATGAGGAAACAAAAGCCAGCACTGGACTTGATGCAAACAGGAAAAAGAAGAAGAGTAGTATGCGAAGGCGTGCCCTCTATTTACCCCAACACACAAAGCTTTCTCTCCTCAGCATGTACCCCATGTTTGTCGGACTCGCTGGGAGCGTGTGAAAGAAGACATTGAAGACCTCCGTGCATTGCAGATCGAATCCGATCACAGGATCACCACGCTCATCGAGGACGCTAAAACGTACACCAAGAATGAAATCAGAACTTTCTGCAGAGACCAGGCAGATAAAATGAACAGTCATTTAAAAGAAATGATAGCGCTGATCTCTGGTCTTCAACAAGAAAATGGACTTCTACACAAAGAGCTGCATTCCTGTAAGATTCAGCTGGGAAATCTACAATCAGAAATAAAGAAAATAAAAAAAGCCCACCTCAAGAGAAACCACAGGGGTTCAGACTGTTTCCACAGGATCGCCCCCATCCTGTTCAACATTCTTTGAAGAAGCACGTCAACCTGACCTTGGCACAGAACCCCCACAGCGGAACAACCCCCAGGACGACAAAGACAGCGACCATTTGTTGTTAAGGAGGGGAAATGATTTTCAGGATGCTGCCCCCTCCGATGACGGGGCTGACCAAAGTCAGGAAGGAAAGGCACAGAGCCAACCTCAGTATGCCGTGTCCACGGCCAACTCCTTCTCCCTGCTGGACAATTCTGAAGAAGAACCGATCCAGGAAAAGAATCTGAATCTACCAAAACGCTCCATACCCCCCGACCATAATGAACCCCCCTCATCATCCAATCCATCTCCTGTTGATGTTTTAAAAACACAACGTGTTCCAGAGAGAGCAACAATGCTCATAATAGGCGATTCAGTACTGCGTTTCGTCAACCCTAAAAGACTTGCCCCTCCGAACGAATTTATGTACAAAATCTGTGTTCCGGGGATGCAGGTACATGAATTGTTTTCCTGGCTGCTGTCCCTGAAATCTTTCCCTGACATCAGTCACGTTATCGTCCATGTTGGGGTGAACTCCTGTCCTGCTGGTCCTGTCCAGAAGGAAGTCTGGATGCGACTTGTGTCCCGATGCTGTGAGATCTTCCCCAACGCCAAACTGTCCTTCAGCTCCATCGTTCCTGCCAGAGGTCGACATCACCTGAATAACTCGATCCGCCCATCCAACCGCCATCTACAGGCTGTCTGTGACCAGCTGGGAGTGTCGTTCATTAACCACGACTCCACATTCACCACTCCTTCAGGGGCCCCTCGTCTGGCCCTCTATCAGGACCTGATCCACCCCAGCGCCAAAGGAACTGGCAGACTGGCTGCCAACCTCAAGTCACTGTGGCGTGGAGGTCCATCAGGTGACGTGCCCCAGCCGGCCCAAGGGGGCTCATCCAGAATGCCGTCCTTCAGCAATAACGTTTTTATTGATGGTCCTCAGCGGAGGAGGCATCAACGCAGTACAGATACTGGGTTTTATAATACTACTGGTGCCTACGATTCTCGTTCTCTCCATCGTGAATTCCCACCAAACACTGATCCAGTCCCCACAGACTGCCCACACCCTTCTTCCCTGTTCCATTACCCATCTCTAAATCCAAGACCCAAACAGACAGACCTGCGCTCTGCAAATCATTACCCTTCCCACACCTTCCCCCCTGATGACGTCGATATAATTAACAGAACTCCACAAAATCATTACCCGTCCAACACCTTTCCCACTGATGATGTGAATAAAATTATCAGGAATCCACCCCCACATCATTACCCTCCCCACGCCATTCTCCCTAACGATATGAATAAAATTAGCCGTAGTTCACCCCCATCCACGTATTTCGGACAGGAAAGGAGTTACCATAGTAATCCTTCCCCTGCTTTCCCAAAAGTACAGTATCCCTCTAACATTCCCATTCAACCCATTTACAACACCTCAGTGGGTTCCAATCATATGAATAATCATTATGCTCTTGAACTGTTCAGGATGGCATCTCAGCTACTTTCCCAACAACACTTATCTCCTCCTTAAATCAAAGAAAACATTACCATGGGAGTATATGCGGAGAGAGAGAGAGAGAGAGAGAGAGAGAGAGAGAGAGAGAGAGAGAGAGAGAGAGAGAGAGGTGCGATGGAAGGGGTTGGGGTGGGGGTGGAAAGGGGTAATAAATATGTATGTGGGTTTATTTTAATGTTATATTCACATGATTTAAATATCATTACAATGTATCACTCCTGTGTTAAGTACGGACTGCCTGTGCATGGTGCTTAGAATGTATTCACCCATTGTGCTTACACGTCTGGCGTCGTGTGTGTGCGTGGTGGTGTGGGTGGGGGTGGTGTGTGTGTGTGTGTGGTGGGTGTGGGTGTGTGTGTGTGTGTAAATGACATCACCGGGCTCGGCATGATTTCTTGCTTAACTTGCTACCGAGGTTTTGACAGTGGTCTTGTTTTGTCTTTTGCATTGATATTTTGCCTTTGTTACTGGCTGGGATTTCTTTCAGCACTTTGTTTATTGCTGCTCTGAAATTTGTATTGTTGTTTGCGTTGCAGTATTCACTGATCTTTGTATCTTTTTCTCACTTGTTTGACTTGCTACCGAGGTTTTGACAGTGGTCTGTGAATTGATAGGAGCGAAACAGACTGATAATTGCGTTTGTGTTTATTTGGAGAATACTTCACTTTGTCTTTTGCATTGATATTTTGCCTTTGTTACTGCTGGGATTTCTTTCAGCGCTTTGTTTATTGCTGCTTTGTAATTTGTATTGTTGTTTGCGTTACTGTATTCACTGATCTTTGTATTTTTTCTCACTTGTATAGTGGATCGTGTTTTCCTTGTTGGCCTGTATAATGTCAGAACGTGGTAGCCCTTGGCTAACCGAGGATGGACTTAGAGTGGGGCATCTAAATATTAATCATGTTATAAATAAGATTACTGAAATATCATCCATATTAACAAATTTGGGCAAACATTTTCACATATTTGGTTTTTCAGAATCCCATTTATCTCCTTTCATATCTAATAGTGACCTTTCAATTCCAGGCTATAATATAATTCGTAAAGACCCCATTCAAAAAAAAGAAACTGGCATAATAGTGTATGTCCATCAGTCAATTAAAGTTGAAAGAATTGATTACCTTGAACAGCATCACGTAGAAACTATTTGGATCGAAATACAACTGAAGTATAACAAGCCCATACCTCTATGTTTTCTATACAGGAATCCAGCCGAACATGTCGACTGGATCGACCGCTTCATTTCAATGTTGGAAAATGCTAATGATAATTACAAAGATGTCATAATATTAGGTGATTTTAATATTGATTTATTCAAAACTGATAATCACTGGACTCAAACTTTTGAATCATTTGGTTTGACACAATTAATAAAATCAGCTACCCGTGTAACCAATTCTTCTGAAACATTAATAGATCATATATATGTTACCAATTCAGAAACAATAGTAGAATCAGTTGCTCCTGCTTATGGCTGCAGTGACCATTTTCCGGTTTGTTTTACGTGGACCAAAAAGGGTGTCAAAATACCCAAGTTAAATCATAAAACGATTACATTCAGGAACTTTTCTAAATTTGATCGTGACAAATTTCTCTCAGATCTTTTAAATTCCCCTTTAAATGACGTGTATCAGTATACTGACCCCAATCAAGCTCTGCAAGTATCGTATAACATCTTCCATGACGTATACAATAAGCATGCCCCTCTTCAAACTAAAAGAGTAAAACATCGGATAAAACCACCTTGGCTTACAAAAGAAATACAGGACACTATATACCAAAGGGATTATCTGTTAAAAAATGGCTCTCGCGAAGAATTCAAAAAGTACAGAAATAAGGTGACCTCCCTAATACGATCAGAGAAAAGGAAATATTTCTTGGACCTTATTAATAGAAAGAAAGACAGTAAATCTATTTGGAAAGCTATACATGGCTTAACCAAGAAAAATTCTGACCCTGTATTAAACTTAACAAAAGACATATCTGCAAGTGAACTGAACGCCCATTTTGCAAGTATAGCAAATCAAATCATACGAAACGATGAATCAAAACGTAACGATCTACAAGAATTACTGAAATACTGCCACCAGAAGAACATCCATTCAGCTTTGGATATTAGTGCCATGGATGTCCACGAAATTTTCTCTTCTCTTAGACGG
>CM065731.1:12561230-12591230 GCA_033310375.1 Conus canariensis
TTCAATTTCTCACGCAGGGTGCATGCTATGTGTAACGTGTCATCCATACCAACGGCCAAACTGGCCTTCTCTTCCGAAAGTTGGTGATGGGATTTTACGTGTGTGCAAGATGTTATGCGAGCGTTCACACACGGAACTTCGGTTTATAAACTCATTCGAAGGACTGTATGGGAAATGGAGTGAGAACCAATGTTAACTCCGAGGGAAAAATCCCCCTGTACCGAAACGGCCCGGCGGAGATTCGAACCCGCGACCCCAGGATCACGAGTTCGGCGCTCTACCAACTGAGCTATTCCGGCCCCCAAAGGGGGTCCAGAAATCTTATGACCTGGCATTCCCTCAGCCTGTGCTCTCTTTTGTTCCCGGTTAAAACAAACACACAAAGCCCCTCCCACTGCTACCCTCTGGCAGGCAGTGTCTGAATGCTGGGTCTGACTGCCAAGGCAATGGATAATGAGAGGAAACGCAGAGTACAGACGTCTTATAAAGTCCTACACCATATAGGAACTCAGCATTGCATTCACCATCATCCTTAGTCATGAAAATGAAAACAAAAATCTCCAATTTCTTGGACCTTCAGCCCTGCATGCACGTAGACAACCATGTAGTGGTCATTGAAGACATTCAACGGAAGTGCAGTGTCATGTCTGATCAGTTACTTCATAAAGAGTTAACATTCATTGCTCTATGTGGCCTATATACATAAGCCAAAGAGTTAACATTCATTGCTGTATGTGGCCTGTATACACAAGACAAACCTGGGCAGATGTTTCTATGGGAAACCAGAATGAGCAACGTCGTAGTGACGCCACTGACAGAACACCAAAGGTGAGACAGAAAAAAAAAATCCATCCTCTCAAAGAAAAGAACTCGCCCACACCACCGACCAATTCCCATCACGCAGAGCAAACAGGCCGCACAAGCAAGCTGCAAACTGCCACAAAGAGCAGCCATGATGGAAGAAACGAAATAATCCTGTGAGGTTCAATACTTGGCGGGAACTCTCCAAGGCGCGCCGCAAAGGAAACATATGTCGATCGCTTCACATGCTTGAGCAATTTTGCAGTTAACCAGGGTGGCTTTGCTTGTGAGTATGGCGTAAGTAAACGCAATTTCCGTTTATTTCCCTGGTTTGGTGACGTTGTTTGTCTGCCAGTCACGGCCACGTCAATGGAAGAAAATCCATATTTTCGGAAAGAGAAATGACTCACTTCAACAGTCCCCATCACACTGAATGTATACACCTCAGACTGGCTGAAGGTCACACCCACACGGAAGAATAAACACTGAATTGCTACAGAATGCGTGCTACGTCTTCGCGGACTTCCATGTTCTTCAGATACACTTGCGCTTAAGAAAGGTTAGATCTTACTGAACCATCCTCCTGTTTCACACACCAATTATCTGTTAGATAATGCAATGACTTCTGCTACATTTCCAACCCCGTGTACAATCTCATGATGTAGAACAAAGTCCAGTCGCACTAGATAAGGCACAGTCAGTGGCCTAATCGACTGAACCAGGTGATTGTAACTAATGGATGAATAGTGTCTAATGTACGACGTTGTCTGGGACTGAAGCTGAACCCACAACGTTTATCATTCTGGCGTAACATGTTTGGGGTTTTTTTTTCACGTAGGACAATTGATGGTGTAATCGGCAGTCAGTTTAGACATCTGGACACTGTGTTGTGCTTTCATCATTCACCATTAACGCAAACGTGTCACACGTGTTTTAATCCTTCGTGAACTCCGCTCATGGTGGCCTGAGGTCTGGTTTCCTATCTCTGTCCATATCCGTGTTGAATTCGTGTTAAAATCGTTGAGACTGGTTGTCAATATTATGGGACTGTTGATGGATGGAGGAGGGGTGCCCGTTAGGAAGACACACTAACTTGCGCTGGCTCTTCAATTGACAGAGCAGTGTCTTAAGTGTCATGTATACATAGGACTGGAACATGCATCACTCAGCATCATGAAAGTGACCTAGCAACTGCGCGCTGTATCCTTAGCTTTTTTTTCTTTTCTTTCACGCCAGCCTGGTATCATTTGCCTCCTGTTGACTGACGGTTCACAGGAAGCGCCAGGACGGGCCTGGGTGTGGCTGTATAAGCGAGAGGAAGAATAAGCAGCATGGGAGTAAAGATCATGAGAGGATAAGAAGATGAGGGAACATAACAGAGGATAAGAAGATGAGGGAACATAACAGAGGATAAGAAGATGAGGGAACATAACAGAGGATAAGAAGATGAGGGAACATAACAGTCTGAAGTGCCATGAGCAGAGCAATGTATGAAGGAAAGTTACAGTGAAGAACAGCAACTCGTCTCTATAAGCCAAAACTCCAAGCCAGTAAGATCAGATCCCTTGATGGGTCCTTCAGGTGACTAGAAAAGAATGCAAGAATGCATGGCCGTTATCTTCCAGGCAGGGACACTTCACCGCCTTGCAGCTTTCTACAGCTGTGTATTTGTTTGTTGTCCGTCAAACAAATTACTCTGAAACTACCCAGCCCATTCTAATTGTATTTGCTTATTTGCTCCAAAATGAAACGTGGGCCAAGCAACGGCCGCGTTACACTCTGGTGTGGATCTGTGGTGCTGAATTGGACCAGGTGGCAGACACGGGCTTGTTCAGAAGATTATTACACCTTTTATCATCTGCCAATTTTAGGAAAACTTGCAGAAAAGATGGACACTGGCCCAAGAACAAATCAATTTCATGTCGGTGTGGGTCTGCGCAGCAGCTGCAGATCAAACCACAGAGCCAAGATCTGTTTAGAACAATTGTCACTGAACATGGACATTGTGAACCTATGCTGCGGATTGACACCTGTCATGTCATATGTTTTCTTGGAAATTGAAAACTTTCTAGTGATTTAAAAACTTACTTTTGTATTTTTCCACGCCCTGTTAATAAAAAAAAGTCTAAAAGAGACAGCTGCTTTAGACAGTACTAACTACTACTCCCCATTGCCGGAAAAAAAGTATTCACTTATGAACTGACTCGAAGGGAAGATTCCAGATCCGTCTGAGTTCAGTGGAGTTCGCACTGTCTCAAGCGCCCTTCCTTTTTATTGTACTTCTTGAACAACTCTTAAAACCAGGTCCTGGCATCTGAAAGATTTATTCAATGCACCGCTCATACATTTTTCCTGCATAGAAGTCCCCCCCCCCCCCCACTTTCTTTGTCTAGCTTGTAATGGTTATAATCAGTCCACCTCTTCCGCGTTTTTTTTTTTTAAATTTAGCAAACTTAACCACCATGCATTTTAAGAGTTCAGAACGTCACGAGTTGTTCACCATGAACAGATACATGATGTGAATTGATTCTGCAATGATATATTCCTGGTTAACTTTTACCACCAATACAGTTCGAGTTCCAGTATTTCACAGGAACCTTCATAAGGCATCAGCATAGCGCATATAAGACATGCACTGGGCATGGCAACGACGTCAGTTTCGTCTTCTGATGTCCGCCATGAGGAATGCTTCTCGATACTCTGCCCTGAGAGGGTTAAAAGATTGCGCCAAGCCTGTGCAAGAAACATTGGCCATGGGTGTGGGCTAATTGCGCGATGACACATGAAAGGCTGAAGTATATTACAGCAGTCAGTTTGACTGACAGGAGTGTGCAAGGCCACTGGCCCCTGTAGTAGGGAGAAATGCGAGGGACAGCCACGCAGCAGAAGGTCTTCAAAGAAGAAACTTTTCGGTCTCAAACTTCTTGCACTCTAAGGATCTGGGCAGAATATAGGTCATGACCCCTGGATGCCCTTCTGATGTCACTTTTTTATGTTTTCCGTTGATGCTGCCGGGATTCGAACCTGCAAATCATGGATGGCCAGTCGTTTCAGAGTTTATTCACCTTGTGATGGATGTCTTACCTTTGTAACTGTCAGGCACCTGTTGTACATAGAACATGTACAGCTTATGTGGTTCGTTTTTGCTCCTCATCGACCAGATCCATCTGGAACCTGCTTGAGTCATTTCTTGTAAGTCTTTGGTCCTTTTCTTTCAAGAGATCGAGAGCTGTTCCATGAGATCATGGCAAGATGTGTCTGCCTACATATCTCCTTGCTCTATTCTCTGTGGCGATAACTTTGGTTTGGAAGCCAAATTCCCCCACGTGGCTGGCTACACTGACATACATTTACATTTTGTAGATGTGAGCTTCCCATGTTCTGTTTCCACATGGCGCAATGAGTTTAGCCAGAAATAATTGTATGATTCCGTGATCTGGATTCCGCATCGCAAAGTACTTTCGTTTCAAAGTATTAGCAAAGTGTGTGTGTGTGTGTGTGTGTGTGTGTGTGTGTGTGTGTGTGTGTGTGTGTGTGTGTGTGTGTGTGTGCATGCGCGCGCGTTGTTAGCGTTTTATGCACAGACCCTATTCCTACCATCCATAATGTCCATTCATCAATCTGATAAAACAATTTGCATAAAGAATAATTCATCAAGCAGAGAAAAACATTTCAACAAAACATTGTCTCATAATGCGGAGAACATAATTTGCCTGAACAATGCCGCATCAAGCAGAGAAAACAATGTACCAAAACAATACCCCGTGAAGCAGAGGAAACAGATTACAACACAAGTTACAAAACCAATAGCTGTCAAGCAGAGAAAACACGTTACCCAAAACAACGTTCCATCAAGCAGAGAAAATAACGTACAAAAACAATAGTCTGTCAAGCAAAGAACACGATTTGCAAAAAGAAGTTAGAAGAACTATCAAGGAGAGGAAATAATTTACCAAAACAATGCCCATCGAGCAGAGAAAACAATTGACAGAAGACAATTGTCAAAAGAGAAAACGATTCACCGAAACAATGCCCTATCAAGCAGGGAAAAACCAGAAACTTCTCAGATGAACACTCTGTCAATCAGAGAAAATTAAACGATACACAACAAACCAACGCACCATAAGCAGACAAAGCAGTTTACCAGCAAAATGCCCCATCCAGCTAGAAAACATGAAAACTGTCAGACTGCGACTCTGTCAAGCAGAGAAAGCAGTTAACGAGAACAATGCCCCCAGTAAGTAGAGTAAACCAATATATACGACAACAGTAATCTGTCAAGTACAGACGCTAGTCTACCAAAACAATTCCCCCATCAAGCAAATAAAAGAAATCTACCTCAACAATGCTCCGTCAAGCAGAGAAAACAAAGTGCCAGAAAAAAAAAACACAATTCTCCGACAAGCAGAGAAAACAATGTATTGGAACAATGCCCTGTGAAGCAGAGAAAATTGTTTTCCAGAACAAAATGCCTAATCGGACAGGTAAAACCCTGAACAGAGAAAACAGTTCACCTGGACAATGCTCCATCAAGAAGAGAAAACCATTTACGATAACAACGTGCTCTCAACCAGAACAAAAATCAACATAACGTTTCACCAGGTTGAGGAAAAATCAACAGGACAATGCCCATCATGGGAAAAATAGAAGAAAAAATGGCACTTTAAAGAGAAAGGGAAAACCTCCAGAAGAATGCTTCATCCAGCAGAAAACTCTGCCTTGAAAGTAAACAGCTGACAAGCAAAAATCTCGCGCGCACGCGCGCACACACACACACACACACACACACATGCGCGCGCACGCATGCACGCACGCACACACACATGCGCGCGCACGCATGCACACACACACACACACACACACACACACACACACACACGCACACACACACACCCGCACGCATACACACACGCGCGCACGCACGCATACACGCACACACACACACACACACACACACACACACACACACACACACACACACACACACACTGCACCAGACGGTTTGCTTTAACAACTGATTGACTTCAGGTAAAGAAAGCGATATATTTAATACCGTGGCGCACTTTTCATTTCTGACTCCTCTCTTTGCGCATCTATCAGCGAGCTCATTACCCCAAATACCACAATGCGATGGAATCCAACAGAAGGTGACATCAATTCCTTTACATATCAAAACATGAATGAGATGGCATATTTCATTTACAAGAAAGCTGTTCGAAACGCTATTTCGAAATTTTATGGTTTGCAGAAGAGACATTGAATCTACACAAATAACTACTTTCAATATTGATTGTGGCAAGTCGTTAAATGTGACAACGCCATAATAACAGCTATCATTTCGGTGACAAATATTGATCTGCCTTTTCCGATAGAATATATCTTTTCAACCTTTTGTGACTGTATAGCAAAAGCAGAACCTGACTGATTATTAGACAGTACTGAACCATCTGTGTAAACTTTAAGATGTTGAGGATATTTCTCTTGTAAATGCATCTTTACAGAATAAGATAAAATATTTGGTTGGTCAGTTTTGCTCACATCAGTGTGATCAAGATCAAGATGTGTCCTGTTTCTTTCCCAAGCTGGAGGAGAAATCAAGGCCACCTTCGCTAATGTCTCAGAACTGACTGTTGACTCTTTCAAAAGATTTGCTGTACAAGAACCAATAGTAGAATATGACAAAATAGTCTGAGCTCTTTTTGGATAATGAGATTCAGGTTTTATAGCAATCTCATTTTCGTTCACACCTGTGAGCGTTGAACACTTCGTCACATATCTGGCAAGTGTTAGCTTTCTATGTTCGTCTAATTGTAAAATATTAATTTCCTTAGTTCGGTAAGTTGAAGCATGGAAAGGAAGACCAAGGCATAATTTATAGGCTTTACTATCTATGCTTTGCAGCTTTTGTAACAGGTGTTTAGGGACACTGAAGAAAGCCTCTGGTGCATAGCATAATTTTGATCGGATCAGTGATGTGGCTAAATGTTTGAAAGGCAGAGGTTTCAACAGGCTTGTTGCAGAAGTTGTAGCCGTTGTGCAGTGAGGCACGTATGCAGGCAAATGTATCACGATATATGTTTTTAATTTTCAAACTTCAAGCATAAAGAATTATAATTTTCAAATCTCTCTCTCTGTCTCTCTCTCTCTCTGTCTCTGTCTCTCTCTTCCTCTGCCTGTCTGTTTGTCTCTCTCTCTCTCTCTCTCTCTCTCTCTCTCTCTCTCTCTCTCTCTCTCTCTCTCTCTCATCCTGAAATAGAATTGCAACCTGAAAGTGAACTTTCCTTTTTCTTCTTCTCCGTTTGGTTACTGACCCCGGCCTAAACTCCCTTTCCCATAGAAAAACCATGTCGATGTAACAGGAAGGAACACGGTCGAAGCTGGTTGAGCTCATAATGGCCACCGTTATTGACGTCAAACATGTCTACGCCGCTGTTACATCAGAACACACTGCAGCGGCAATAAATCATTGGAGGAGGTGGCTGGCAAGACGTGTCTTCGTGACGTGGCCCTATGCAGCCCTGAGGACAGAAAGAGCGACAAAACACCTACCTATGTCTGATTATGGCTCCTTAAATTATTGGTTTAGATGAATGTATAACAAGATAGTTGATATGGGTTCGACACGCACAATTCTGTTTTTAAAATCAGTTGATAACCACCTCAGTTGTATGTAAATAGGGTGCCCAACTCAGCCCTAAACGCAGACCTTAAAAGACAATACAGTATATTGATGATGGCCTTTATCTGTTGACAGCAGTAATGACATGTTGTAAAATGGTCCGTTTTCTGTTTAGTGCTGTTGTGACTTGTTGTAATATAGGCTTCAAATCGCTACCATCTGTAGGGTAGCGGCCACTCTTCAGTAGCCTGTTGTAAAGGAGAGGCCAGAGAAATGCTTCGTGGACTGGGCAACTTGATTTGTTGTGACGAAACTCATTGGGCGCGCTTGTAGTCTGTGGAGCGAGTTATCGGTCCTGGGTTAAACGGAAGTAGGGTGAGGCAGGGAGAATGTGTGTGTGTGTGGGGGGGGGGGGGGGAGGGGGGTAGGCTGGGATAGCAGAATGGGTAGAAATGAGGGTCAATGGAAGAGGACACGGCTCTGTTTTTGTAATAGCTCTTCATCAACCATTTCAGACGCCCGTAAAACAAATCTAACATTTCGAAGGTAAGACATGTAATTCCTCATAACTTGACAAAGGACACTCACACCAGCGCACGTGCCTGCGCATGTTGTCAAACACATACAACACACGCAAGTACAAGAGAACTAAGCATGAATCAAATACTATTCAACAGAGATACTTATTCGTCAACACCTCCCTCTAATACAAACATTCCCATTGTCCAGATCAGCATCAATGAGAGAAGACACGCTGCCTTGTAGCCCTGCCTCCCCTAATCTCTAATGTAATGGACTTTTGGGTTATTTGGGTCAACGTCATGCTTAGTTAACTAGCTTACACAGGAATCTGCGATCAGGAGAGGTTAATGATTTCCCTCCAGTCACGAATAATGTCACGAGTTATTATCTAACATACACATGCTAATCAAAGATGTATATATAGTAATTACTTACGAATATAGGTAAAAATTCAGTCCATGAGAGATGCCAGGGTGTACTCACACCGGCTGTTGGCTAATGTCACCTGCAATATGATTCAAGATCAGAGAAATAACAGGACACACACAGACCAACAGACAAGGACTGGGGGTGACCAAAACTGAATGGTGGTCAAAGGCCAAAGGAAAAGCCAAAAGAGACATGATGATTCAGGAGATGAGAAAAGAAGAAGACCAAAAAAGACTCCAAAAAGCAGTCAAGCAGAGCCAGCAAGGGCAATGGACAACGTGGGAGAATGCACTCCAAAGAAGTCTCACTTGGAATGACATTTGGCACATGGCCCCTCTCAGGATCAGCTTCATTCTCAGATCTGCATATGACCTTCTGCCCTCAAATGCAAACCTGGTGAAGTGGGGGAAAACAGACGATCCTGCATGCCCCCTCTGCCATGAAAAACAAACAGTGGAGCATGTCCTAAGCTCATGTAAAGTAGCCCTGGCTCAAGGAAGGTACACATGGAGGCACAACCAAGTGCTCAAAGAGATTGTACAAGTAGTCTGGGCTAGTACCAACACCACAAAAGGGAAAATCAGGACTCCAAAAGCACCCGCAACATTCTTCACGGCAGGAGGCAGCAAATCATGGCCAAGAACAACAGTGCCACTCGGAACATGCAGGTAGAGTCTGCTGGACGGGGCAGATGACTGGGAGTGCACTGCAAACCTCCCAGAATGGAAGAGTCACCCAGAGATCATCAGCAAGAGTGGCATGAGACCAGACATAGTAGTCCACTCTCAGTCAACCAAGCAGCTGATCATGATCGAGCTCACGGTGCCATATGAGAACAGAATGGAGGCAGCTCAAATCTACAAGACTGAAAAGTATGCTGATCTGGCAAACAGCCTGAGGAGAGAAGGCTATCAGGTCAAAGTCCTCACTGCAGAAATTGGAGCTAGGGGGTTTGTAGGAACGTCTGCATACAGCCTCATGAAACAGCTCTCAGTTGCAGGGAAGGAAAAAAACAGAGCCCTGAAAGCAATGGCAGAAGCGGCAGAGAGGTGTTCAAGCTGGATCTGGTCAAGGAGGAACAAAAGTGAACTTCATAAGGCTTAATTTCCCTACAAATATCAGGTGTCCCTGTGGCTCAGTGGTTAAAGCGCGAGTCATTAAGTGGAAAATGAGCATGTCCAGAGGGTCATGGGTTCGAATCCCAGCCATGGCTCGTCCCAAGATGGGAAAAAAAAAGGGGCAGCAGAGGGACATCCGGAGTCATGAACCGGGTGTGGCCCAACCCCCCTAGAGTGTCAGGAGATAAGGGCCGAAACACTTGCTTGAAGGGGGCTTCTCTTCTGAGGACTCTCTGCTGCCACGCTCTCCACGAGTTTCTTTCTACATAATTGATTGCTCTGTCGTCTTTTCATAGGATTGTACCATTTCTGTTGACTCTATGGAGCAGAGCAGACTTTGACAATGGAACAATAAAACACAATGCTCTTATTCCACTTGTAACCATGATAGTTCCTGATCTCCAATATTTGTCTCAATATTTGTAATCTTATATTGTTTCTCATTATGATAGCCTTGTCCCATCATCCTTAGCGGGAAGTGGATCGATCCCTGTAGTTGTCATCAATCATTTTGCAATATACTGCAGGTGTCACTAATGAACTTTTACAGTTCAGCTATCAATAACCAGCCTGTCAGTTTGTAGAGGTCAGGGACAGGTCATGATATCATGTTAACCTAATAGATTCTTTGCGGGCGGGGGGGGGGGGACTTGCATCGATGTGTTATAAAGTTGTTCTTCCAGTTCACAAGTCCGTTTGTTCCGTGTTGTGTTCTTGTGTTTTATAATAAAATCGTCCGCTATCTTCACACAATCATTGAGTTTGCGTATGTCTCATGTTTACGTGTTTCTCTCACAATTAATCTGTTAAGTATATATTGGGTGTGACCAGTTGTTGAAAATCTCTATGCCGGAACAGAGAGAGAGACCAATGACCAAAGGAAACAACTTATCTGTAGTGGACCCTAGCGTCCATCCACACCAGACACTGGCTATTGTAATATATGATCCCAGATGACGTGAACTGTCGACTGCTGACCTGTCACAGTACCCTACTATTGCCTGTGACTGTTTAGAGTAGACGGCGCGGATTTAAAGCATGCATAGTCAGCTCTCTCATCACCCTAAGTAGACAATATGGAGAGAGGACCACACTGTTATCAGGCATAAGATCAGGGTAACGCACGCCCTCGCCCTGTCCATTTTCCTCTATGTATTCGAGTCATTTAAACACACAGCAGAACAGCAAAGGAAGGTGCAGACCATAAAGGTGAGAAGCTGCCGGTAGATCCTAGGCGTCTTCTTTATGGATCCTGCTATAAACGAGCCTGTGAGAAAGAAAGTCGAACAACACACAAGAGAATATTGAGGAAGGGGAGAACTACAATGGTAAGGCCACATCACAAGATCAGACGGGCTAGCTTAAATGATCATCCCAAGGACCATCAAGGGAAAGAGACACAGAGGCAGACAAAAGAAGACAGTGGTAGACATCTTAAGAGGAGTGGACCTGTAAGCTTTTTTTTTTTTTTTGCAGAAACACAAGCCCTCGCACACAGCCAGTAGTAATGGAGCGAGCTGATTCAGAACTCTCTGGACCCCTGTGGCTCCCCCACTCTTCTTAAAAAGTAAGTAAGTAATGTTGCTTATAGCCCAATCGACCACAAGGGGCCACATCAGGGATGTCGCCACGTTGATGTCAACTCACAAGTCATTCATTCGCACAACCCTTTAACATTCATATCAAAACACACCGAAAAGTTTGTTCAACATCTTTCTACCGTGAAAACTCAGATCAGATGAAAAACATTTATCTCTTTCAGAAATTTAAAGATTACATCAGGTGGAAACATTCTTAACAAGGTTTTAATGGAGTCTGCTGTAAAATGTTTGTCTCACAGCATGCAAGTCCCAGCTCTAAAAGAATGTTTCACTGTGAGTGGCACATGACATGGAATGCACCACGGAGCTTCTTCACTCTGTAAAAGGTACGAATGAGTTAATAACGAATGGCCAGTGTGCAGCCGACATAAAACCGTTCCTTCTTTGCGGCCAGCAGAGGTAGATGAAAGGAACTCTTTTAGGGATTGGACGATCTGGAATAGTTTGTTATCAGTCTACCCAGAGTAAAAGACCAAGGCAAAGCAATGCAAGACAAGGCATCACCCGACTGACAATCTCCTATTCTAGCTTCTTGTAGCTCAGCCCTATTTTCAGAATCGTGGTCTCTCAAATTTGTTTAAGGTCATCATAGCGATTATACAAA
Source organism: Conus canariensis (assembly GCA_033310375.1). Lineage (NCBI taxonomy): Eukaryota > Metazoa > Mollusca > Gastropoda > Neogastropoda > Conidae > Conus > Conus canariensis. The sequence continues at coordinate 12,572,925 of CM065731.1, forward strand.
CATCCTTATGAAAAAGGTTGATCTGCCCCAGTGGCTTTCCATGAAAAAGGTTGATCTGCCCCAGTGGCTTTCCATGAAAAAGGTTGATCTGCCCCAGTGGCTTTCCATGAAAAAGGTTGATCTGCCCCAGTGGCTTTCCATGAAAAAGGCTGATCTGCCCCAGTGGCTTTCCATGAAAAAGGCTGATCTGCCCCAGTGGCTTTCCATGAAAAAGGCTGATCTGCCCCAGTGGCTTTCCATGAAAAAGGCTGATCTGCCCCAGTGGCTTTCCATGAAAAAGGCTGATCTGCCCCAGTGGCTTTCCATGAAAAAGGCTGATCTGCCCCAGTGGCTTTCCATGAAAAAGGCTGATCTGCCCCAGTGGCTTTCCATGAAAAAGGCTGATCTGCCCCAGTGGCTTTCCATGAAAAAGGTTGATCTGCCCCAGTGGCTTTCCATGAAAAAGGCTGATCTGCCCCAGTGGCTTTCCATGAAAAAGGCTGATCTGCCCCAGTGGCTTTCCATGAAAAAGGCTGATCTGCCCCAGTGGCTTTCCATGAAAAAGGCTGATCTGCCCCAGTGGCTTTCCATGAAAAAGGCTGATCTGCCCCAGTGGTTTTCCATGAAAAAGGCTGATCTGCCCCAGTGGCTTTCCATGAAAAAGGCTGATCTGCCCCAGTGGCTTTCCATGAAAAAGGCTGATCTGCCCCAGTGGCTTTCCATGAAAAAGGCTGATCTGCCCCAGTGGCTTTCCATGAAAAAGGCTGATCTGCCCCAGTGGCTTTCCATGAAAAAGGTTGATCTGCCCCAGTGGCTTTCCATGAAAAAGGCTGATCTGCCCCAGTGGCTTTCCATGAAAAAGGCTGATCTGCCCCAGTGGCTTTCCATGAAAAAGGCTGATCTGCCCCAGTGGCTTTCCATGAAAAAGGCTGATCTGCCCCAGTGGCTTTCCATGAAAAAGGCTGATCTGCCCCAGTGGCTTTCCATGAAAAAGGCTGATCTGCCCCAGTGGCTTTCCATGAAAAAGGCTGATCTGCCCCAGTGGCTTTCCATGAAAAAGGCTGATCTGCCCCAGTGGCTTTCCATGAAAAAGGCTGATCTGCCCCAGTGGCTTTCCATGAAAAAGGCTGATCTGCCCCAGTGGCTTTCCATGAAAAAGGTTGATCTGCCCCAGTGGCTTTCCATGAAAAAGGCTGATCTGCCCCAGTGGCTTTCCATGAAAAAGGCTGATCTGCCCCAGTGGCTTTCCATGAAAAAGGCTGATCTGCCCCAGTGGCTTTCCATGAAAAAGGCTGATCTGCCCCAGTGGCTTTCCATGAAAAAGGCTGATCTGCCCCAGTGGCTTTCCATGAAAAAGGCTGATCTGCCCCAGTGGCTTTCCATGAAAAAGGCTGATCTGCCCCAGTGGCTTTCCATGAAAAAGGCTGATCTACCCCAGTGGCTTTCCATGAAAAAGGCTGATCTGCCCCAGTGGCTTTCCATGAAAAAGGCTGATCTGCCCCAGTGGCTTTCCATGAAAAAGGTTGATCTGCCCCAGTGGCTTTCCATGAAAAAGGTTGATCTGCCCCAGTGGCTTTCCATGAAAAAGGCTGATCTGCCCCAGTGGCTTTCCATGAAAAAGGCTGATCTGCCCCAGTGGCTTTCCATGAAAAAGGCTGATCTGCCCCAGTGGCTTTCCATGAAAAAGGCTGATCTGCCCCAGTGGCTTTCCATGAAAAAGGCTGATCTGCCCCAGTGGCTTTCCATGAAAAAGGTTGATCTGCCCCAGTGGCTTTCCATGAAAAAGGCTGATCTGCCCCAGTGGCTTTCCATGAAAAAGGCTGATCTGCCCCAGTGGCTTTCCATGAAAAAGGTTGATCTGCCCCAGTGGCTTTCCATGAAAAAGGCTGATCTGCCCCAGTGGCTTTCCATGAAAAAGGCTGATCTGCCCCAGTGGCTTTCCACGAAAAAGGCTGATCTGCCCCAGTGGCTTTCCATGAAAAAGGTTGATCTGCCCCAGTGGCTTTCCATGAAAAAGGTTGATCTGCCCCAGTGGCTTTCCATGAAAAAGGTTGATCTGCCCCAGTGGCTTTCCATGAAAAAGGTTGATCTGCCCCAGTGGCTTTCCATGAAAAAGGTTGATCTGCCCCAGTGGCTTTCCATGAAAAAGGTTGATCTGCCCCAGTGGCTTTCCATGAAAAAGGTTGATCTGCCCCAGTGGCTTTCCATGAAAAAGGTTGATCTGCCCCAGTGGCTTTCCATGAAAAAGGTTGATCTGCCCCAGTGGCTTTCCATGAAAAAGGTTGATCTGCCCCAGTGGCTTTCCATGAAAAAGGTTGATCTGCCCCAGTGGCTTTCCATGAAAAAGGTTGATCTGCCCCAGTGGCTTTCCATGAAAAAGGTTGATCTGCCCCAGTGGCTTTCCATGAAAAAGGTTGATCTGCCCCAGTGGCTTTCCATGAAAAAGGTTGATCTGCCCCAGTGGCTTTCCATGAAAAAGGTTGATCTGCCCCAGTGGCTTTCCATGAAAAAGGTTGATCTGCCCCAGTGGCTTTCCATGAAAAAGGTTGATCTGCCCCAGTGGCTTTCCATAATCAGTTGACGACAGGAAATCAGTAAGTAGCTGTTTACACTTCAGCTGTCAATAATTATCCTGTAAGTAGCTGTTTACACTTCAGCTGTCAATAATTATCCTGTCAGGTATTTAAAGTCAGGGGCTGGTCGACCTCCAAAATGAGAGTTGTGATTACATGGAATGTCAAGTTCACATCTCCATCACATCAATCATATGATCGTGCGTTGTCCTAATCAAGACATTCATCGCCTTACAAATTCCAACCTCTCCATAATGCCTTCGTGTGTGTCATAATCATGTCTTTAGCACAATCAAATCTGTCAATAATGTCCTGGTAAAATTATGTGGTTCTCTCTCTCTCTCTCTCTCTCTCTCTCTCTCTCTCTCTCTCTCTCTCTCTCTCTACCTCTCTCTCTCTCTCTTCCGATGTATTTGTTCTGAGAGTTTCTTCTGTCTCTCTCTCTCTCTCTCTCTCTCTCTCTCTTCTTTTTAGCTAATGCTTTCCTTGCTCTTTTCTTTTATTATCAGTGAATCATTAGAGATGTAAAGTAAAATGCTTTTGTGGTATTCATTTTTTCTTTATCTAAACAAATGCAAATGTATCCGTGGTGACTGGCAGCACTTTATTCTGTGAGGTGATGGGCGAAATAAATTTGTACAATAAGAAAAGCAAAACACGAACCTCTGTTTGATGTTTGCTTCTGCAGATTGTTCTCCTTTCCTGTGTTGCAAAACAAGAGTCACCTTGAAATGTGCAAAACACAGTATCCAACAGATGATGCCATCCTTATGTTCTCCTTTCCTGTGTTGCAAAACAAGAGTCACCTTGAAATGTGCAAAACACAGTATCCAACAGATGATGCCATCCTTATGTTCTCCTTTCCTGTGTTGCAAAACAAGAGTCACCTTGAAATGTGCAAAACACAGTATCCAACAGATGATGCCATCCTTATGTTCTCCTTTCCTGTGTTGCAAAACAAGAGTCACCTTGAAATGTGCAAAACACAGTATCCAACAGATGATGCCATCCTTATGTTCTCCTTTCCTGTGTTGCAAAACAAGAGTCACCTTGAAATGTGCAAAACACAGTATCCAACAGATGATGCCATCCTTATGTTCTCCTTTCCTGTGTTGCAAAACAAGAGTCACCTTGAAATGTGCAAAACACAGTATCAAACACATGATGCCATCCTTATATTTGCCAATGAGGCCCTGAAAGGACTATATAGAGTGCCTTTGACAAATATTAAGGTTCCCTAATTGTGACCATTGACAGCTGGTGTAACATGGGCTGACCATCACTGCCTTCTGTTGACAGCTGTTGTAGCATGGGTTGACCATCACTGCTTTCTGTTGACAGTTGTAACATGGGCTGACCATCACTGCCTTCTGTTGACAGCTGTTGTAACATGGGTTGACCATCACTGTCTTCTGTTGACACTGTTGTAACATGGGCTGACCATCACTGCCTTCTGTTGACAGCTGTTGTAACATGGGCTGACCATCACTGCCTTCTGTTGACAGCTGTTGTAACATGGGCTGACCATCACTGTCTTCTGTTGACAGCTGTTGTAACATGGGCTGACCATCACTGTCTTCTGTTGACAGCTGTTGTAACAAGGACTGACCATCACTGTCTTGTGTTGACAGCTGTTGTAACAAGGGCTGACCATCACTGTCTTCTGTTGACAGCCGTTGTAACATGGGCTGACCATCACTGCCTTGTGTTGACAGCTGTTGTAACATGGGCTGACCATCACTGTCTTCTGTTGACAGCTGTTGTAACAAGGGCTGACCATCACTGCCTTGTGTTGACAGCTGTTGTAACATGGACTGATCATCACTGCCCTCTGTTGACAGCTATTGTAACCTGATGTAACAATCACTACTTTTTGTTGAGTATGCGCAACACTCCAGCGGTATTTTTTGTCAAGGAGATATCAGAAACATTTGTTTCACTGATTGGCTAGGTCGGTTTGATGTGACTGAACAAACTACATGTATAGACTTTGAGCAGTTCAAGTTAGCTGTAGATAAGAGGGATTCAATGACAATGATATGCATGTTGGTGGATATGTATATATATATATATATATATATATATATATATATATATATATGTGTGTGTGTGTGTGTGTGTGTGTGTGTGTGTGTGTGTGTGTGTGTGTGTGTGTGTTTACTTTATAATCTACCCTGCATGCTTAAATGGATCCTCAAGTATAGGCTCAAAGATTTACCCTTACATTGTACGCAGGATGTTAGTTTTACAGCAACTCATTTCTTTACAATACTTTTTTTTTTCATTTTACTGTTCTACCCTTCACTGTCTGCTCTGGAATGCTGTTACATTCCATTTTTGAACCCTTGGTGTTGAGAATACCACGGAATTATAGACTGTGGTATCCCTCTACTTGATGCCAAGGGACCGCAAGCGCAATCAGTCATGTCTTCCTGACAAGTCCCATCCAGAGGACGAAAGGCCTAGAAGCAGGAAACATGAATAGTTCTGTCTTCAAGATGGGTTATGAGGGTCCCCATAGACTGCTAGTAAAGGATTTGCTTTTAATTAAATGTTTCCCTGACGTTTCATTCTCATTTTCTGCCCCCCCCCCCCCCCCCACCCGAATCTTTGCCATCGTTAACGATGGAGGAATTGGTACTCTGCACTTGCTTTCTCCAACTACTAAATTGTTCAACATATTATATGAAAGCACAGGTCCAAAAAGCAGGAGATGGGAAGTATTAACTACCTATAGCAAATGTTCATAATGCACAGGATAGAGCTATTGGATGTCGGAGTATAGGGCCTCCCAGATTCATTTACCACAACAAGGGATTCAATAGACCACCTACCGTCACCATTTAGTGACAGCCTTGTTAATAAGCTATTGGATGTCGGAATATAGGGCCTCCCAGATTCAATTACCATAACACGGGATTAAATAGACCGCCTATCGTCCCCATTTAGTGATAGCCTTGTTCATCATTTGACTTCCAAATGAATCCCCAACTGCTATTTAAGTGTTTTTATTGGTGGACAGCAACACAATGCCGCAGCGGAGGTTCATGTAACTTTTATGTTGAAATCAAGATCCCTTGACGAACGAATGCCACAGACACCAGGCTCCATTTCAAACGCCAACCGCCTATTGCCATCTGTGATCTGTTGCAACATGAAGGGAGAACGTAGGGGGCAGGAAAAGGAAGCGAAGGGGTAGAAAGTAAGTGGAGAAGATATTGAATGATTCTTCAGTGTAGTGCTAAGGACACATTAGAAGCGTTGTTGACTGGAGTACTGTTCAGAAGTCCCAACTGTTTGTGCATGTAAGTTATGCTAATTGATTTCAGTGATGGGGATGAGTTGGGGGGGGGGGGCACAGAAACTCATGAGAAAAAAAGCGAAAACGTGCTCATCATGCACAGAAATGCAAAACAAACAACAACGAAGCAGCCATGCTGATGTTTGATGCAACGAAATGACTTTTCTCTGGGAGTGGAAGGGTTGATTGGGGGGTGAGGGTGGGGGTGGGGGGTGGATGTTCGAGTGGGTAGAGGTGAGTGGACTGTCGGATGGGGGCTGTAGAGGAGTGTATCAAACGTTCATATCCTGCCCTTCAAAGCAGTCCTGAGGCTGTCTGTTATCAGCTGCAGTCATCTATCGCCCTGTCCACCCACTGCCACAAGGTGTATTGTGCAGCCGTTCCATCCTGGGAACACAGGCCGCCATGGGAGACGGATGTGTTGATTGACAAACATCGTTGTTTGTATCTGGCCCTGAACCCGCAGATCTTGAGAGGACCAGTTTGACCATCATTGTGTTAGAGTGGGGATTGAAATGACCAGATTGACCATCGCTGTTTTAGAGTGGGGATAAGCGAGACATGCCATGCAAGGCAAGAACTCTGCTGATGATGAGATAGATTCCTCTCTTTGTTTTCGTTGGGAAGTTATGACCGGGGAAAAGGTCGTGGAGGAGAGAGAGAGAGAGAGAGAAGAGAGAGAGAGAGAGAGAGAGAGAGAGAGGAAGGAGAGAGAGAGAGACAAACAGACAGACAGAGACAGAGACAGACACAGAGAGAGAAAGAGATATATTGTGTGTGCGTGAAAGAATGCAATGTATTTTTATGTATTTATATGTGTGAAATGTCTTACATTGTAAGAAAAATGTCTGATTCTTATCCTTGTGTGGTAATACCACACGGGTTCTACTTTTTGTTTATTTATAAGCAAAAGTTGAATTAAGTATCCACCTGCCCAGTTATCTTATACAACATAAACCTCTCTCTCTCTCTCTCTCTGACCTCGCAGAAAGTTTAAGGAAACGTACTTCTTTTGTATGATTGAGTAGTAATTTGTTATTATTATTATTATTATTATTATCATTATTATGATCATGATCATGATCATGATCATCATATCATCATTGTTATTATTATTATTATCTTTACTATTGTGGTTATTGTTGTTGTTGTTGTTTGTCTTCTTCTTCTTTTCTTCTTCTTCTTCTTCTTCTTCTTCTTCTTCTTCTTCCTCAGCTTCAGATCTTACGCCTGTATGCTTTCCCTTGAACATTCGGTTAGCGGTAAGAAGAAGAACAGGGTGTACCGAAGCCATCTTAATCCATGATAACCACCATATCTGAGGTCAAACGTACACAAGCGGCTGGTACATCAGAAGATCAGTCGGGAAGCTGCAATGCATGTTCTCAAGAAGTGACTGGCAGCATTACCTACAGGTTAAGTCAGCTGAGCGCCTTTGAACAGAAATAATCACCAAACACACACACACACACACACACACACACACACACACACACACACACACACACACACACACATACACACACAATTTGCTGTTATCTGTGCTAGCTGACGTCATCTACTTTTGCACAGCCGACCCTCTCTGTAGCAGTGGCCGGACGTCATGACGACAAAATGGAGACACAGAGACGGACGTATTGATTGACAAACATTGTTCCATGCCTACAGTACTAAACATACAGTACCTGAGTGGAAACGTTTGCCTCGTATATGTGTTTTTTTATCCTTGGAGGTGCGGTGGGTTGGGCAGGTGGGGGCGAAGGGGGGATGGGGGGATGGGGGTTGGGGTGGGGGTGAAAAGTGGATAGAGCGGTGTGTATACGTGAAAGAAACAGGGATTGGTCGTTTGGATTTCAGACTCTCTGGTTTCTTTGCGAAACGCTGTAATAGGAAGATAGTCCACAATGCATGTGTGTGTGTGTGTGTGTGTGTGTGTGTGTGTGTGTGTGTGTGTGTGTGTGTGTGTGTATGAGAGAGACAGAGAGAGAGAGAGAGAGAGAGAGAGCTTTGTCCGTCCGTCCATCCATTTGCGCGTCTATCAGTCTGTTTTCCTCTCTTTGCCTCTCTCTGTCTCTCTGTCTCTGTCTCTGTCTCTGTCTCTGTCTCTGTCTCTCTCTCTCTCTCTCTCTCTCTCTCTCTCATCTCTGCCTCTGTCTTTGTCTCCCTGTTTCTGTCTCTCTGTCTCTGTCTCTCTGTCTCTGTCTCTCTCTCTCTCGCTCTCTGTCTCATCTCTGTCTCTGTCTCTCTCCCCTCTCTCTCTCTCTCGCTCTCTGTCTCATCTCTGTCTCCGTCTTTGTCTTTCTGTCTGTCTGTCCGTCTATCCCCCTCTCTCTCTCTCTCTCGCTCTCTCTCTGTCTGTCTCTCTCTTTCTTACCCTGTCTCTCTGTTTGTCCATCTGCTGTATATGTGTGTCTGTCTATGTCTTTGTCCTTAATCAAGCAAGAAGAGGAATGCCTGTTATGTCACTAATGGGATAGCTGCAGTTCGTGTTTTTGAAGTAATAAGCACATTTGTGACTAATGACGAAAAAACAATAATAACAAATTTAAACCCAACAGGAACACAATGGATATTGTTTATCACTATTTTCTGTGTAGCAGGATACGCACATGCGATCATCGAGCAGTATACAGTAGATACATTGTTAGGAATTACACAATCACATGACCAAAATAGTTGATGATTCTTCCCCTTTTATCCTAACATGCAACCCCTCACTGAGTCCTATAGTTTTTACTTGACAGATGGCACGACACACTGGTTAACATGCAACCCCTCACTGAGTCCTATAGTTTTTACTTGACAGATGGCACGACACACTGGTTAAAAATCAGCCAGATATTGACAGCTGCGGTAACCTGTCGTAGCATGGACTGACCATCACTGTCTTCTGCTGGGCAGCTGCTACACTCCATCAGTTTGTCAAGGACAGTCCAGATAGATTGGTCCATTGTTTGATTGCCGTAGTTTTATGTGACAGTCCTAATTACATTTACGGGCTATCAGTGAAGCAGTTCACCAGACCCTGAAGGGAGTTAAGGAAGTAAATGAGAAAGGGTGAGGCATGGGCCATGCGGGGGTGGAACACAGCTGTAGTGTGGACAGGAGTGGAGGAGAATGGACCCTATGATATTCTGTAATGGCATAAAACATCAGCAACTCATTTCAACAATTCCACATCCAATTGTGCGAACGTTCATTCTTGTGTGCTTACATGTTCGTGAGTACACAACACATGACAATATTATGACTAAACTCAAGGCGAAAACGGAAAGGGGGAAGTTTTAGCTAGCCCCGGCAAGTGTTCTCACTGTTCTTCTGAGAAATATTTAGCCGAAGAATAAAATGCATTCCGCCTTCATGTTTCAAACCCTTAGGATTAAATGAACCGTCTGTCTGCTCCCATCGTCAATCAACGCTAACACGATTCATCACTTTACCGCTAAACGCATGCAGCTGCTATTGGAAGGTGATGATCTCGCTCCAGCAACGAACAGGAATACAATTAATGACAACAATGAACACGCAGGGCTGGGCGATCTCCATAGTCAAATTGAAAACTACGGATGAGCGAACACCACAGTCATCAGTGCGTGTTTATCACGGCACCTGTCCACTGAAGTCTACAGTTTGGACATCAACTAATTGGGGAGGGTCAGGAGATTGCAAGGACGGGGAGGCAGTAGAGGGAATGGGGTGGGGGTGCAAATCAAATATCATTTTCATGCATTGGCAAAGACAATTCACAGGGTTTGTAGATCAAAGCACAGCTCAGAACGTCCCTAGGCTTATACATCTATGACAGACTCACCTTGAAGAGAAGGATAAATTGTAGGGCACAGACAGTCATTAAAAATGGTCGTCAAGCACAAAACAACAACAATAACACCAACTAAACATTATTTTGACACTCGATGAACAGACATTCTATCTCACGGCAGGGGTGGTTATGGAGGTGTGTCTGAAACGATTACATACTTCCCTGCAAACCAGTTCCTAAGCAGACCATTATCGGCAGCACTAAATCCATTGTTTTCTGCCTCTATTCCTCATTTTGTGACAGTGCTGTTCCGCTCTGCCAGCAGATACCTGCGCAGGAGGCAGATATGTTGATTGACAAATAGTGTCCATGTCTAGCACTTAACATGCAGAGCGTGAAAGGACCAATTCAACCAGAGCTCCTTGACAGTGGGTATACACAGGACAGGTGGGCAAAGAAGGAGAGGAGAGGGGAATGGCTGGACATCTTACACTACTTCCTGTTTTATTTTGTTATTATCATTATTATTGCCATGGTGGTGATCATTTGTTGTTATTTTTGTTGTCATGATATTGTAGTTCATCATCAGCATTGGCAGCATGAGTAGCAGAGCTGCAGCAGCAGCAGCAGCAGCAGTCAGTAGTATTTAGTAGTAGTAGTAGTAGTAGTAGTAGTAGTTGTTGTTGTTGTTGTTGTTGTTGTTGTTGTTTTTCTTGAAGTACTAGGAGTTTAGCAGTTGTTGTGGTAGTATAAGTAGTAGTAGTAGTAGCAATAGAAGCAGTAGTAACAGTAGTACCGATATCAGTACAAGTTCAAATAGTAGTGCTCTTATCATCGAATAATCATAACCATGATACCTTCTAAAAAGCTCCTTCACACACACACACACACACAAAACACACACACACACACACACCACACACACACACACACACACCACACACACACACACAGCCTTAACACAAGTTTTGTTCACAATGAAACTTTCCCAAAGAACACAGGAAGTAATGCAAATTGTCCGATCATTCCCTTTTCTATTTTCCTTTGCTCGTCTGTCTTGCTTATCGCCACTGTCAAGGAACTATGTGAAACGGATCTGCGCCCGGAATGCGTGCTTAGTGCCAGATGCGAACAATGTTTGTCCACCAACACATCTGTCTCCCATGCTGGTCACTGCTACCAGAGCGAAACAACAGCGCCACAAACCTTTAGAACAGAGTGCGGAAACACAAAGGATTTAGTGTTGCATGTAATAGCCAGAACAGGGTCTGGTTTGAAGGGAAACATGCGGTCGTTTTAGACACACTTTTATTATCGCCATCACCATTTCACTTTAAGAGAAAAGGCAATGTTGTTCATCAAGTGTCCAGATAGGGGTTTTGCTGTTGTATGGGCATGTTCTCTTTTCATGACTGTATGTGGCCCACAAATCTTCTTCTTTATCAGGAGTTTTTCGTTGATTCGTAGGGCTAGGGAGCTCTATGTTTTCTTTTGACCAATAAACCCTCCAACATGCCTATAACAGTGCATTAAACAATGTATTTGTTGTGCACCTGACCCTGTCCCCTCCACTCCCAGACTCAGTTCTTGCTATCTGTTGACACTCCCCCCGTTAGTGTATGCCACAACAGACTCCATACTGCAATGGACTGAAGCCGTTATAAAAGCACACTGGCGATTGTGGGCTTCGCTCATCTGTATTATTTCAATTCGAGTACGGAGCTCGCCCTGCCTTGCGTGTTTTTCGTTGCTTAGTCATTAATTGGATTCCTGTTCTTTGCTGAAACGCGATCATCACCTTTTAAAAGCAGTTGCATGTGTTTAGTTCTAAGTGATGAATCATGTTAGTGTTGATTGCTGATGGGTGAAGGAAGACAGATGGTTTATTTAATTCTAGGGGCGTGGGAAGTGATTGGGGGGGGGGGGGGGGGCATTTTGTTCTTCGATTCAAAAGCTCTCTCAAGAATACTGAGAACACTTGCCACAGGCAGCTGACACTTCTCCTTTTGCGTTGTTTGGCTTATGCTCGGATATGTTGTCATCATCTGTTGTGCAATCATGCATGTGCAAGCAAAATATATATGCATCTATGCACTTGTGTATTTTTAGTATGCTTGGGGATGTAAACATTTGCATTTTAATGTGCGCTTATGCTTTGATATGTTGTCATCATCTGCTGTGCAATCATGCATGTACAAGAAAATGAACATACATCTACGCACTTGTGTGTTTTTAGGATGTTTGGGGATGTAAACATTTGCATTTTAATGTGCACATAAATGCGCATATTTACATGTCAGGGTCTCTAGTGAAATGAAGAAGAATTGTATAGCAGTTTCCAACATATTAGAGGTGTGTTATAATGTATCTGGAATATTTTAAACAGACATATTATTCTCGAGGTCATTACTAAGTCTTCTTCCTGTCCAGTCACCTTCATTCCTGTCCACACTACAACTGCAGTCCATCCTCCACATGACCCGTGACTCACCCTTTCTCATCTCACTACAACTGCAGTCCATCCTCCACATGACCCGTGACTCACCCTTCCTCATCTTTTCTCTTAACTCCCTCCTCGCTCCAGTAAATGATTCACTGATAGCCTGTAAATGCAGTTAGCATTGCCACGTAAAACCACTTCGATCAATGAATGAGCAGTTTGTCTGACCTTTTCAGGTCAAATCTTAAATAAATGTTAGCGAACCGCCCAGAGAACGTTGACAAACGAGTCACAAGACGAAACACAACTAGTTTCGACCTCTTAGGTCTTCATCAGGTGAGACATTAACGAATAAAACAATGTCTCACCTGATGAAGACCTAAGAGGTCGAAACTAGTTGTGTTTCGTCTTGTGACTCGTTTGTCAACGTTCTCTGGGCGGTTCGCTAACATTTATTTAAGATTTGGTTAGATTTCCGCCTGCAGTCCTCTCGCTTTGCAACTAGATCTTTTCAGGTCGACAAATTGCTGCATAGCAGGTGTTGCCCAGCTGAAGCCAGTGGGGGTCAGCCCATGTTACAACAGATGTCAACGGAAGGCAGTGACTGTCAGCCCATGTTACAACAGCTGTCAACAGAAGACAGTGACGGTCAGCCCATGTTACAACAGTGTCAACAGAAGACAGTGACTGTCAGCCCATGTTACAACAGCTGTCAACAGAAGACAGTGACGGTCAGCCCATGTTACAACAGCTGTCAACAGAAGGCAGTGACTGTCAGTCCATGTTACAGCAGCTGTCAACACAAGGCAGTGATCGTCAACATATGATATAACACTCGCTACACCTCTCAAAAACCAAGACCCACCATCAAGAAACTGTGACATCTCTCACAGGCAGCCTGCACGGTCCGTTTAGGGGCTCATTGGGAGATGTTTGTTGGGAGAGATGTCATCATCTGTTTTGATAGTGCATTAGGTGTGTTTGAAGACCATGTTATCACTCGTGTTTTCCAACATAGGAAAGAAGAACAGTCTGAGAAGCAAACATACAACAGACGTTCGTTTTCCGCATTCATTTATTGTACACTTTTTTTTTTGCAAACCACATTACAGAATAAACTGTCGGCAGTCACCAAGAATCTGTTTGCAGGTTTACTTTTTGTTTTAATTTTTTTAAAAATCAACCTCACATGAATATTCTACTTTACGTCATGAACGACTCACTGAACAAAACCAAAAGCAGTAATGAAAGTAATAGCTAAAGAGTGAGAGAAAAGAAACTGTCAGAACAAATACACCAACCAGAGAGAGAGAGAGAGAGAGAGAGAGAGAGAGAGAGAGAGAGAGAGAGAAGACAGACAGACAGACAGACAGACAGACAGACAGACAGAATATAAACCACAGAATTCCACCAGCACATTTTTGGACAGATTTGATTGTGCTAAAGACCTCATTGTGACACACACAAGGACATTATGGAGAGATTGGATTTTGTGAAGGCGATGAATGTCTTGATTACGAAACACACGATCCAAATATTCAAATAATGGGATTGTGAACTTGTCATTCCGTGTAATTACAACGCTTCTATGCTCATTGTCGAGGTCGGCCCGCCCCTGACTTCAAATATCTGACAGGATAATTATTGAGAGCTGGTGTTTACAGCTACTTACTGACTTCCTGCTGTTAAACGATTATGGAAAGCCACAGGGCAGATCAGCTTGTTCGAACGTACGGTGGGATAACGGCTGTGATGACGTTAAACACATTTCAGAGTACAGACTACACAATTCTGAAAATAAGGTTGAATAATGGACGCGAAAAGTCGGAAATTGTCGCTCACATTGAAATCTTGCCTTGGATTTGCCTTGTGTTGGTCTCTTCAGTCTGGGTAGAGTCATGTTGGCAGCGCAGGAAAGACGTCCTCATCAGCTTGCTCCTGTCCTGTTTGTTGTGTGCAAGGACTTGTGTTTCCATTAAAGGCTTTTCAGGTCTGCTTCTCTAAGCAGTCTGCCATTTTCTTCCTTTGTCTGCCTCTGCATCTCTTTGCCTCCATAGTTCATGGGATGATCAGTTTAGCTAGCCTGATCTTGTGATGTGGGCCATACCACTTAGCTTGCAGCTTCTGACCATAGGTAGGTCTAAAGTTGCGAGGAGGTCTTCAACTTCTTCCTGTATATTCTTTGACTGTTTGGCGCATGCCGTTTGTGGAAGGATCCATAAAGGAGATGCCTAGGATCTTACGACACCAGCTGATCTCTGTGGTCTGGATCTTCTTCCGCAGCTTTTCTGTGAGGGTCCACAATTCGCATAGATGGAGGAAGATGGAAAGGGCAAGGACACACATAAGCCCGATGTGCTTTGTATTAACATGTCTCTACATTTCATCTACTCAGGGAAATGAAAACACTGAATATGGAATGTTTCAAAAACGCGCAGTTTACTCAAAACAGTGAATGGCACCAGTAGGACACTGCGAGTACATGACAAAGGAAAGCAGGTGACAGTTCACGTCATCAAAGATCATGTATTACACTAGCTAGTGCCCAGGGTGAATGGATGCTGGTGTCCGCATTGGATGAGCTGTTTCCTTTGATCCTTGACCGCTGTCGGTGATCTTCCAATATGGCAAGAGTGTTAAATAATTATTTGCGTTATCCATTCGTTGCTGAAAAGTCATCAACACTTTCGGTAGTAAAATGCATGTGTTAGGTAGGTAAATAACTAATGGTATTAATATTGTCCTGTTAACCCAGATGACCCATTAATTAACGGACGTACAACACGTAGATAGGAGCCATTTTATTGCTACATTCAAATAACGTTGCTGTGGAAACTAATAACACTTGTCATGGCAGTGTTTAGTAATGGCTTAGCATCTCTCACGTAATGATTTTGAATTTAGACTTTTATTTAAGATTGTCATTTTTATGAATGCATGTGTGCGTGCGTGCGCGCGCGCGCGTGTGTTGTGTGTGTGTGTGTGATAGTTATGCAACCATCTACTCAATCATATTTTCCCAGAGAAAACAAACAGTATGGAATCAGTCTGATCACTTCCTACTTGCAAAGCGAGAGGACTGCAGGCGGAAATCTAAACAAGTCTTAAATAAATGTTAGCGAACCGCCCAGAGAACGTGGACAAACGAGTCACAAGACGAAACACAACGCGTTTCGACCTCTTAGGTCTTCATCAGGTGAGACATTAACGAATAAAACAATGAAAATTCACTTAGCTTTGATCGCTTCAGATCACTTCGCAGGGTTCAGCGCAAGGAAGAAGGCGTTGAATGAGAACGAGGCTGTTGGAAGGGAAATAGTGAGCGAGTCAAAGTCGTAATGAAGATAATAATATTACTGATAGGAATACTAATAATGGTCAAAATACTGAGAAGAAAAAAAAAAAAAAAAAAAAAAAAAACTTCCTGTTTTCTACCCTTCCCCACACATCTGGTTCATCCCCACTCCAAAGCAATTATGGTTGAACTGGACCATTCCCAATCTGCGTGCCTAGTGCAGGATACAGTCAACGATGTTTGTCAATCAACACAACAATCCCTCATGCTGGTCCTTGCCACCAGAGCGGAACCACCGCAATACAAATGGTGGGCGGACGGCAGAATGGAGTACAGCAGCATGTAATCACAACGTTAAGGACTGATTTTACGGGCAGAATATGGTTGCTTTACACACACACACACACACACACACACACACACACACACACACCACGCACGCACGCACGCTAGCACGCACGCATACACATACACACACACACACAAACACACACAACACACACACACACACACACACACACACACACACACACATACACACACAAGCACACACACTCCTAGAATGGGGTCGGCCCGCTATTGCGTACCCGCGCAATAGCGGACCCGCGCAATAGCGGCCCAGCCCCCCTAGAATTACCATCATCCTTTCACATCAACATGGAGGGTTGCCTGCTGTTGTTACTGTTTTTCATGGGCATCTGTGCCCTTCAAGTATTCGTTGCCATCATCATCGTCATCATCATCATCATCATCATCATCGTCATCGTCGTCATCATCATCTCATCATCGTCGTCGTCGTCGTTATCATCATCATCATCATCATCATCATCATCATCATCACCATCATCATAGTTAAGCTTGACGTAGATGTGTAGAGAGATGATAGCTTTAAACTGAACTTCAGTAAACAATCCCCCACAGTGACCGTATTGATACCCCCCCTCCCATCCCATCCCCAAATCCTGCAATCCTCTGCCCTCCCAGACACACCCACCCATGTTAGTTTATGTGTCGGTAGGTTAAACACAACAATTTGCTGGTGCCATTAGGAACTGACTCGTGACGACTGTTGGACTCATGCATCAGTAGATTTCAATGCCAGCAAGGAGACATCCATCATTGTGTGGTTTCTGTAGTTTAGTCATCTTGCACGTGCAATTAGTTCCATGACATAAAACGAAGCTGACCAATGAGCGAACTCATTTACCTGACCTCTCTTTGCTGGCAAGCAGGTCGAATGCGGCAGCTGCTCAACAGAAGGCAGCAGCCATTAGCCCACGCCACAACAGTCATTGCAGCGGTGTAAAACCAAGTGTCACCATCAGAAAACCCTGCCACCTGTCTTAAACAGCCTGTGGGCTTCATTCAGGGATCTCTCCAGGGGGAGATGATGGAGAACAATTATGAAGGTAGTCAACTGTTGTCATAACGTACTAGTTTGGCTCCAAAAAGATGTCCTTAATATCGTGTTGATCGGTGTACAGTTCTCGATATTCCTAGAAATACGAAAAGATACAGGTTCGGGTATCTTCGTCTAAAGTGCATAACACGAGACGAAAGCGTTCAGTTTCTTTTTTCTCCAGAAACTGCCCAGCAAGCAGAATAAATGGTGAGAGGACAGATTCTGTGCGTTGATGTTGCCCACAGAAATTGATTCTGTGGTTTAATGTTGCCCACAGAAATAGTGTGGTTTGATGTTGCCCACAGAAATAGAGTCTGGTTTGATGTTGCCCACAGAAATAGATTCTGTGTTTTGATGTTGCCCACAGAAATAGAGTCTGTGCTTTGATGTTGCCCACAGAAATAGATTCTGTGCTTTGATGTTGCCCACAGAAATAGAGTCTGTGCTTTGATGTTGCCCACAGAAATAGATTCTGTGCTTTGATGTTGCCCACAGAAATGCATGACAGACGCCCAAATTGCAGTGGTAACAATGCTTTTCATGGGTCTGTTATGATCCCCTCCACTCCTCCCTCCCTCCTCCTCCCTTCTTCTACCGTTTATACTCATGATGGAATGATAGGATCTAATGTTCACCATCAATGCAAATAACTACTAGCATCATCCTCAAACACTCAAGCATATCACTCAAATGATTGGTTATGCTGATGATTTAAATGTGTCACACACGTAAATTGTCAGTGGGTGTTGTACAGCATAATACAGAAACATACGATCTCATTAATGAAATAACAACACACACACACACACACACACACACACACACACACACACACACACACACACAGGAGAGGAATGCACGCACGCACGCATACAAGCACACAGGCACGCATGCACGCACACATACACTACACAATTATTGCATGTGACCCTCTTCCCAATCATGTTTTGCCCAAGAAAATAGAAAGTTGAGGATCTGTCTGATCATTAGCTATTTTCTCCCCTCTGCACACCTGTCTGACTTATCCACACTAAGATGGGGAACTTTGTCTCCTCACGGTCTGCAGGTGCAGTGCCGGACATATGGAACGGTGTTTGTCAATCAACACATCCGTCTCCTGTGGCGGTCTTTGTTATCAGAGTGGAGTGCCTGCACAATACACCTTGCGACAGTGGGTGGACAGCGCAAACGATTAAAACAGCGGGTAATTGCTGGCTTAGAGACCGCCTTGAAAGGCTAGGAATAGTCGCTTGAGACATTTTTCCCACCACCCCCATACCCACCCCACCTCCACACCCTCCCACCGTCATCATCACCCCTTTCGCTCGGAGAGAACGGGTGCGTCTTTCCATCAACAAGGTTGTTTTGTTGCTGATGGTGGTTTTGCCTGTTTTACTTCGTGATGAGCGTGCTTTATAATGGATATTAGTGCCATGCAAATCATCACCATCGTGTACATGGTGTAGCTTGACTCAGACAGAGGAGGGTTTAAATTGAATTGCATTCAGAAACCTAAACTCTTATCGATGCATTTGATATTTGGTGTGCACCATCAC